>BPTQ01000009.1:64772729-64796147 GCA_019973895.1 Chrysanthemum seticuspe
CTCATGCGATACCGCCATTCCCTGAAATTTTTCAAGAAATCTTCCTTCCCTTCTCTAAAGTCTAAACGTTGGTTTTGACTTTTTAAAAGCTTGTTTTTGTTAATTAGTTTTAAGCTAATATTGCATAGTTTGTCATATTCATTATGTAATGAGTCGTCATCTAGTGATGAGCTACTATAGTATTCGTGACATACCTCGTCATTTGCCATGAGACAAATTTTTTCGTCCTCCTCGTCGCTCATTCCCCACGTGCCGCTCACGAACGCCTTTTGATCATCCCGTTTGGGACACTTACTAATAAAGTGGTTTGGGTCCCCACATTTAAAGCAAGTACGATCATCTTTTGGCTTCTCGTCCTCTTTGCTTTTCCGAAAGCCTTTCTTATCGTCATATGGTTGTTTGACGTATCTTCCCTTCCTTCTAAAGAACTTTTTAAAGTCCCTTACCGCCATAGCGTACTCCTCGTCATCACTATTCGAAGAGGAGTTCTCTTCATCGCTTGAAGCCTTTTTGGCTTTAAGGGCAAGAGATTTGTGTTTCTCTTTCACCTTTGAGGCTTCAGAATCTTTAGCAAGGACAAGCTCGTAGACTTTTAAGTTGCCTATGAGTTCATCAAGGGTGAGGATTGTCAAATCTTTTGACTCTTCGATCGCCGTCACCTTGGATCTCCACTTGGATGAAAGTGCCCTTAGATATCTCCAAACATGGTTACGGCTAGAAAAAGATTCATCAAGTGCTTGTAAAGATGTAATAATAATATTAAAATTAGCAAATGAATGATCTATAGTTTCCTCATCCGATATTGAAAATTGTTCATATTGTTGAACAAATAAATCAATTTTATTATTTTTAACTTGTTGGTTACCTTGATGAGTTACAACTAAAGAATTCCAAATTTCTTTAGAGGTTTTAAGCATATAAATTCTTTCGAATTCCTTTTTGGGTAAAGCATTATACAAAACCATTTTTGCTTCACTATTTTTAGAAAGCTTTTTCTTTAATTCATCACTTAGTTTATCATGAGGTATGTTAACTAAATTTCCTTTATCATCTTTTGAGGTAGCCTCAAAATCGCCTTCAACAATAATGTATCAAAGATCAATATCTTTAGACTTCACATACGTTTCGAATCTATTTTTCCAATATATAAAACCATTAGTTTCAAGTAGTGGTGGTCGTTGCATAGATTGCCCTTCTTTGTAATTTTCAGAACCCATAGTGATCAAAAAGTTTTTAAAATACGATTTACTTTAAAACTTTTATAAACTTAGCTCTTGATGCCAATTGTGGAAAACTAGAAGGGGGGGTTGAATAGTTTTGCCGATTTTAAGTTAATTTCAAAAACTTTATATTCGATAATATGTGAGATCGTATGGATATTGAGAAAGTATAGATCTAATCATAAAGCAAGTAAATAAAGTAAAGCAAAGGGATAGAAATGACACAACCAATTTATAGTGGTTCGGCTACAAGGACACCTTCCTTGCCATACTCCACTCCCCGAGTCACCTACTCGAGAGTTCAAGCACTATGTCAACAAACTCCTTCAACTTGGTGGAGAAGCCTTCACAACGTTGCTTACACCTTTTTCCGGTACAAAGCTAAATACCGAGTCCGTAACACGGTGGACTAAACCAACACGACTATTACACAACAAATATGTGAAATATCAAATACATGATCTTCGCTACAGAAATCTTGCGGAGGAACAAATCAATCAAGGACCCCTTGCTTGGATGACTTGTAGAATGCTCGTGATCTCGCCTTAGAGAAGGACCTATATGAGAATCACTAAAGAAAGAAAGAAGGAAGTACTCTCTAGATCAAGTGATCTTATGTTAGAAGAGAATGAGATTATATGACAGAATTAGTAAGAAGAGGGGTGAGTTATAATGAAGAAATGGCTCTCTATTTATAGGCAATTTTTGTCACTGTTCCTCGGATCCCACGGATCCCTCCCACAAGGGATCCGTCTAGTGTAAACCTAGGGATCCGTGGGACGCTCCTCTTTGCCCATGGGTTTTTTGGTTATGGGTCATGGGTTATGGGTTGGTCCATGGGTATTCCTTTAGATTCAATGTATCTAATGAATACATTGTATCTAGTCAAATGGGTATGGGTCAATGGGTTATGGATATGATCCATTGGTTGTGGTTTTTACCCATCCTAAAAACTATTACAACAAATGATTAATTACAACATATTTGTATTTAAATGACTATATGTAAATGTTTTACAAAAATAACATGTATCCTTATAATTGTACTTAAGATAACATTATATTTGTTATCAACAAAACACAAAGAGATCGCAAAATATTAATAAACGTTTTTACGGTTTATTTGTATTAACAATCTCCCCCTTTTTGTTGATGACAAAACATAATGTTATGAGAGTAAAACTTAAGAATAGATGTATGTTTTGAAAGCCCCTAAGTTTTACTTCTTCTCCCCCTTTTTTTGGAAACAAAAAGTTAACCCTTCGAAGAAATAAAAGTGTGGAAAAATTAGTCCACGTATCGCTTACTCTCCCTTGACGGTAGCTCCCCCTAGTTTGGGGCGTCAAGTGAAGAAAAATAAAAAAATCCTACAAAGAGAAAGGTTAGTAACATGCTTAAAGAATCTTGTGATTGACGAGAATCAAGATTGGGAGCCAAGGTATGTAAACAAGGCCTTGTAATAAAATAACAAAGTGTAGTGGTATTTATGCCACCTACAAGCATGTAAAAATAAGAACAAGATTTGTTCTTGAAAATGACTCAAAAGAAAAAGTACTAAAAATAGAAAATAGTAATAATGATTCCTTCCATGCTTGCATAAGGTTAAGGATGGAGGTTTGGATGAGTAATGGTATTGATGCGATCAAGGATGAGGTTGAGTATGAATCGCATTTCTTCCCTAACTTCTATTGCAATTTCCCTAGTGGATTGGCAATGTTCACAATGTAAGTGATGTGGGTAGTGAGTACGGAAGTCTTCCGGGTTGTTTTGATTTGTGAGTTGCGGAAGTTGTGGTGGAAAAATAGGAAAATACGGATCAAAGTACGGAATATTGGAAGTGGTGGTGGAAAAGAACCTAGATGTTCTTGTAGTTTAATGGGAGCTAAGGGTGGTGATGTTTCAAGATCATTGAATATTGTGTTCGGAGAAGTTGGAGGTGTCAAAAAGGCTATTTCTTTTTGTTTTGGTTGTTGAGATCTTGTTGGAGTCGTAAGGAGTTCCAAAAGAGTGACTTTAGGGGATGAAGATGGTGTACTTGTTGGTGATGAGGGAGGTGCTATGATGGAAGCATCTTGTGGTGAGTTAGTTGATGGGGATGAGCCATTTGATGATGGTTTTCCTAAGCAACAAGATCGGATGTTAATCCGTGCGGATATCCTAGTGTTTTATTGTGGTATTTTGGAAGGTGGAAGTACAAAGGTTTGGGTTTCATGAAGATGATTGTTTGTACTAGGTGATTCATCTAAGTTGTAAGAGCTTGTGAATGACATGGTGTTGTTTGTTTGTGAAGATGAGATGAATTATGCAAGCATTTTGGGAGTTCTATATATATAGAAAAACAAAGCATTGTAATGAATGTTTGACCCAAAATGTGGATTAAAATCTAATGATTAGATATGAATTTAAGGCATGTGATCATGAGAACACAAGCATTAAAGAGCATACTCCAAAAAATGAAATAAAAGTTGGAGTTTTCATCCAAAGTGAGAAAATAGAAGGTAAAAACAGCTTCTGTCTGACGGATCTCATGGATCCTTCCCTTGAGGGATCCGTCCAGCATGAAAGCTGGGATCCGTGGGTCTGGTGATTCAGGCAGCACAAAATTTTCCTTTTGGAAACATTTTTGCCTAGTGTGTGCCTATATGTAAACTATTTGGAGTTGCGGTTATCTCGACTCCTAAGAAGAAAAGAAAAATAAACTAGAAGTGAAAAAGTATACTATTATGTGAGATAACCCGAAAACACATATTTAGTACTTGAGTACATAATTTAGTGTTACCAATGCTCCTAATTCATTGTGGCTTAAATGAATGTACCCGAAAACACATATTAGTTATGTGTCCCCTTTAGCATTCAAAAGACATGAGATGCAATGAAAACGGGTTTTGACGTTGTATTAATAATGAAAAAGCGATTTGTCCTAGACGTGAGAAATTGCTTTTGTGAAATTGATGCGGGAAGAAGTATCATTTTAGAAAACATTTTGAAAAGAGATTTCTATGTTGTGAAATACAAACGTTTTATCCTTTTGAAAGGAAGACGTGTATGTGATTATGTGTTTGTAACTTGTACTTATTTTGAAAGAAAAATAGAAAATTATAAGTGAAAAACTTATCTTGGGTTTTGAAAATTCCCGTATTGTTTGTGAGTTGTGCGTGAAATAGAGATCCTAGACTCCTTGTAGAGTCAAAAAGTAAATTACGACGTTTGTTCCATGAGACCAAGACCAAGACGAAGTAGGTTGAATTGTTCCCGCTTCAACGGTTTGGTGAGGACGTCGGCTATGTTGTCTTCGGACGCTACCTTCTCAATAGAGATGTTCCCCTTTTGAACATTGTCTCTTAAGAAGTGATGACGAATCTCTATATGCTTTGTGCGAGAATGTAATACCGGATTTTTGCTTAGATCTATGGCACCCTTGTTGTCACATAGAATGGCTGTGTCACTAAGATGAATGTCGTAGTCGACTAACGCTTGTTTCATCCATAGTGCTTGTTGGCATGCTTTGCCGGCGGAGACGTATTCGGCTTCGGTTGTTGATATTGCTAATGCCGTTTGTTTCTTTGAAAACCAAGATGTTAAACAACATCCCATAAAAGTACATACCCCACTTGTACTTTTTCGGTCAACATAATCACCTGCATGGTCAGAATCTGCATATACAATTATTTCTACTCCCGTGCCCTTAGGATACCATAATCCTAATTGTGTTGTACCCTTAATATATCTAAATATTCTTTTTACGGCTTCTAGGTGTGATGTTTTAGGGTCTTCTTGAAACCTAGCACATAAGCAAACACAAAACATGATATCCGGCCTGCTTGCCTTGAGGTAGAGAAGACTACCTATCATGCCACGATATTTAGTATTATCGACGGATTCGCCATCTTCATCTTTTGTGAGTTTGGTGTCGGATGACATTGGTGTCCTAATTGGTTTCGACTCTTCTAGACCGAATTTCTTTAACATCTCCTTTATGTATTTAGATTGATTAAAGAAGATACCATATTTTACTTGTTTGATTTGTAGACCAAGAAAGAAACTAAGTTCTCCCATCATACTCATCTCGAACTCGTCATGCATGATTTTAGAGAAATCATCACACATGTCTTGACAAGTGGATCCGAATATAATATCATCTACATATATTTGAACTATGATTATATGTGACTCTCTTTTCTTAGTAAAAAGTGTGTTGTCAACTAACCCCATGGTATAGTTGTGTTTAATTAAAAATGACTTGAGTTTAACATACCAAGCTTTTGGAGCTTGTTTATGACCATAAAGGGCTTTCTTTAATTTATACACATGTTTAGGTTTTTCAAAATCGATGAAGCCCGGAGGTTGAGCTACATATACCTCTTCATTAATAAAACCATTTAGAAAAGTACATTTGACATCCATTTGATAAAGCTTTAGATCATTAGCACAAGCATACGCAAGAAGTATTCTTATAGACTATAATCTAGCCACGGGGGCATAGGTCTCATCAAAGTCTATTCCTTCTTGTTGGTTATACCCTTGGGCAACAAGTCTAGCCTTGTTTCCAGACACTACTCCTTTTGCATCTAATTTGTTTTTATAAACCCATTTGGTTCCTATTATGGATTGATTACTAGGTGGAGGGACAAGTGTCCAAACATCATTAGAAACAAATTGATATAATTCTTCTTTCATAGCCATTACCCAACTTTCATCTTTTATGGCTTCTTGTGTATTCTTAGGTTCTATGGTTGAAACAAAACAAAATAAGCTACTTTGGTTTTGAACTTGAGACCTTAATGTTCTTTCGTTTAGCTTTCCTATGACCTTACCTATGGGGTGATCTTTGGACTCTTTAATGTTTATGACTTCAACATTTAAAGGTTCTTCTTCTTCATTTATCTTTTTCTTTATTACTATTGCTTCACTTTCTACAATCTCGTCATCGACAAGAGGTGGAGAGGGTTTGGGTGGACTTTCATCAAATTTTATATTTAACGACTCTTCTACCTTCATTGTTTCTTTGTTTAATATGACGTAAGCTTTGCTATTTGGAGAGTAACCTAGAAAGATACATTCGGTTGATTTAGGATCAAATTTTGTAAGGTAATCTTTAGTGTTAAGAATAAAACATTTGCTAGCAAAGACTCTAAAGTGATCTAACGTAGGCTTTTTACCTAGGAGTAACTCGTATGGAGTTTTACCTAAGATTGGTCTAATTAAGACTCGATTGAGTATGTACGTTGAAGTATCAACGGCATTGCACCAAAACTTTTGAGGTATGGATTGCTCATTAAGCATGGTTCGACTCATTTCTTGTAGGGTTCTATTCTTTCTTTCAACTACCCCATTCGATTGTGGAGTGCGAGGAGCCGAGAAGTTGTGAGTAATACCATTAGCGTCACAAAAGGCTCCGAATTGCACTTCATTATCGAATTCCCTACCATGATCCATTCTAATAGACACTATAGGACTTTCTAGTTGTCTTTGGATTTTCTTGCTTAATATTTCAAAATAATTAAACGTTTCCGTTTTGTTCTTTAAGAATTTTGTCCATGTATACCTAGAGTAATCATCCACTATGACCAAAGTGTAGTAGTTGCCTCCATAACTTTAGCGGATGGACAAAATAAATCCATATGTAGTAATTCTAGACACTTAGTTGTAGACACCATGTTTTTAGCTTTATGACTAGAATGAACTTGTTTTCCTACATTACAAGCATCACAAAAGTGATGTTCATATTTTAACTTAGGTAGATCTCTTACTAGATCTTTGGATGATAGCGATTGAAGAAGTCGCATGTTGGCGTGACCCAATCTTCGATGCCATAAGGTCGAAGTATCATCCATAGAGGTAAGACATAGTTTGTCTTTATGTTCATTACCGATTTTAATGACATAGACTCCATGTTTCCTAATTCCTCTTCCTATGGTTATGCCATTTTTTAATATCTTACTACCACTAGAACAAAAAGTGGATTTGGCCACACCGAATATGTGTGACGATATACATATAGTCACACATGTTTTTTCGGCCATGTGTGACTAAAGGTCGCGCGACCATAGGTACCCTATGGTCACGTGTTTGACTTTTTTTTAGTCTCTATTGCAAAAGAGTAACCAAAACCGTAACATGTGTGACTAATTAGGTACAAATTTTGTTGGATTAATCCGTATTAGTGACCATAAACACTGTATAGTCACACAAAGCATGTTTGTTTTGGGTATTTAGTCACATACAATTAAGCATAAAGTGGCAAACAGTGTTAATAAGTGTGACCATATGTTGTTTAAGGTGAAGAAATATGTCTTTTGTGTGACTATTGATCATCTAATGGCCACTTGAATTTTATGTTTGTGTGGCCTTTTCTAACATTTAGTCACACAAAGCATGTTTGTTTTGGGTATTTAGTCACATACAATTAATCATAAAGTGGCTAAAAGTGTTAATAAGTGTGACCATATGGTGTTTCAAGTGAAGAAATGTGTGTTTTGTGTGACTATTGCTCATCCAATGGCCACTTGAATTTTATGTTTGTGTGGCCTTTTCTAACATTTAGTCACACAAAGCATGTTTCTTTTGGGTATTTAGTCACGTTCAATTAATCATAAAGTGGCCAAAAGTGTTAATAAGTGTGACCATATGGTGTTTCAAGTGAAGAAATGTGTGTTTTGTGTGACTATTGATCATCCAATGGCCACATGAATTTTATGTTTGTGTGGCCTTTTCTAACATTTAGTCACACAAAGCACGTTTCTTTTGGGTATTTAGTCACATCCAATTAATCATAAAGTGGCCAAAAGTGTTAATAAGTGTGACCATATGGTGTTTTAAGTGAAGAAATGTGTGTTTTGTATGACTATTGCTCATCCAATGGCCACATGAATTTTATGTTTGTGTGGCCTTTTCTAACATTTAGTCACGCAAAGCATGTTTCTTTTGGGTATTTAGTCACATGCAATTAACCATAAAGTGGCTAAAAGTGTTAATAAGTGTGACCATATGGTGTTTTAAGTGAAGAAATGTGTGTTTTTTGTGACTATTGATCATCCAATGGCCACATGAATTTTATGTTTGTGTAGCCTTTTCTAACATGTAGTCACACAAAGCATGTTTCTTTTGGGTATTTAGTCACATACAAATTAAGCATAAAGTGGCCAAAAGTGTTAATAAGTGTGACCATATGGTGTTTTAAGTGAAGAAATGTGTGTTTTGTGTGACTATTGCTCATCCAATGGCCACATTAATTTTATTTTTGTGTGGCGCTTTCTAACATTTAGTCACGCATCGAATTAAGCAAACTGTGACCAAAAAGTGTTAATAATTGTGACTACATGAATCTTTTAGTCACATATAAGAAATCAATATATATCAAAACAAATTCTAATATATAAAAATATATTCAAAATATATTCAACTACAATAAAATTGGAATGTATATAAGATTGTAATGTCGTACATAATAAAATTCTCAATAATTTAACGACTTCTGACTCTTGATCTTCTTAGCTTCCTTTTGCATGGTATGACTAGAGACGTAGCGCTTCGTATGTAATTTAGGTGCAGTTCTGTTCTCACCAATCAGTTTTATGGTACTTGGTGGTGTTACCTGTAGGAAACAAAAGCCGGGGTATCAAACACTGAATTAAATATGAAGAATGATATATGTAGGTTTATAAAACACATGCATCTATGTACCTTTTCATCGAAAACCACTTGATCCTTTGGCCATGCATAAAAACCACCTACTGCATCCTTAACTGTTTTGAGACCGTTACTTCCTACATCCGGTATGCACGCTGCATCCACTAAAGATTTTTCAATAGATACTATGTAGCAATCCTTTGGGAGTGGTTTGTTATGAAGCATTTGTTTTCCATCAGTTTTGTACACGGTACCCTCCGCAATAATAGTTGATTTCTTTAAGTGCCACAGTCTGCACTTAATTACCTAAAAAGATAATTTGTTGCATGTATATATGTATCAGTAATTAATTAAACTAAAGAACATATGAAAATGTTTAAATACATACTTGTGGTAGTACTGTTAATGGAGAATCCTGTTCTTGTGATCCAGAAAGTTGACGTGAAGAATCCTTTCATTTTGATCTAGTCGATTTCTTAGATGCGACAGATTTAACAGTTTCCTATATGTATAATACACGGTAAATAAATAATGTATGTAGAAAGTCCCAGGGGGGTGATTTATTACTTACACTTATTTGAATTTCCTTTTCCAAAGTTGCAAGTCCATTAGACTTCTCAATGCTCGCAACTTTCTCACGTCCAGCAACACGTGTTCCGGCATCCTCATCAGCACTGCTATTTAAAAGATTAATGTTCACCGGAGACACCTGAAATATAAATTGTTTAAGAAGACTGAAGCAGTATTTAAAAGGGTAAAAAAAAGATGGAATGTTACTTTCTTATGTCTTACTTCCGTTTCTGTCAATGGAGTTGAAGTTGACTGCAACTGCCCCCTTTGTGCAGCCAATTGTTTCATCAAATCCTGTATTACCGCCTCTTTTTCTTGACGTTGGCGCCTCTCATCATCAAGTTCACTTTGAAGTAACACCACTCTTTCATCAGATGCTTGTCTGATTCGAGGCAGATCAAAATACCTCTTGTAGGTTACTCCACCTCCCACTCCTCTCGCATATCCTCCCTTTTCCTTACCTAATACAACTGTCATGGCATCAGTGCCATGATCAAGCTTCAAGATTCCTTGTTTGATCTTGTCGTCCGTTTCTTTCTGCACACACAATATGGGAAATAGGTTATTTAATTCTACCAGTATTAACTTGTAACTAAAAGTATTAACTAAAACACTACCTGTATTAACTTATAAATAACAGTTTTAAGTAATACAGTAGCAGTATTAATTAAAAGTATTAACTAAAACACTACCTGTATTAACTTATAACTAACAGTTTTAAGTAATACAGTAGCAGTATTAACTTATAACTAAACAAACATAATAATAAAATTTGCAGTTAAACTTACAAATTTTTCTCCCACTGATCTGATATCATCATCGTGATATTCTCCGTCTTTTTTCACCCTTCCTTTCAACCACAGCGTACCACGCAGTGGTTCTTCATCTGGTTCAATTTCTTTACTCTCGATCTTATAAACATCAAATACATACAAATGTAAGATAAACGAATATAAACGAAACTATGATGCTATTAAATGCAAATGTGCAAATGTTTACTGTTACCATTTTTTCTATCACACGGGCGTATCCACCTCGTCCCATTGTATGATCATAAACAGACTTGGAACGCGACACTTTAGCTTTTGCTGATCTCACCTTGCAACACAAAATCATACGGCGTTTAGATGTAGTAATGCTGATAGTATACAACTAATACATATGGAAACATATGAAAAGGTGAAAGATATTTGAACTTGAATAAAAATGAATAATTAACACCTTGTATTCCTCGCTGGCTGTGTAGTTTACAAAATTAACCCAATCTTCGGCTTTTATAATTGCACTATACTTTGCCGGGACTTCATTTAGTTTTGAAAGGGTATTTTGGTTGGGCAATATGTAATTTTGTATCAATTTCATTCTGAAATTCCTTAGAAGTTGACCAAGACGATTCATTATCAGCTTTCTGACCGTCAAGTCAACATCAAAATATCGCTGCAAAGATTAACAAATTGTTGTTAATTAGTTGCACATACTGTAAATGCAGAGATAAACTTATTAACACCTTGTATCTACGACAGCCAAGCCACTACTAGTTAAAAAAAAGTATATGTGTACCGTGATTTCGTCCCACATTTTATCTCTTGCTTCTGAATCAACCTTCCTCCAGGTTAGAATCCTGACACCTATATGCTCACGAACCAAATCACCCAAAAAACTTGAAAACAATGCTCTGTTTTTTCCTGATAACCTATCCAGTGCATCGAAGGTTACACTGACCTTTATTCCGTCTGTTTTTCCATATTCCCTGCGAAACTTAGCTAACCTAGTTATGCCCCTCTTAACAACATTCGCATTTGAATGGTTGTTTCCAGCATCCTCACCCTCATCTGAATACGTCTCTGATTCATATTCTAAAGTGTTTTCAATTTCACGATCAGAATAAACCAAATCATCCGGATAATTGATTTGCGTTGACATGATTCGTCAGAAGTAATGTGTTAAAGAATTCTACAGTAGTACTTTAACTAAAAGGTATTGAAGCTAAAACACTACCGTATTAACTTATAAATAACAGTTTTAAGTAATACAGTAGCAGTATTAACTAAAGTATTAACTAAAACACTACCTGTATTAACTTATAACTAGCAGTTTTAAGTAATACAGTAGCAGTATTAACTTATAACTAAACAAACATAATAATAAAATTTGCAGTCAAACTTACAAATTTTTCTCCCACTGATCTGATATCATCATCGTGATATTCTCCGTCTTTTTTCACCCTTCCTTTCAACCACAGCGTACCACGCGGTGGTTCTTCATCTGGTTCAATTTCTTTACTCTCGATCTTATAAACATCAAATACATACAAATGTAAGATAAACGAATATAAACGAAACTATGATGCTATTAAATGCAAATGTGCAAATGTTTACTGTTACCATTTTTTCTATCACACGGGCGTATCCACCTCATCCCATTGTATGATCATAAACAGACATGGAACGCGACACTTTAGCTTTTGCTGATCTCACCTTGCAACACAAAATCATACGGCATTTAGATGTAGTAATGCTGATAGTATACAACTAATACATATGGAAACATATGAAAAGGTGAAAGATATTTGAACTTGAATAAAAATAAATAATTAACACCTTGTATTCCTCGCTGGCTGTGTAGTTTACAAAATTAACCCAATCTTCGGCTTTTATAATTGCACTATACTTTGTCGGGACTTCATTTAGTTTTGAAAGGGTATTTTGGTTGGGCAATACGTAGTTTTGTATCAATTTCATTCTGAAATTCCTTAGAAGTTGACCAAGACGATTCATTATCAGCTTTCTGACCGTCAAGTCAACATCAAAATATCGCTGAAAAGATTAACAAATTGTTGTTAATTAGTTGCACATACTGTAAATGCAGAGATAAACTTATTAACACCTTGTATCTACGACAGCCAAGCCACTACTAGTTAAAAAAAAGTATATGTGTACCGTGATTTCGTCCCACATTTTATCTCTTGCTTCTGAATCAACCTTCCTCCAGGTTAGAATCGTGACACCTATATGCTCACGAACCAAATCACCCAAAAAACTTGAAAACAATGCTCTGTTTTTTCCTGATAACCTATCCAGTGCATCGAAGGTTACACTGACCTTTATTCCGTCTGTTTTTCCATATTCCCTGCGAAACTTAGCTAACCTAGTTATGCCCCTCTTAACAACATTCGCATTTGAATGGTTGTTTCCAGCATCCTCACCCTCATCTGAATACGTCTCTGATTCATATTCTAAAGTGTTTTCAATTTCACGATCAGAATAAACCAAATCATCCGGATAATTGATTTGCGTTGACATGATTCGTCAGAAGTAATGTGTTAAAGAAAATTAGTAAACTTAATTGGTAAATAATGGTGTAAAAATTGAAGTTCTGGTTGTTTTGCTTGAAGCCTGATTTATTGGAGTAAAAATAGGGCTAATGATGGGGCAGTTTTTCAATTAAGGAAACCATAATTTCCAAAGTAATTTTAAAAATTTTGGCTAAAATTTGGCTCCAAATTTGATAATTTTAAAATGTGGCTCCAAATCAAACAATTTTGAAACCAAAAACACCCCTGACAGAAATGGTGCTTACCCACAGTCCCAAATACTCATATTACTTCAAACCAGCTGTGTCAAAAACACATATAACTGCAGATACACTAAAATCACCACATGGCGCATACAAATGAACAATCAAAAGCTAAAAATGGACTTAAAGCAACTAATTAAGCAACTATAACTAATAAGCAGTTCCAGATAAACAATTAAGCACAAAAATAGGCAAATCAAACCAAGAACTTCTGATACATCAAACAGCCCTAAGACCTTACTTTAAGGCTATAAATAAGCTATTTATAAGCAATTAGATAAGCTCTAACATCCTCAAGTAGTCAAAAAAAATCAAGAAAACCTGTAAATGCAATTAACTTAAAGCAAAAACAACAACAAAAAACACCCAATATAGTGGTTCAATCAAAAATAATTGTCATGAACAAACGCCTCCAGTTCTAAACTTCATAATCAGTCATTAAAAAATTGACAACAATCTAAAATTTGAACATCCTAATCCTACAATAATACATTATACTAGTGCGAATATGAACTTAAACACCACAACCAATTCCTAAATTCAAAACAACATGAAAAAAAAGATGAAACAAACTAGCGAACACATTACTTATATTAACAAACATAATTAGCATTCGTATGGATAAACCATCAAAAGATCCATACATATTCCATTGTTAATATATCTACATACCATCCCATTAAACCAAGACATTAGACATTAGACATAAACAGATGACACTAGAGCAAAGAAAACATCCCATTCCATAGCGAGAAACCCTTCAACCATTCATCGCCTGAATTTGTTCTTCCTTGGTATCGATTTCCTCCTAAGATTGAGTAATGAGATCATTCAACCCCTGCAGCTTAGACCTCGCAGCCTCCCTGTCATCCCTAAGATCCACCAATCTCTAAGGACCTAATGTTTAAAAACGGCAAACTAAGTCCTCCTTCTTTTAAACTATGACTATAAATTAGGGGTGTTGATCCGTTCGGTTATCGAGTTTTGTTTCGTTAAATCGGTTATATTTTTATTTTTGTCAACACGAAAACCGAAATGAACCGAACTATAATTAAACCAAAGCGAACCGAAAACCGATTATGAATTAAGTTCGCTTCTTGGGTTGACCCGAAATTAAGCTTGATTCTTGGGTTGACACATATGGTTTTAAACCGAAAATGGATAATTAAGTTCGCTTCTTGAGTTGACACAAAATTATTTAGATTTTAAGCCATGGCTTCCATAATTAGCAACCTACAAACATAATGTTTGAGTAAATGGGACGAAAACGTGCAAAACAGCTGGAAACGGCCGAATGTGTGTAAAAAGTTATACAAACGGACTAAAAGATGAAAAAACCAGCTAAAACGTGCAAACACGGACGAAAACCTGTAAACATAAACGGGAACGTATAAAAACCGATTAAAAGGGACAAAGATGTAAGAAAACGGACCAAAACGTATTAAAACAGAAGAAAACGTGTATAAACGTACGAATCTGTGTAAAAGTGTAAGAAAACCTTTGAAAACGGTTGAAAAATTCTTAAAAACATACGAAAATGGGTAAAAACGAATGAAAACGGGGTAAATGGGACGAAAACGTGCAAAACAGCTGGAAACGCCGAATGTGTGTAAAAAGTTATACAAACGGACTAAAAGATGAAAAAACCAGCGAAAACGTGCAAACACGGACGAAAACCAGTAAACAAAAATGGGAACGTATAAAAACTGATTAAAAGGGACAAAGACGTAAGAAAACGGACCAAAACGTATTAAAACAGAAGAAAACGTGTATAAACGTACGAATCTGTGTAAAAGTGTAAGAAAACCTTTGAAAACGGTTGAAAAATTCTTAAAAACATACGAAAATAGATAAAAACGAATGAAAACGGGGTAAATGGGACGAAAACGTGCAAAACAGCTGCAATCGGCCGAATGTGTGTAAAAAGTTATACAAACGGATTAAAAGATGAAAAAACCAGCGAAAACGTGCAAACACAGACGAAAACCAGTAAACAAAAACGGGAACGTATAAAAACTGATTAAAAGGGACAAAGACGTAAGAAAACGGACCAAAACGTATTAAAACAGACGAAAACTTGTATAAACGTACGAATCTGTGTAAAAGTGTAAGAAAACCTTTGAAAACGGTTGAAAAATTCTTATAAACATACGAAAATGGGTAAAAACGGATGAGAACGGGGTAAATCGGACGAAAACGGACTAAAACATATGTCAAACATATGAAAATGTATGAAACGTTTGAAAATGTACGTTAGTATGTAAAACAGACTAAAACTTATTCAAACGGACGGAAACATGAAAAAACTAGCGAAAACGTGTAAACACGGACGAAAAACTGTAAACAAAACCGGAAACATATAAAAACAGATTAAAGGGGACAAAGACGTACGAAAACGTATTAAAACAGACAAAAACGTGTATAAACGTATGAATGTGTGTATAAACGTGTATACACGGGCGAAAAAAGTTTTCAAAAAAGTAAACAACCCCTAACTCATATAGTATGGCTAAACATATGTGTGAGCATCCTATTGTGTCAGCAATTTACGTAATATTGTATGCAAGTAGTTACATGTAAGGTATTGCAATTGATGTTATCATGTGTCAGCATCCTATTGTGTCAGCAATTCTTGTTGCGTAATGTTGTTGTAACCTTGTCGGGTAATGTTTACGTGGGTTTTGTTATGAAAATTTGCATGGTTCGCAAATTAATAACCACCGAATTCATTGTTTGCCAAAGTTGTAGTGTCTATAAAGCAAGATTAGTCTTCTTCAGTTCTACTGTAGATATGACTACATAGTAATGATGACTAACTTTGATTTTTGTCAATGTGCTACATTGTAAAGATGACTAACTTTGATTTTGGTCGATGTATTGTAGTTGACATAAATTTTAAGAATTTGAGCAAATCCGATAACCGCTAAAAACCGATAACCGAAGAAACTGAAATCGAGAAAACCCGAAACCGAAAAACCCGCTTATCACGGTTCATAATGCATTTTTACTTATCTAATTTGATCATTTACTAACGTCCATGGATTACATATCATTAATGTGATCGTAATCTATAAACGTCAAATAATTAGTATTACTTATTTTGTTAGATATGGTAATTTGAATGTTGCTATTGCGACACAACAACATTACTATTATTCTAATATCTTTAGTGTTATTTAATTTTACTAAAATGACATATTACGTTATAATTTATGTTATTGTTCGCCCGATTCGATTCGATTAATTTTTTTGAATGGTTAACCGTGACCCGAACCGCGGGTAACCGCTCATTTCGGATACCCGCATGTCCGGTTACCCGCCTAGTACGGTTCGGTTTTGGATAGTAGAATGAACTACCCGCCCCGTGATGGATAGTTAAAATCTCTAAACGAATCGAGCCGAACTGCCCCGTGAACACCCCTAGTATATAGGGGCTGGTTTAGATCCAATGAAAAAATGAAGGGTTTAAATTGCAATATTAGATATCTTCCTAAATACTCCTCCTGCATATCACTTTTTTCTTTTCTTTTTTCTTGAACTATTGCATATCACATTTATGCATGGAAGAATATGAAGGGGCTACAGTAACACCCAAAATAAATTTTCCGATGCCTCTTAAGTGTTTTTTTGTGATTATTTGTGCAAATTGTGAGGTACATTGTAATTATGTATACTTACCTAACCATAAAATCAACACACAAGTATCAATCATTTTAACTCTAAACACACAACTATCAATAATTTTACCCCTAAACACACAAAATGTCTTCCACACCTAATATCGATGAAATGAAAGCCGCCACTGAATCCGGCAAGCTAAGCGATGCTTTCAGGTTGTTGATATTGCAAGACATAGCAGAGGAGAAAAAGTTGATCGAGCGGATGGGAGAAGAGAGCAGCATTCTGAGGGAAACTATTGCCAAAAAAGAACAGACAATCGATGAGGCTGGTAGATTGTTTACTCGTTTCAATGCTGTTGCAGCAACTGGTGAGTATACCCTTCGTGAGATACAGTTGAAGGATCGAAGGAAGATTGATTTGCTGGCTCAGCTTTTGGTGCTATGTCCTCGGAGTCTGTCGGAGAAGGAGGAGTTCTTGGAAGATTTGGATGAAGTTGATGAGTCTGAAGATGGAGCATAGGAAGCTTTGGAAGTTTTTTTTGTGTTTTGATGATGTATAGTTGATGGTTGTATGTATGCTTGCTATTAACTGCTACTTTGTTTATATAAGTAATTATATGTAAATGATCAATGATCAATGATCAGTACAATGGTTAATTTTAGGTTTTAATGCTTTATTAACTTGAAGAAATAAGTTAGTTTTATTTATTTATTTACTTTTATTAGAAAATGGTCAAGTAGTGTGTGTTTGACTTTCAGTATTTCACACATTTATCTCTCTTACACTCGGTCAAAACACACAGTTAGATTCTAATTAATAGCAGATTTAGGGTTTTCAATCAAACGCAAAATCAATGAAAATAAATGTTAGTCAATGAAATACTCTTGAGGGCTATTATAAAGGGCTTGATTCTCTTCCTATTGAGCCTAATATCTCAGGTATAAATGTTATAATTTCATGCCAGTTTGTTAGTTTAGGATGTTTATTGATTTATAGATGATATTGTGTTATGTTAGTTTAGGATGTTAGTCAGGGTATTAGTCATTTGCATAGGAAAAGTAGTTGTTTGATGATTTATGGATCATTAGTTGAGGTAATAACGGTTACGTGTTATACATGCAGTATGGGTACATGAAGAATGAGACACGAAGAATGAGATTAGTAGACGCGAAGAATGAGATTTGCGGGTAGTGGTGCTAGGTTGGCTTTTAGGTGTCCCCTTTTGCCTCCTTGCGTGTTTTGTTTTGCCGTAGTCTTAGGCCCCGTGCGTGGTTTGCGTTGCTCTGTTGTTGCTCCCTTAGATTGGCCTGCTTTTGGTGTGCCTGGGCTTTTTGGTTTTATGTATCTTGCGCTTTGCTATTGGCGTATTTACGGCCTGCTTGTGCGTGTTTCTTTTTCCTGTATGCCCTGTTTGCTTGTTTGCTTGCTTTCTTTTTACTACGCTATTGCCTTTTGGTTTTGTCATATGCTTTCTCTATCCTTTCGCACTACGCTATTGCCTTTTGTTTGTTGTTGTTGTTGTTGTTGTGATCGCATAATAGTCAATAAGGTATGCAGTTTAGTAAATATAAAAAGCATAGTTAAATGTTAATGTATGGGGACTCAGAAGGGTTAACTATGCTTCTTTTTTAGGAAAACACTTTTTTTATGATCTTAAATACACAATCAAACCCTTTCTGAGTTCCCATACTGTTCCTTTTGTTTTTTCAACAATCTAGCAATTTGCCTGGTGCAGGCAATTGCACAAAGGGAGTTGAAACGACAAAAGGACCAGTAGGGGATCTTAGAAAGGGTTTGATTGTGTTTCTTTTTTATGAGGTGTGTTGATTGCGATAATGATATAGTGTGTATTGTTCATGGCAGGCCACACTCCTTCATTATCCCATTCAACACATACACTTTCGTAGAATCGATAATTATTTACACTTGGTACTTTGAGCTTCCCCTCGAAAACCCATTCCTATGTCACTGTCATAGCAACAGGTTTGGTGCAAATCTTTGCAGCCATTTCGTAGACATGGCAATGGGATTTCGAGTGGACGTTCAAAGTACTAAGCTGTCTCCACTTCCTTGCTTATAACATATTGACATTTAACTTTTTTGACCATTTCCTTTGCATGTATAAACTCTATTTTGTTCATAAGTGTCTTACTTTGATAGAGGTTGTGATGATATATCTTAATAAATCAATCAGATGATGTGATAGAGGTATGTTCAACTTCCTTTTGAATCCGCAACTATATCATATTGTTCCTTAACTTTTTTTAACAATCTAGCAAAACTATAATTATGATTTCAAAAAACATAATTAACCCTTCTCAGTTTCCATACAGTTCCTTTTGTTTTTTCAACAATCTAGCAAATCGCCTGGTGCAGGCCTTTGCTCAAAGGGAGTTGGTTTATTTTGGGCCACATGTGTTTATTTGTGATATGCAAAAGGCTGTGATGACGATTATCTTATTTGATATGCAAATGATGTGATTTACCGTATGTTGGCATGGCAATTTTATTACATTATTTTGTAGCCATGGCGGTTATATCCTGATGTTCCGGTGTTTATCCAACCTTTTTACAGTTCTGAGCCTTGCTAATGCATATCACACTGCACACTCAGTTTGGAAGTTTATATGAGTCTGATATACTTGTTATAGACTTTTGCTAGATTGTTAAAAAAGTTAAGGATCAATATGATATAGTTGCGGATTCAAAGGGAAGTTGAACGTACCAAGGTGGCCACGTTACTTTGTAGATGAGTAGGGAATTTCAGCATAGTTACCCATTCTAAATTCCCAAACAGTGCCTTTTGTTTTTTCAGCATAGTTACCAAGGTGGCCACGTTACTTTGTAGATGAGTAGATGAACGTAGCAAATCGCCTGGTGCAGGCCTTTGCTCAAAGGGAGTTGAAACGACAAAAGGTACTGTAGGGGGATTCAGAAAGGTTCACTAAGTTGAAATTCCATACACATCTACAAAGTAACGCGGCCACATTGGTATGTTCAACTTCCGTTTGAATCCGCAACTATATCATATTGTTCCTTAACTTTTTTTTAACAATCTAGCAAAACTATAATTATGAGGTGTCAGTGTGTATGAGGCTGTGATGACAAGTATCTTATTAAATCATGCAAATGATGTGATACTGATGTTTTTGAAACTATTGATTTATACAGATCTGAGCCTCACTATTATGTGCAAAAAATGAATCAATTTTTTTTTGACTGTATGGTAGATGGGTTGCCTGTATACAAGATCTTATTCTCTAGTTTCAACATTAAAATTTTAACTATTGCACTTAAAAGTCTTTTCATCGCTGGATAGGCTTTTTGTCTTTTCATCTCTGTAAAATTAACTTTTTGTAGAATCGATAATTATTTATTCGGCACACCTTTGGTACTTTGAGCTTCCCCTCGAAAACCCATTCCTATGTCACTGTCATAGCAATAGGTTTGGTGCAAATCTTTGCAGCCATTTCATAGACATGGCAATGGGATTTCGAGTGGACGCTCAAAGTACTAAGTTGTCTCCACTTGCTTGCTTATAACATAGGTGTCTTACTTTGATAGAGGCTGTGTTAAGCTTACCATGACCATCAACGCTTTGATCAATTATGACGGGTAGTTTTAAACTTGAGATTGCCCATATCTTGACCTGGTTTATAGCAATGTATAGACGATTATGTCGCATGTTTGTGACCGTTTTATTTTATATGCATAATATTATCACAACCTTGTACTTTAATGAAGTTGGTAAATTTCTTCAGGTCAATCATGTTTCATTGTGGCTGGCATCCGTTGGCGTCACGTGTATATATAGTTTCTGTTAGAAGCTATATATAATCATTGGTCCCTATCATACACCCGTCCCAATGAATCATGATTGGCTCGAAGATGTTAAGCATCTGTGTATATAGTCGTAGTAGAATGGGCTGGAATTTGACATCGAATAAGAATGGGCTGGAAGAAGTTAATACTAGCAGTGCTAAGTTAATACTGTCAGTGCTAAGTTAATACTGGTAGTGCTAAGTTATTGAATAGTATGTTTCTTATTTAAAAAGTACCTACAATTATATACTTTATTACAACGTATAACTTTTTTTGTTACTTGGATTCCACAGGTTTTTTATCATCACAGTGAACGTGACATTCAAGGACGGGAAACATCGTACAAAAACATTGCAAACGTTGATGCACTGGCAGTGATTCAATAGCTACATTGTATATTCGATTAACCAATATTGTATTCGACATATGTATTTATTTGCGAGAAGTTACGATATCGTGTATGTTAATGTAATATTATTTATTTGTATGTTAAGGTACTTAATTTTTAAGGTGATTCTACCAAATATTTTGTATGTATTTAATCAAGGGTTTAGGTCATAAAATAGTTGCGTACTTTTTCAAATGTACTGTTTTGGTACATAATTGTTGTGTAAAATTTACATATTTGCATATATACCCAAAACATGCTTAAGTTGCATTGTACATCATGCATTAAAAAATTGTATTATGGAGAAATATGAAACTTTTTGAGTTTTAGTGGGTATATATGCAATGCTCCCATAATACAAGCTAAAAAAATAAAACAAAAAATCCTTTCCTTAATTAATAGTAATCATTGCAGTTTTGAGAGCCGTGACATATTACGGCTACACTTAATCACATAGTCAAAGCAAAATATTCAAGTCTATCTTCTTCAACACAACAACCGCATCATCAGGTAATGTTACACATTGTTTTTTTTTTTTTTTTTTTTTTCTTTTGTTTTTTTAACCATGAACTGCAAATGTAAAGTGATTGATATGCACGCATGTTTCTGATATGTTGATGGATACAAATGCATGTTTGGTAATTTTTCAGCAATGTTTAACATATCCTAAAGAATATAGTATCCTTTGATCATAATGTAACAACCGTTTTATTAGAACTATATGCGATTTGATTCTTTAGAATATTGTGTGACATGTAAATATAGGATGATTTGAATAAAAAAAATCATGGATATATGTGGATTGTGGAAAAACGTAGCAGCTATTTGTTAAATAGCTAATTAGACAACTTGTAAACATATGTTTAATCTAGGTTAGTATAGCTTTTATATGATCTGGTAAAGCACTACACCTTATGTAATTAATTATATATCTGAGCTTAGGTTTAAACATTGGATGAAGCAATGGCGTATGGTATGTTGGGTATATTATGGATTTCTTACTAGATTTTAACAAACGTATGGGGTAAGATGAATAAACGTAAAAAAATACAGATTTTTACTCTAAAAGGACTATATGATTATTGGTTTTTGAAACATAGTTAAATATGTAGTAGTACATCTTCAATCATATTTTGTTTGACACCTTAATGATAAAGATGTATTGATCATCTAAGACTTGTATTAGTTGAATGTTATGCATATGAGATAACCTTATTGACCATTAAGACGATTGTGGTTTTAAAATAGAATGAGCATCCAATTGTTGGTGGAGGCAAACCGCACAAACATTAGGACATTGCAGGTAAGTTGTACTTAAAATGCTTACTTAAGGTTATAAATTTATCGATGTAACCATCAAATTGATATACGTGCTTACTTTTTAAATTTAAGATGCTTCCTGCTTTGTTTACTAAAACACTGTACCCCAAGAAGCGCTGGATATACCTAATCCACAATAGGGGAACCAAACATAAGGTTTATTGGAAATTGGTTCGTGGTCGCATTACTTTGCAAGGGTCCGAGTGGCAAGCTTTTATTGATCAAAGCCAATACATCAATGTGGCCACCTTCCATTTCATTCGTTAGGAAGAAGACTGTTATTATGTAACAGGGTACAACGATGCAGGCCACGAATGCCCTGGATACGATCTGGCTCTTCTAGGTTACAGACAACGTAGGTGCCTGGTTACGTTGGATGAATATCCTGCACAACCTCTGGTAAGAAAAAAAATGTTAATCAATACATTGTATAAGTTTGTTGAAAATGGGGATTATTTTAATTGTTTGACCCGCTAATGTTTTCTTTAAACTAAAATGTTATGTAGGTCATTCCTTGCAATTTCCGGGACAATACTGACAATAACCAATTTGACGTTCTTGTTGCTGGCGTGCCCGTAGCAGCTATCACTCACCGTCAAATTGAAATACTGGAGGAAAACAGACACGTGCATGAGTTTGGTGGGCACAGATGGAATGTATTGGTTCACGATGAAAACCTGTTTGCTGGCACAAGAGTTGTTTTCACAAATCTCCTAAACAATACTCTTTCCCTGATGCCATTTGCTGAAAATGGACTGATGATGCGTTCTGAACTTGTGCAACGTATGGAGCTGAATCGTACAAGACCGTTCATGAGAAACCCCGTAGATGAAGGTATGTTATCAAAGTGTAGACATAATCTATGACTTTATTTTAAAAATAAACCTTTCCATATAATAGCTTTTAAATTATTAATTACCATTTTTATTAAATTCCAATTGCAGATGAGCGTATGAAACACATATGTGCATGGAACGAATGTACAGAGCATGAAAGTGAAAGGGATTGTTTTTACGCGCCCATCCTTGCATATGTCACGGACAGGAGTCGTTTGGTAAGTAATGATACAAATCGGACCATTTTAGTCATTATCTGCTTTCGCAAAAACTAATATATGCTTCAACACATGGACATACTTTTGATTAGCATACTACATTGTTCTTTTTAATGCAGAACATACCACATAAGTTTACGAAGCGAAATCACATGTGGAAGTAGCATAACGCATTGCTGAGATACCGGGAAGACATGGAGTTTTATGTGAACGTGAATC
>BPTQ01000009.1:64801680-64832025 GCA_019973895.1 Chrysanthemum seticuspe
CTCTTTCCACAACTAATACAATACCGATTCTAAAAGCCTAAGATGTTCCTAACGAACTCGAATCCTGGCCTTATGTCCTGGCTAACCCCTCTCCTACTTGAGAATCTCTTCGCGTAAAATCCCGGGAAGATGTTGTACCTTAGGGGGTAATCTTCGGCAGTTCTCCCGCCATTACTCTTTTGCATCCTCGTGCTGATGCTCAGATCGATGTTCTGAGCAACTATTTCTTTTCGCGAAGCACCCTCCGTTGGGTACGAATTAACAAACGAACAATCACAGTATATAGAAAATAATTAACAAATAGGAGTACAAATTTAAACACTTTTACGAAATAAAACAAAAATTGGAGCAGAATTAACGTATATTTCCATAAAATGTATTCCCTATTCACATCCCTCCTAATGTGTGCAAAAGTTTTCTTTGCATTTGTACTCTTATTGTTAATTAATTTTCTATAAATACAAACAAACAAGCTCAGTTTACGAACATAGCTCAGTATTACCTACAAAACGTCTTTAAAAAGGTCTAAGATTTCTACATTTAAAAGGTCTTAAAAAAGGTCTTTTAGCGTCTGGTCAAAAACAGTCCTATTGGACTGCCGCAGTCCTAACGTTGGACTGCCGCAGTCCTTCCTCATTTTTGTAGTCTAATGAAAAAGAGCAAAAGACTCGATGAATATTTAAAAACCTTAAAAGGTCCAGAATTAAAAGAATCTTTAAGACATTTGTAGGTAAGGTGTTCGTAATATAGGACGTTTCTTTTGAAAACGTGTGTAATCCTCCCTACACTTATCCCTTATGTAAAATACCTTTATATGCAATTAAGACGAGGTTAAAAACAAAATAAAGCATTTTCACAAATTTAAACATGAGGATAAACAATTAATAAAAGATATATGACACTAACAAGCAAACAATTAAGCATGGGTTGCCTCCCACGAAGCGCTTTTCTTTATCAACGAGTCTTGTAGCTAGACTCGTAGTCGTGCTCCTACGTTTTCTCATTACCGCCCTCTTGACGGCTTCTAATGGGGGATTCCATGTTGTAGAAGGGCCCTAAAATGCGCTTCTCTAAGAGTTCATCCTCTCCCCAATCGGTCCTGTATTCCGGTCCTAAGCTCAAGCAATCCTTGTAGAATCCGAAAATCTTAGCCATAACATAATCAACACCTTTCTCTCTATCCTCATCATTCCTATAATAGACCGATAGTTTAAGTTCCTTTTCATCATTAGAGAGTGATGAAAACTTCTCAATCTTAAACGGCATTTGGTAATCTATGTCATCGGTCTTATTCTTGAATCGCACTACTCCTAATGAGGGGTCATAGGTCATCCCGGTGCTTTCTATGAAAGGTTTTCCTAGAATAACATGGGACAAGCTAGGGTCTATGGCAGTGCTAATATCATCCACAATTATGAAGTCCGTAGGAATTGTGAAACTACCTACATAAACGGGCAATCCCTTAACTCTACCAAGAAAATTGCAACTAACATTAGGATCATTGGGGTCTTGCCTAGTTGGAATAGGCTTCTTCAATATCCAATTGTAGTAGGTGCTAGTCATTATGTTGATTGGGGACTTGCGATCAATGTAAGCTTTTGCCACAAAAAGGTGTCCTATGACACATGGTATGTTGAGATTCCAAGGGTTCCCAAACTTAATTCGAGGACTTTTCCTAACATACATGTGACGGAGGTCACGCACTAAGTGAGGGTGGCGAGATAGTTCTTCTTCCGTAGGAAATTTGTTGAAATAGTCAATGTCTACTTCATCTACTTCCTCGGGTATTTCCTCATCCATAAGTGTATAGTCCTCTTCGTCATTTGTTTCATCAGGTTCACCTAAGGCGATGGTATTGACGAATTGGACATACTTTAGCTTGCTTGGATCCTTAATCTCTATGCCTGAAGGCTCGGGAGTTGAGATAGCACTAACCTTCTTATCACTATTAGCTATGGCTTTCAAAAGGTTGTCTATTTTCCTATCCATCTCGGCTTGTTGATTATTAAATCGGTCCGAGAGCTTAGCCATTTGGGTTTCTTGGGATGTAACTAGGTTTTGCAACATCCCTTCGATGTTTTGTTGGTTAGGACCGTTAGGTGGGGGCCATGAGAAATCATTAGAGGTGAATTCTTTGGTTTGTCCCCAGTAGAAATCAGGCTTGCCTTTCCATGCCTCTCGGGTTTCATTGAAATTCCTAGGTCCGGGTGTTGTAGGGAATCTTCCTCCCGTTCCATTAATACGCGAGGATGCGTAGTCAACAGAAGCGTGTTCGGGGTATCGGGTGCTATTGCGCGTGTTATGAGGATCACAAAACGGCTCACACGAAGAGGAAGCTTTGTTCACATGGTGTGAAGACTTAGGATTTTCGTAGGAACTCATGAGGAATTTAACCTGATCTTCAAGTTCGATCATCCTACGGTCGGGAGGAGGCAAGGAGATTGCCTTGACGGTTTTGGGCAGCTCACGGGGGTCATCCCAACTTTCGTTGTCATAGAGGGCGAGGTCCTCTATTATTTCCCATGATTCTTCTGCGGTGAGATCACTAAGTTTTCCACCGGCCGCTTGGTCAATGGATCGCTTAGTGGGAAAGTTGACATGATCATAAAAGATTTGGACTTGGAGCCAAAGATCAATGCCGTGATGAGGGACTTTATGAAGTAAGTCCTTGAATCGGGTCCATGCTTCGTAGAGAGATTCACCTTGACGTTGTTGGAACATCAAGATGTCATTCCTAAGCTTAGTGGTTCTCCCCGGTGGGAAAAATTGAGCAAGGAAGCGAGAAGTAAGATCATCCCAACTTGAGATGGAGCCGGCGGGAAGTCGCTCAAGCCAATTACTAGCTTGGTCCCGTAGAGAGAATTGGAAGAGACGCAGGCGCGTGGTCTCCCGAGTAGTAGCATCAAGGTCGATGGAATCGACGATTTTGAGGAAATCCCTCAGATGCTGATTTGGATCTTCGGAACGAAGTCCATGGAATGCACATCCGTTTTGCACCAACCGGATGGTGTCGGATCGCAGGGCCGTAGTTTGGGCTTGGTCGGGAAGCTCAATGGTGTTCCTATAGCCTAAGTGGCTTGGTCTTGAGTATTCACCAAGAGTACGGGCTCTTGGCGGGTCATTTGGTGGTATGTTGATGAATGGTAGTGGGTTATCACCTTCCATGATGAAAAGTGATGGGGTTACGAACAAAGGTTACGAAGAAGGGGGATAGACTAAGAGAAATCTAAAAAATAAGAAAAATTTACTTGATAGGAATCAAGCAAAGAAACCTAAACGAGGTGGACTACTAACTAGCTATTCTATTCCCCGGCAGCGGCGCCAAAAACTTGATAACGCTACACGCGTCGTTCGGGGTCAAAGGAACTTCCTTTTCTTCGAGCAAGTTTTATAACACCCTAGGCAGTGAACCTAATCGTTGTAGTGTAGTAATTAGGGTAAGCCACGGGTATTGATATCGTTCTCTAGGGGAATAGGAATGCTAGTAGGGAGTTACTACGCTAAGGTTAAGGTTGAGGAAGATTATTTTTTATCTTTTTATATTTTATGAAAATGGAAAGGTACGAATCTCGGGTATTGGATTTGGGGGGTTGGTATTTCTACCGATTACTCTACTATTATCTAATTATCTAAACTAAGGTTGTGGGAGTCTATGTCTAATTAATGTGTGCTAGTATGATAGTTTAAAGATGTGTTTACTTAGTTTGTATTACTCCTTAATTATCTCCTATTGATGGTTGAGTGTCACGTCTTATTCCTAGTTGTGTTGTGTGTCTAAAGTTGTAGGGTATGCGTTTCTCCCTAACTCTTTGAACTTACCAAAGGGTCTTGTCTACAAACCCACTAGAGATTATAGACTCCTACTCTAAGGCGCTCTTCGGATGGTTTAGCCTACAATCACTCAGGTAATTATACTCTAAGGTTCACAAAGATGAATCAAGCATTAAGTGCACAACGGATGACCTATCGCATTACTAGATCATAAATCAACTAAGATAAGAAACAACCAATCAATATTCAATAATTAAGTTTCATACTTCCTAAGCAAACACACAAATAAATTAGCCGGACATGGAGAACATGCAAGCATACACACAAATAATCGAAGACATAATTGAATTAATGAAGCAAAGACTTATCTTGATGTAAGATAGGGTTAAAAACCCTAAAATACTGTACAAGACACCTTAGGTTCGGTTTTAGGTTTTTACTCCAAAGACTCTCCACACAAAGACTGAAAAATTCGGATTCTATATATAAGATTACAATTGCGACGGCGTCACCTTATGTTTAGTGACGCCGTCGTGTCGCCGCCATTAGGGTTTCGTCTTGGCCACGTTAACCTTGCGACGGCGTCACCTTATGACCGTGACGCCGTCCTCTTCAGCTTCTGACGTCGTCTGGATTGCATCTAGGCCGTCTGAGTAGCGACGGCCTACTCTTTCACCACTAGACGCCGTCTCTTGAAAATACGAGTTTTGAGTTCTGTCCCGTCACAATAATTTTGGGACGGCGTCACCAATAGCACCTGACGCCGTCGCCTTCTAACTTCAGCAACTATGAGTGCCTTGATTTCGACTTTGGCCATTTTCTTCATATATTCGCGCCTTTCCGTCCAAATAAGTGCCATTCCAGCATTTTGCCTTCACGAGACCTAAAAAGTGAAAAGGAACGATATTAAGCAATAACGGATACAAAAGTGATCAAATAAGGACTTAAACGACCCCTCAAAATGGTACCTATTAAAACCTTATCAGTTGTTATCGGTTTTAACACTATCTAATATCATATCTAAAGTATTCGTACTCATTCTAGCAATTTTAGAATCTAGTTCATCAACTAGTGTTTGAAGTTGAACGGAAAGTTCACATTCACCACTTGCTATTTTACCCTTTTCTAGACGTTTCAGTTTTGCTTTTAATTCTATGACTTCTTTATCAAAACGTTGGTTTTGACTTTTTAAAAGCTTATTTTTGTTAATTAGTTTTAAGCTAATATTGCATAGTTTGTCATATTCATTATGCAATGAGTCGTCATCAAGTGATGAGCTACTATAGTATTCGTGACATACCTCGTCATTTGCCATGAGACAAATTTCTTCGTCCTCCTCGTCACTCATTCCCCACGTGCCGCTCACGAACGCCTTTTGATCATCCCGTTTGGGACACTTACTAATAAAGTGGTTTGGGTCCCCACATTTAAAGCAAGTACGATCATCTTTTGGCTTCTCGTCCTCTTTGCTTTTCCGGAAGCCTTATCGTCATACGGTTGTTTGACGTATCTTCCCTTCCTTCTAAAGAACTTTTTAAAGTCCCTTACCGCCATAGCGTACTCTTCGTCGTCACTATTCGAAGAGGAGTTCTCTTCATCGCTTGAAGCCTTTTTGGCTTTAAGGGCAAGAGATTTGTGTTTCTCTTTCACCTTTGAGGCTTCGGAGTCTTTAGCAAGGACAAGCTCGTAGACTTTTAAGTTGCCTATGAGTTCATCAATGGTGAGGATTGTCAAATCTTTTGACTCTTTGATCGCCGTCACCTTGGATCTCCACTTGGATGGAAGTGCCCTTAGATATCTCCTAACATGGTTACGGCTAGAAAAAGATTCATTAAGTGCTTGTAAAGATGTAATAATAGTATTGAAATTAGCAAATGAATGATCTATAGTTTCCTCATCCGATATTGAAAATTGTTCATATTGTTGAACAAATAAATCAATTTTATTATTTTGACCTTGTTGATTACCTTGATTAGTTACAACTAAAGAATTCCAAATTTCTTTAGAGGTTTTAAGCATAGAAATTCTTTTGAATTCCTTTTTGGGTAAAGCATTATATAAAACCATTTTAGCTTCACTATTTTTAGAAAGTTTTTTCTTCATTTCATCATTTAGTTTATCACGAGGTATGTTAACTAAATTTCCTTTATCATCTTTTGAGGTAGCCTCAAAATCGCCTTCAACAATAATGTACCAAAGATCAATATCTTTAGACTTCAGATATGTTTCGAATCTATTTTTCCAATATATAAAACCATTAGTTTCAAGTAGTGGTGGTCTTTGCATAGATTGCCCTTCCTTGTAATTTTCAGAACCCATAGTGATCGAAAAGTTTTTAAAATACGGTTTACTTTAAAACTTTTATAAATTTAGCTCTTGATGCCAATTGTGGAAAACTAGAAGGGGGGGTTGAATAGTTTTGCCGATTTTAAGTTAGTTTCAAAAACTTTAGATTCGATAATATGTGAGATCGTATGGATGTTGAAAAAGTATAGATCTAATGATAAAGCAAGTAAATAAAGTAAAGCAAAGGGATAGAAATGACACAACCGATTTATAGTGGTTCGGCTACAAGGACACCTTCCTTGCCCTACTCCACTCCCCGAGTCACCTACTCGAGAGTTCAAGCACTATGTCAACAAACTCCTTCAACTTGGCGGAGAAGCCTTCACAACATTGCTTACACCTTTTTCCGGTACAAAGCTACCGAGTCCGTAACACGATGGACCAAACCAACACGACTATTACACAACAAATATGTGAAATATCAAATACAAGATCTTCGCTACAGAAATCTTGCGGAGGAACAAATCAATCAAGGACCCCTTGCTTGGATGACTTGTAGAATGCTCGTGATCTCGCCTTAGATAAGGACCTATATGAGAATCACTAAAGAAAGAAAGAAGGAAGTACTCTCTAGATCAAGTGATCTTATGTTAGAAGAGAATGAGAGTATATGAGAGAATTAGTAAGAAGAGGAGTGAATTAGAATGAAGAAATGGCTCTCTATTTATAGGTAATTTCTACCACTGTTCCCCGGATCCCACAGATCCCTCCCACAAGGGATCCGTCTAGTGTAAACCTAGGGATCCGTTGGACGCTCCTCTTTGCCCATGGGTTTTTTGGTTATGGGTCATGGGTTATGGGTTGGTCCATGGGTATTCCTTTAGATTCAATGTATCTAATGAATACATTGTATCTAGTCAAATGGGTATGGGTCAATGGGTTATGGATATGATCCATGGGTTGTGGTTTTTACCCATCCTAATAAACTATTACAACAAATGATTAATTACAACATTTTTGTATTTAAATGGCTATATGTAAATGCTTTACAAAAATAACATGTATCCTTATAATTGTACTTAAGATAACATTATATTTGTTATCAACAAAACACAAAGAGATCGCAAAATATTAATAAACGTTTTTACGGTTTATTTGTATTAACAAAAGGGTTACCTCAAAAGGCCCCTACTCCCCAGGTACTTGTTATTCAAGGTGGTAGGATCAACAAGCTAAAATCGTGTACGAATAAGAAGGGTAATGGAAAGGGAAAGGCTGATAAGGGTAAACAAGTTATGGTCTATCAACCCGAACCTAAGAAATACCCTCCTCAGAAGAAAGAGAATCCCGAGAAGGATTAGGCTTGCCACTACTGTAAAGTAGAGGGTCACTGGAAGAGAAATTGTGCTCTTTATCTCGATGATTTGCGGACAAATAATATGAAGAAGTCTTGGTCCTTAGGCGCCAGTTCTTCAGGTAACTTATTTATGATTAAATTATTTACTCTAAATCATAAAATAAATTCCTGGGTATGTGATACTGGATGTGATATTCACATTTGTAATACATTGCAGGGGTTTAGAGTGGAAATGAAGATGTCTTATGGGGAGCAATGTCTGCATGTGGGCAATGGAGCACCTGCAGTTGTTGAAGCCATAGGAGTGTTGAGTTTAGTATTGCCTTCGGGCTTAGTATTGTCATTAAACAATTACTATTAGGCACCTTCTATTATTAGAGGCGTTTTTTCCTTTTCTATTTTGTTGGATCTTGGTTTTAATCATATTATCACAAGTAATGGAATTTCTGTTTCTTTAAATGGTGTATTTTATTTTAATGTTATTACTGTGAATGGTATGTTTGAGATTGATATGATTGGGAATGTATCCAATAATAATAATTCGATGTTTAACATCAATAAGAGAATGAAGTTAGATTTGAATTATTCTTATATTTAGCATTTTAGACTTACTCATATAGGCAAGACTCGCATGCAAAAGCTGCAACGTGAAGGGCTTTTGAAAAATATCAATGATGAATCATTTGATAAATGTGAGTCATGTATATCTGGGAAGATGAAGAAGAAACCTTTTCATAGTAATATGGAGAGGGTGTCTGATCTACTTGGTCTAATTCATACTGATGTGTGTGGACCACTTAGACATATGTCAAAGAGAGGTTCTAGCTACTTCTTAACCTTTACTGATGATTTCAACTTTTATGGTTATGTTTATTTACTTAAGCATAGACATGAGGTGTTTGAAACATTTAAGGTTTTCAAAGCATAAGTAGATTTGCAATTAGGAAAGAAGATCACATAGTTGAGAATGGAATTGTCTAGAATCTCAAATCTCTATATACTCTACAACAAAATGGTGTATGTAAGAGAAGAAATCGTACATTGTTAGACATGGTGCACTCAATGTTTAATCTTACTAATCTACCCTTATCTTTTTGGGATTATGCTTTAGAATCTGCAGTTCGTATTCTAAATATGGTTCTCACCAAGAAGGTTGATAAGACACCATATAAAATATGAAATTGTAAAGCTCCTAACTTGTCTTATTTAAAGGTATGGGGTTGCGAGGCGTATATTAGACGTGACTCAATAGATAAACTCCAACAGAGATCTATAAAGTATATCTTTGTAGGATACCCAAAGGAAACTATGGGTTACTAATTTTGCTTTCCACCTGAAAATAAAGTAATCGTTGCTAGGTATGGAGATTTTCTTGAAAAGGATCTCGTATCTCAAGAATTCAGTGGAAGAGTTTATGAAATGGAAGATGATCATGAAGATGCATTACCTTCTGAAAATACTAACGTACTTCTGGTAGAACCTGATAATCTGGGTCCTCCACCAGAAGTTGAAGCGGTTCCCATTCGTAGATCTGTAAGGACTACGCGTGCACCTGGACGTCTATGTCTTAACGTACAATTTGAGGAAACTATACTAGGGGATCTTGGAAAGCCTGCTAATTATAGAGCTGCCATGGCTGATCCTGAAAAGGACAAATGGCAAGCTGCAATGAATGGGGAAATGCAATACATGAAAGAAAATGAAGTCTATGAAGAGGTCGACTTACCTCCAAATGCTAAGGTTGTTGGAAGTAAGTGGCTCTATAAGAAAAAGACTGATATGGATGGCAATTTATACATCTATAAATCTTGTCTGGTAGCGCAAGGCTTTACTCAAACCTACGGGGTTGACTACGAGGAGACCTTTTCTCCTATAACAGACATTAGAGCTATTAGAAATCTCATACCTATAGCAGCGTACTATGACTATGAGATATGGCAGATGGATGTCAAAACCGCCTTCTTAAATGGTCGGTTAGATGAACACATCTATATGAAGCAACCTGAGGGGTTTGTAAATCCAAAATTTCCAAACCATGTATGCAAACTTCAAAGATCCATTTAAGGATTGAAGCAAGCATCAAGGCAATGGAATAAGAGATTTGATGAAGGAATCAAAAAATATAGATTTGTTCAAAATCTTGATGAGCCATGTGTATACCACAAAGTTAGTGGGAGTGATGTAGTTTTCCTTATCCTATATGTCGATGACATATTAATTATGGAAAAAGACATTCCAAGTTTGCAAAGTGTTAAGGCATATCTTGGACAGTGTTTTCCCATAAAGGATTAGGGGAAGCTAAATACATTCTGGGAATCAAGATCTACAGAGATAGATCAAAGCGGTTAATTGGTTTAAGTCAAAGCACTTACATTGATAAAATGTTGAAGAGATTCAATATGCAAAATTTCAAGAAAGGATATTTGCCGATGGAAGTAAAGCATGGCTTATGTAGCGATATGGGTGCTTCAACACCTACAGAAGTGGCACGCATGAGAAAAGTTCCTTATGCTTTGGCAATAGGATCTATCATGTATCCTGTGAGATGCACAAGGCCAGATGTGGCGTTTGTTCAAAATATGACCAGTCGATATCAACAGAATCCGGGTGAACTTCACTGGACTATTGTTAAACATATTCTAAAATATCTTAGGAATATGAAAGATATGTTTCTAGTGTATGGTGGAAATCCAGATATAGATCTTGGTGTTACAGGTTTCTGTGATGCGTCCTGGCAAAGTGATAAAGATGATACAAAGTCTCAGACGGGTTATGTCTTTGTCATTAATGGAGGAGCAGTAGACTGGAGAGCAAGAAGCAGAGTACAGTAGCGATGTCTGCGACAAAAGCCGAATACATAGCTGCTTCGAAAGCTGCAATGAAGGCTATTTGGATTAGGAAATTCATTTCAGGGCTTGGTGTTATGCCTTCAATTGGATCTCTTATTGATATGTATTACGATTCTGCTGCAATCATATTTGCCAATGAACCTGGAGTCATGAAGGGCACCAGACATTTTCTACGGAAGTATCACTATGTTCGGGAACAAGTCCGCGATGGTGAAATAAATCTACTAAAAGTTCACACAGATGACAACTTAGCAGATCCTCTCACTAAGGCTTTACCTAGAGAAAAGCTTATTGAACTTGCCAATTGCATTGGACTTCGGTTGGCTAATAGTTTCATGCATAACTGTGATTAGTATTTGGATAAAGGATATTGTAAATATTTATTATTTTTTGATGAAATAAAGTATTGGTTATGTTTATGTTCATTCATAATATTGTTGTCCTATATTTGCATGTTTAATTTATGAATAACTAAGTTATTCTAAATTGTATGTTGTCAATTAATGATATGGGAATATCATTAAACTAAGACAAATCTGAGTGATTTGGTAGAATATACTTGAATGTATATTGATGTGTTGCATGACAATTTCAAATGATATTCAATGAATTGAATATAGGACTTATCCCAACTACATGATTTTACTACATGGTTTCCAAAAGTGTTGCAAAGTTTTTGAGTTATTCTTGTAGTCAAGATAGAATTTGTTCCTTCAAATTTATTTTTGATTTTAATACTGATGGGCCCTTCGTAGGGTTGACAAGATGTTTGTGCGCCCGCACCCAAGATCTCCCCTAGATATGTTCAGAAGATTTGGCAATCTTGCTCAATCACTTACAACGAGAAACATAATGGTTGAATAAATAATGACTTAAATCCATATTTTTATTTAACATGGTATTAGAAACAAAAGGATAATAATAATGATGAATCATTAAAAGGTTTTTCCAAGAGCCTTACTTGAGTCGTGCTAGAGGCATCGAAGTGTTGCTAGACGCTAACCGATGTGATCACACTATTAAGATGTTGATGGTTTTATGGACATAAATTAGTAGTCGTGAGTTAGGATCGAACTCGAGACCACGGGATTGCACATTTTACGTATGAGAATTAAAGTTTAATAATTAAATGTAAAATGTTATATTTAGTTATTATTTACACGAAACGAATAACGAACGTTAAGTAATTAAACGTAATGGACTAACGGTCATTAAATGTTAAAGGAAATGACTAAATATGAAATTAGATGTCAAGATGGTTCTAGAATCCCTTGGGGATTCACAAACCGATCGGCCAAAGGGTTTAGGATTCCTAATCCTACCCTAACTTGGACACTAAGTTTCTATGAGTATAAATACAAGGCTTAGGGTCTTTGTTATTTACTCTTGTACACATAACCTAAAACCTAAGCTTGTGGTTTTCTCTTTTTTAGTCCAAATGATCGTCCCTTTAATCTTAGGGGTCGATTACCTTGTTTTTTCCTTAAACAAAAGTTTTGTGTTATATAAACTAGCATTTACTTTAATTCGTTATAGTACGTGTGTATAAGAACGTGGTACTTACACACTATTGTAAGTATCTTGGATTGAATTGCAAAAACGGTAAGGGGTAATTCTTTTAATCCTATAAATCCTAATTATGGTTCATCTCAATTGCTAGTTTGGGAATTGATTCTTGTGTATCTAGAATCAAAGGTACGCATACTTTTATGTTTATGTTAATTAATTATTTATTATATGTTCCTATACGCTTCCGCATGTGTACTTGATGTTTATTGTGTTTTATTTATGATTGTCATGTTATTAATGATCTTTCTTTTTTTGTTTTATGTGTCGTGTATGAGGTTTGTGTAGGAAGATTTAAAAAAAAAGAAAATACGAAAAAGCTTAGTGTCGTGGAAAAGACAAAAAGTAGTTAAGTGTTGACGTAAAGTTGGTATAACCAAGAAATGTGTTTCACCACAACTCTCCACCCTGCGATTCATGTATATACCATTTTTATAAATTTTGCAATATATCTTTCTGGTCAACTTTCACTAAGTTGTATATGAGTTAAAACCTTAATAGGTTATTCACTTATGGAAACGAGACAACCAAGTGCAGTGGCGGTTGCAGCACGGCTACACTCGATTCTAGCACACGTAATGAAAAAATTGAAAAGTTTTACATATTTTAAATTTGTGCAACATCCATTTATCTATGCTACTTGTAATGTATGCATAACTTTTTCTTAAACTTAAAGTCATTAAATTTGAGTAATGTGTAAAGCCTATACTATCCATCACTAGATTAATATTTTATATATTATTAACGGATTACAATAAGATGGCAGGCAAACGTGCAACAAGCTGTGCCGCAACCCCCTTTCCGTTATAAAAGTTTGTCTAAAAAAAATAATAATAAAATAAAATAAATAAATAAAATTCATGGATACCAACACCAAAAAATATATATATATTGTTTAATCTTTAAACTTTTATCATTTTTCGCTTATGACCCATAATGACAACAAATTAAACCCCTAAGTGTTGCATCAAAAGTCATACCAGAACCACAAATTCGCAAATATAGTTATTTGCCGCTATATACCGTCGCTTTGCGTGAGCTAGTATTCGTATAGTATCTTATAATATTTTGTATGACTTTTAATTAGGAAAATAAATTGTAGATACCTGGATCCGCCACTGCATATGTACATATTTTCTCTATATTCGTGTGTTGATTGTCTTGAGATGACGTGATAGTATACAGAAGCTAAAGAATTGGCTTTATGGTATGAAACCCAACGTTGAATGCAGTGACGGATCCAAGATACAAAAGAGATAAAGAAATTAAACTAAACATAAAGAGGATAAAGATACTACTCAAGCTTCTACATCAAGATGTTCAATAAACTTTATACAAAGAAGACAACCATCCAAGATGCAAGCTTTACAAAGTCATAGCTTAGTTCTTTGTAATAGAATGTAGAAGTGTATTTATACTTGTATCATGTCTAGATTCATTAGTGTAGTGTGTAGCTTTAGTCAACTGTAGTCAAACTGTATATATACCTCATTGTACCCTTCATTTCAGTATGAATGTCATTTTACACATTTCATAAACATGTTTTCCTCTCTCTCAGTTTATTCATATGGTATCAGAGCAATCATCCTGCTCACCAACCTAACCACCACTATTCCGCCACAGCCACCGTAACAAACCACCATAACAAACTATCTCCACCGTAACAAACCACCATAACCGCCACTCAACTTCTTCAATTCATCTCCAACTACCAGTTTCTTGATCACCACAATCACACGAACATCATTATCACTTCAATTTTAATCAATTCAATTTTAATCTTCAAATCCCCAAATCAATCCAGTACATCTTCAAGAACACTATCAAGATGACAAACTCTAGTAACTCAAACGCATCAAACACAAATTCCACTGAAACAGTGGAAGATATCAATTCAGTCAATCATCCTCTGTATTTTCACCCTCAAGATCATCCAGGCATGATCTTGATTGCTAAAAAGCTAACTGGTTCAGAGAATTACAGCACATGGAAAAGATCCATGATGATAGCATTGAGTGCAAGAAACAAGCTTAAGCTGATTAATGGGGAATATGAGGAACCTGAGATGACATCATCAATCAGATCCTACTGGGAGAGAGCTAATGATATGGTAATATCTTGGATACTTAATACTGTTTCAGAACCAATTAGTTACAATCTCAATTTTGTTCATTCTGCACATTCACTTTGGCACCAACTGTATGATCATTATTCTCAACTAGATGGACATAGGATTTACCAACTCACCAATGACATGGTGCATCTTAAGCAACTGAACAGTTCTATTGAAGTATACTATCACAAGCTCAAAGGTCTATGGGATGAATTAGATGCATTAGAGGCACCCTATAACAGTACTTGTAAGTGTACTTGTGAAAATGGCAAAACAAATGGTAAGAGAGACCAGAGAAAGAGATTGATTCAGTTTCTTATGGGTTTGGATGAATCCTATACCAACATTAGAGGTCAAATCTTACTATTACAGCCTTTGCCCATGGTTACCAAAGCCTATAGTATGCTTAGACAGGAAGAAAAGCAAAGAGAAGTCCCTAAGCAGTCCACTCCTTCAGTACCATTTGCACTCAACACATACAGGACATCTCACACTTCTGAACCACCCAAAAACACTAGGAATTCTGCTACTCCACAGCAACCTAGGAAGAGTACCTTCAAACCAGGAGTCATTTGTGGAAATTGCTTCAAAGAGGGACACACCAAAGAAGAGTGCTATAAGCTGGTTGGATATCCCATTGGTCATCCTCTACACAACAAATACCAACCATCACAAAGAAGGTCATTTACTCCAAATCATCAATCCTCAACCAACCAATTCAAGGGTAAAGCAGCCATCAATATGGCAGTAATGACAGACACTCCATTGGACTCAAACATTGCTCCTACTCCACTTCCACCAGACTATTCTGTCACAGCCAGGATGGATCAGCTTCAGAATCAACTAAATCAGGTGTTATTGATGATGCAGAACAACTCAGACATGTCTCCTTCTTGCTCATGCAACTTCATGGCAGGTAAAAGGATTATTGCTACATATACTACTAAGTCTAAGGAAGTTTAGATTATAGATAGTGGGGCATCTGATCATATCTGCATTTCTATCACACTCATGCATAACATCATCACTTGCATTACACCAATCATCATTCATCTCCCCAATGGCAATACCACAACTTGTAATACCATAGGTTCTGTCACATTACAATCAAACATCACTTTACACAATGTCTTGTACATTCCCACTTTCACTTACAATCTCATTTCTGTTAGCAAACTTCTCAAAAATACACTTCAATCCATCACTTTCACTCACAATACATGCACTTTTCAGGACCATAATGGAACAACAACAATTGGAACTCTCTGTGGTGACCTTTATGTCTTACCTTCTCCTTCTCCATCTACCTTCTCCACTACATCAACCATCCTTTCTAGCACCAGCACAACTTCACTGTGGCATGCAAGATTGGGACATCCATCTGCTCAAGTACTCAAGAAAATCATTCAACTTCCTTCATCAGAGACAACCACTTCAGAACATTGTACTATATGTCCTTTAGCTAAACATCACAATTTACCTTTTGAACCTAGTTTTTCTCATGCAACTGTTATGTTTGAATTACTTCACATGGATGTATGGGGTCCTTACCACCATTCCACAATCAATAAATGTAAACTGTTTCTTACCATAGTTGATGACTTCTCCAGAGCAACATGGACATACATGCTTCCTAGCAAACACCATGTCATCTTCACTATCAAACATTTTTATTCCTATGTACAAACACAGTTCAAAACACAAATCCAAAAGATAAGAAGTGACAATGGCACAGAGTTTGTTAACTCCACACTCACTGAATTTTATAATCAAACAGGCATAATACATCAAACATCCTGCCCTTACACTCCACAACAAAATGCTAGGGTGGAAAGAAAACACAGACATTTATTGGAAGTAGCAAGGTCACTTCAGTTTCAAGCAAATTTTCCAAAACACCTTTGGGGATACTGTATTCTCACAGCTACTTACCTAATTAACAGACTTCCCACCAAGCTTCTACACAAAAAAAGCCCTTATGAACTCCTTTATAATCATCCACCACCACTGGATCACCTTAAAGTTATTGGCTGCAGAGCTTATGTTCATCAACACACCCCAGACAAGATTCAACCCAGAGCAATCCCAACTGTTCTCATTGGCTATCCTCAAAATCAAAAGGGATATCTTCTTTATGACCCACATACTACCAAAATTCACACCAGCAGACATGTAACCTTTGAAGAAACCATATTTCCTTTTCAACAGAACAACACCAATCACTCATCCTCTACATCATCTTCATCCACAATCATCCCTGAGACAAACTACACCTTTCCATTTTTACATCAATCTCACACTTCACCCACATCATCAACTCCTTCTCCTTCTCCTACATCAACTCCTTCTCCTACCCTGCAACATCACCAACACCTGAACCACCTCCACTCACACCTGAACCATCACCACTCATTCCTGACTCAGTTCCAATTCACACACAAGATACACCCAACTCACCAGCAACTCAGACCATCAAGAATCATTCCACACCATCTCCATCCTCATCCATTTCTCCAACCACATCCACACCTCACAGAACTTTTCCACATGTTACCCAATCACCAATACCACCACCACAGAGAGTCTCCACCAGAGTCAAACACCAACCCAACAAATTCAATGATTATCATTATACTGTTCCACCTTCTTTGTCCAAGCATCATCACTCAAATTTTCTTAATTACAACAATCTTACACAATCATCACTTCACTTCATTAGTAGCATAGATAGATTAGTTGAACCACATACCTATTTCCAAGCTTCCAAAGACCCCAACTGGGTTGCAGCCATAAACAAAGAAATTCAAGCACTGGAGGAAAACAATACATGGGAATACACTGAACTACCTCCTGGTAAATCACCCATTGGGTGCAAATGGGTCTTCAAAGTCAAATATAATGCCAATGGTTATGTGGAAAGACACAAAGCCAGACTGGTGGCAAAGGGATACAGTCAGAAAGAGGGCATAGATTACAAGGAAACCTATGCTCCTGTTGCTAAAATGGTCACAGTTAGAACCCTTCTTGCCACTGCTATTTCAAGAGGATGGTACATAGAGCAACTAGATATCAACAATGCTTTCCTTCATGGTGATCTCCATGAGGATGTGTACATGACTGTTCCACCAGGATATCCAAAGTCTCTCCCACCCAATACTGTTTGCAAACTCACCAAATCCCTTTATGGTCTCAAACAGGCTAACAGACAGTGGTTTGAAAAATTAACCACCTTTCTCACCACCAAAGGCTTCACTCAAAGTTATGCTGACACATCCTTGTTAACCCTCAACCATCAGGGTTCTCTTATCTGCATTCTCATCTATGTAGATGATATTTTGATCACTGGCAGTGATAAAACCTACCTTAAGCTAAGTCCTGGTCAGGGTCTATTCTTTCCAGCATCAAACTCTCTTCAGCTTTTGACATATTGTGATAGTGACTGGGCTGCATGTTCCTTCTCTAGAAGATCAGTTTCAGGGTATGGGATATTTCTTGGCAAAAGTTTAATTTCTTGGCAATCCAAAAAGCAGGGTGTTATTTCTAGATCTTCAACAGAGGCTGAATATAGGGCATTGGCTGACAACACATGTGAAATAAGCTGGCTTTTATGTCTTCTCAAGGATCTTCATGTCACCATTCCCAAACCTGTTCCCATTCTCTGTGATAATGCTTCCACCATTGCCTTAGCCTCCAATCCAATTCACCATGCCAGGACCAAGCACATTGAAATAGATTGTCATTTTGTCAGAAATAAAGTAAAATCAGGAGACATCTTACCTTCTTTTGTCTCAACCAGAGAACAAGTTGCAAATATTTTTACCAAAGGTCTCAGCAGGGCTCTTCATTATGCTTGTCTATCCAAGTTGGGCATTTGTAATGCTTACTCCATGCCAACTTGTGGGGGGGATAAAGAGGATAAAGATACTACTCAAGCTTCTACATCAATATGTTCAATCAACTTTATATAAAGAAGACAACCATCCAAGATGCAAGCTTTACAAAGTCATAGCTTAGTTCTTTGTAATAGAATGTAGAAGTGTATTTATACTTGTATCATGTCTAGATTCATTAGTGTAGTGTGTAGCTTTAGTCAACTGTAGTCAAATTGTATATATACCTCATTGTACCCTTCATTTCAGTATGAATGTCATTTTACACATTTCATAAACATATTTTCCTCTCTCTCAGTTTATTCATAAAACAAGACCAATAACACAAGATATTTGAATATGGCGCATTCTAAAATGATCATAATTAAACAAGACTTATAATACAAAACATTTGAACATGGTGCATTTTAGAAAGATCTTGGTTTTTCATGGTTTCGTACATTACACAAAAAAATCAATCCATGTAGTTCAAGAGAAACCTTCGATCAAGTCACTTCGCTTGTTCCTTTATACAAATCAAGTCCTCCTTAGAGCCATTTGACATAAATAAGTAGCTAGAGTGCTACGACTAAGAACAAACTATAAGTTCATCTATAGTTAATCGATTATATATCGATGACGCATATTGCAACAATATGATTTCTAAATTGGTAAGAAGTGAACATTTACATTTCAACTAATTTTCAAAGCATAGCGATAGAAACTACACAAAACATTGCAGAAATTACTAATTAATATCCATCCACAAGTTCCATCCAAACTCTTAGTAATACAGTGATCCGTGCAGGTATAAACGGATAGTAACTACTAGCATTCACTCCTATTTATGAGCAGCTCTTAGGATAGTGAGCAAAGCCATGAAAAGGTTGATGATATCAGTATACAATGCGACCGCAGCCCAAATGTACTCGTCATATGTATATCGTTTCATCAGATTATCTGTATCATAGACAATGTAGGCACAGAAGATTATGGCAGCCAAACACCCGTATATCATAACCCAAATCCTATCCAGTGGATAGAATATCTGCAAAAAAAACAAGCGAATTAGAAAACCAACCGGAGTCCACAATTTTGAGATTTCATATACTAATAATCCTAGTCTTAAGTCATGTTATTGGAAAACTAGACTTATAATAAGGTAAGACTTTCACACCTAGTTATTACTAAAAAGGTTCAATATTGTATAAGTAGTATTTGGGATCAACCCAACCCGAACCATTTTGACCCGCATAAGGACTATCCATTAGACATGTTTCTGCCACTTATATAAAAACTGAGACAAAAGTGTGAATGAAGAGGATAGCCGACAAACCTGAATGAGGGCAAAGTACATAAGCACCAAAATGGCGCCGAACAAGAATGACCCCAAGAAATTGAAGTCATATCCTCTTTTTGCGGCCCAAAATGTGAATATAATGAAACTCACAACCACCACTGCGGTCAAAATTACAGCTTCCAAGATCACCTTCCCTGCAATGTTGACAAACATATTCAGCATCTACGGTTACATAATGGTGTAGTTTGGAAAATGCATGCGGATATATGCACATTTTTTGTAACTGAAAAATACCAAAGGTCCCACAATCAGCCCATGATGAGGTTTCAAGTTTCAACAGCATGTGAGCTCAATAAAAAACGTCATATTGGCCCAATCATAAAACAAACCTTCAGTATGGAAGTCAAACTTCCTCCAAATTTAGGAGATATTTGTATTCTATTCTAGTTTTCATGTAGACTGGACAAAAGTTTTCATCACAGATCTCCTAACTTAGCTAGAACTTATGTTAGTTTCAGCCTTATCTTAAATTTTGATTCTTTGGCAATGATTTCCTAGAACTTATCAATGATGGCCGTTCCTAGGATGTGCCAATCATATGCTTTCATAAAAAGTATCAGTCATCTCCTAGAACACTATCCAGCCTTCCCTAAAACGCACCAATAGTTTCCTAAAATGCATCTACCATCCTAGTACACATATATCGGTTCCTAGAAGGCATCAATAGTTCTATCAAAAGCATCAATCACTACAGTGATTACAAGGTATCAATCATTCCCTATCCTAGAAGTTATTACATTGTTCCTCCCAAATAGACTGGTATATATGCCTAGACAAGTATTCAAATTATACTAATCTTGCTATCGAAGAGTTCCACTGTCTGCCAAAACATTTCGTATAGCACTTTTGTCCGCATCTTCCTACAGTTATAATGTTCCTTTCTTCCATACATGATAATACTTCAAAATCATACATACACACCTCGTAACTTTCGTTATTTTTTTCCGACATCAGAAAACTCAAGCCTTATACACCTCATACCACAATGCCAAGAGACACATTGGTCATAGATGCATAACGAAACTGAAAATACAAAGGTTAATGGATCAGGGAAATGTAGGGCGTAAACTTACCACTAGTGAATGCACAAGTGAAACCGACTGCGGAAGCAAGCGAAGCTGTGAAGATAGCAAAGAGCACATAGTTGACTGGGTCACGCTGATGATAGTAAGACAACAGACATAACGCTGCAGCCACACAAAAGACCACTCAATTGAACACATATACATATACATCAAACGTAAACCATCCGTCCATAGCACAAAACAGCACAGATTATAATCAAACGAATTTATTACTAGAGAAACCGCATCAATTTAATATAGATCCAAACCAAAATGGCTACTTTATAAAAGAAATAGCATTTTTATACACAAGTAACATTTTTATACTTGCATAAATTTGATAAAACGTTCATATAAAAATGCCATTCTCGATAATTTTTTCCTCAGTTTAGAGACTTTTTGTTAAAATAGGTAAAAACGGACAAGATTCCCCGATTCCGATAACCCAAGAAAACACTATTTATACTCGGATATAAGCACGCAGACTACTCCTTTTTCCAAACCCTTTCCATGACCATTCCCCATGATGTAACCTACCGAGATACGTACCCAAGACCTCTTGTATAGGCCAACTTGGTGGTGGTTACAAAATGATACATTACTCTCTCCGTCTCAAAATTGTATATTCTATATTTCCATTTTGAGATGTCCTAAAATAATTGTCCACTCCTCACTTCAACCAATCAACAAAAGTTTAGTGTATAAAGATAATATTGGATTGTTTAAAAAATTGCTGTGGTCTCACTTTCGTTTAGGGTGACAATAATTTTGAGACTATGAGAGTAATATCCGACACAAAACAACCTTATAATAACCCAAACATATAAATAATTCACATATAAACATTAGAACACAACTATTATGTGTAAAACTTACTAATGAAAGGAGTGATGAGCGAAACAATATAAAGAGCCAAACCACCGTTAGTAGTAGTCAAGAACCTCGCAATAGGATGATAAGAAACAACAAAAGCACCAACAGCAACAGTCAAAAGCAACTGAACAGCCACAATAGAATATATCTTCCTTATAAATGACCACCTTAATTCAGAAGACTCCAACATCATGGGATACAACGTTCCTCCTCCTGTCTCCTCGTCATTCTTACCAAACGCTGGTTGGCTCCACATGGTGATCTAACTTTTTTTGTTATGAAAATGTTCTTGTTTTTGGAGTATGTTTTTTTATGTGTAAGAAATATTGTTGGGTTTGAAAGGAATTATAAAAGGTGGTGGTAGTTATGTGTTTTAAGGAAGCGAGAAACTTGTTGTTTGAGTTTAGTGTCGCGTGCACAAAAATCTCATTAATACACAATTACACTAGTTTTATGAAAAAATCAAACTCAGAATTCACTTTTACCAAATTCGAACAATAAGAACACAGATGTTAAAAATATGCATAAACTTCTAACACAAAATCACGAGCACGCGTGCTACAAAGAAATTTAACCATGCTATCTAACAAAAACTTAACATATTCTCTTTCCCAAAAATAAAAACTAATAAATGTTACTAACAAGCAGCGTTAGGAGCAAAATCATATCAGTTCAATCTGCACAATTTGATCAATACCAACAAAATTATAACAGTTGAATCATACACAGAATCACATCAATGCACAAATAGACTAGTTTACAATAATATCATACTCGCACTTCACATGTAAACAGATTCAAACAGTAAAAACACAAGAACGGTAACTAATATGGTATTCCCCGTTCAAGGTACCTGGGAGGGCGAATCTTTGACTCAGATGTACGTGGCATAACTGGCGTATCTCCATGACAAAAATGTATATAAACTTCACACACATATACACACGTGAGACTACGAGAATGTGTAGAAATTCTCATACAAAATCACACATGCGCTGATACACGAATTTGTATAAACTTATTAAACGATATGATCTAACAAAACCTAATCAGTTAAACATATTAGCACAAACTTTATAACAAAATTGTATCGTAAACTTACTAATAAACGGGATTACAAGCAAAATCACATAACAAACAAATCCACCAGTCGTAGTCGAAAAAATGTCACAATAGGATGGAACTTAACAACCAAAGCACCAAATGTTCAATATGTTCATATCATATTGTTGTACCAAAGTATAACAAGATCACAACACCAGAAAACATATAATCAAGTAGCAATTTACGTTATCGACTAATAGGAAACGAACTCTCATATTAGCAATATAAGTAGAAACAGCAACATAAAGAAATACCCAATTTGCTAATCATTTATACACACACTTGTAGCAAATGTCCACAAACATAAGCGTATAGTTGGAATAGATACCAATACAAAGCAATGAATATAGCACCTACACTCATGACAAAAAACCATTAAAGGAGCTCTGCACGGGAATATAGTTCCCTGTCCTTAAAGGTTTTTACGTGCTCTATTCGCTGAGAGACTCCGTACGTAAACACCCAGGATTCGATGCAGACCCGTGTCGTATGTCGTCAGCGAAACTATCACAACACAATGCATTTTGCGGAGCAGAAAACATGACTCGAGTATGTGGTGGGCAAAGTTACCAAACTACAGTCAAGATTATACTTGAGGCAATAATATTAGAAAGATTTTTTTCAAGTGATAGTTATTTCTTCAATATATCAATTGATTAAGAGAACAAGAAACCTATTTGAGTTGATTTGAGTTGTGATATTTAGAACTAACAATGAGACCTACTAATAGACTCACTAACACTGAACAACTTGAAACAAAACATAAACACGAACTTAAAAACATAAACATAAAGATATATGTAGGATGGTAGCCCGCATGTTTTTCTCATTTTTTTGCATACCTTTTTACTCTACCATCTTCTACGATAACATCAAAATAAAGGGATTTATAAGAGCATCCCTACACTTGAGTTTTTATTTCATTAACACTAATTGACCCGATTTGAAAAGATCAAAACACTTGGAGTACTTAATTACGTAGACAAAGGGAATTTGAATTTATCGTTCTTTCCCGTTACTCCATAAAATATTACTTTAACCTATGAGTCCCAATCGTCCCAAAAATGTATAAAAATGATATGACTCGACTTAACAACCATGCAAGTAACTAGATAATTGAACTAAGGGTTTAATAATGATAACAATAATGCACTAAAGATGAGTGCATACAAGGTAGGCTAAGGCGATTTGGGTGTAACATTTGGGGTGGATTATAAACAATGCTATTCATTAATATTCCGGAGACCGAAACATCACGAAAACCGCGAAAAGGATATGCTCTGAGGGGTTAACTAGGGGTATCGTGTACTAAAGATGAGTACATCGCAAGGGTGTGGGGAAAATTATTCGACTGATGTGGATGACATAATTAAATTACAGGTTTCAAACAAGGGTTATCCTAATACCTCTTATCATTTAGTTAATCCTAACTACATGAATGTAGTCTCACTAGCGATGTTGGAATGCATCACAAAACAAGTTCTAGAATCTATTATACTACTGGTATACTCACTAACCATTAAAGATGTATGCTTTTATTCCTAAAGATCTAGGGGCGAACCTCACATTTTTGGGGTGGAATTTGAGTGGTATACGGTTTTTTGTGCTAGTCATATAATTCCTATCCATGAGACGCTTTATTAAGACTAAAGTTTAACTCGAAAATGTCATAAAAAATTTAAATTTGGTGCTAAAATTACCCTAACAAATATTTCTCATATTTTATTACACAATTTACCAAGGACAAGACAAAAATCAAATGAATGAATAGTTTCTAAGTTCCCGTTTTATTCTCCTTCCCTAGACTTAAACTGAAACTTGTCCCCAATGTTCCCCGAAAGTATCAAAGTTATGATAAAGGAAGGTAAGTAAAAGACAAAGAAACTAGTACTCCCCTGATTAGCTCGGTAGGATATGAATGAAGTTGCGGATAAATCCTCCTCCAAGAAGAATAAGTAATAAGAGCTTCTGATATGTGTTTCTTCTTCTTGTCTAATATAACCTGCACACTTATAAGATAACGGAACGAAATCTCGCGTAAAATCGGCGGTAAAACTATATATATAACAACTAAACTAGAAAGCGAGTAAGATATAATGATTGTGGAATGGATGTTTGCAAAATTGAGAATTAGAAGTTTCCAAAAATCACAAGTTACACATAAACGAAACTGATAATCTGTTTCTACATTGCCTGAACCCATCGGGCTTTAGTCCCGACGCCTTCAGGTTGTCCTGACAGAAAGGGTCTGGTACGTTTTTCTGGAAAAATTTTGGAAAATTTACCTTATTAAAACCTGGAAAAATTCCTGCAAAACATTCATTATGACTCGATACAAACATTTGACTTTAACAAACACACAAATATATACAATTCCAATTATTGTCAATCTTATGTTCATGTTCTTAAAACATATATGATCTTCCCTTCACTTATTGATAAGTGTGTAAATACTCATCATTTTTGTACAAAATAAACTGCAAAATCATCTGAAAACACTCAGAAACACATCAAAATGATCAAAATATCACAAATCAGTGATTTATGTGTTTTAAATGCAAAAATATCAAAATCAGATGAAAAACATGTCAAATTTGCAAAAATTGCAGTTTCAGTCCCCCAAGTTTCAAAAGTTGTCAAAAATAGTCCCTGAGTCAAAATTTCAAAAGAAAAGTCACCAAAGGTCCTTTTAAAATCATAACTTGTCAAATTTAGTCCTTTGGTGAAAAATGTCAAAAGTTTGAGAAAATTACAAGAATGGTCCTCCAAGTTTCAAAATTGGCAGAATTAGCCCTGGAAAATTGGAAAATGACTGAATTGGTCCCTGTACTTTTGAAGCTTGTCAGTATTAGTCCTTGGAATATCTTTGATGAGTTGGCAGCTATGGTCCCTTAATTTTTCAGAATTGCACATTTAGTCCCTATGTTATTATAAGCCTTAAACCTCATTTTGGACCTTTCATCAATTTGGCCCCCTGTCACCTAGCCTTTTTGAACCCCCCCTTTATTATATTATCTGGTCAATCCCACTTGGTCAAACAGGACCTTGGCGCCAAAAACACTTCTCCTCCCCACTTTCTCTGCAAATAGCCTGCACACTCAACCAAACCTCACCTTATCATAAACCCTGTCCCCCCACATCTCCTACAATCCAAGATACCATAATTCTTAACCTTTCCCACACTCAAGCTCAACCACTGTCAAAAATCTCATTTCCCGCCAAAACACATGAAGGGCCAAGATTACTCAAAAATGATCCAAGAGTCAAGATTTATGGTGGGATTTATCAGAGATGAGAGAGAGAAGCAGTGGGACTATAAAAAAGGAAGAGTGAAGCAAGAAACAAGAGTAGTTAGTTTTGTAGTTAGTGAGTAGTCATGAGTTCGTTTCTTGTTTTAGATTTTTAGTTTTAGTCCACTCTTCAATTTTTAATTTCTTGGTCATTTTCAATGTTCCAGTAGAATAATTACTTTTAAATTTAAGTTGTGTACTCAAAATTCTAGTTAATGTAATTTCCATTTTTACTCTCAAAATTCGTATTGTCTTTGTCAATTGATAATAGCTTAATTCTGTGTTAATTTACTGTATTTGAAGGCTATCCTAAGCTTTTCAGGAGCTTGTGTTAGTTAATTGCTAATTAATTCGTTCTTTAACTCAGAATCTGACATTTTGCAAATAGTGGACAAAAGTCAAAGTGGGTCAGTTTTGAAAGAAAAACTGGTAAAGGGGTGTTTGTTTTGGCCACTGTCAAAACTGTTGTGAATAAGCAGTAGCAAACTGCTTATTCTGTTGGCTTGGTAAAAAGTCTTTTCACAAAAAAGTCTTATTTTCATCCTATAATTAAGTTTCAAAAAGAAAAAAAAAAAAAAAAAATGGTTTGCAAAAAGGTGCAGGGGTGGGATTCGACCCCCTGACCTCTTGCTCAAACACTCAACACAACACCACTCAACCAGTCGCCCTAGGGTCTTTTCATGTTTAATTTTGCATCATTTTATATTTAACTACAAAAATCAGTTTCTAAGCTTATTAACTTATTTGCTTATTAGTTGCTTATTTCGTTAAGTAGTATACCACTTTTTAATTTTTCTTAAATCCAGTATAACCTAAAGTATTTTTAGTGAAAATTTCAGATTTTTCCAAAATCATTTAGTATTTTTTATAATTAAATTAGATTAAAATAGTTTTTAAATCATAATAAATAATTTAAAAGTCGAAAAAATACCCGGCTTTTTCCTAAAATTTTCTTTTGTCATGTAGTACGTGAGAAAATTGTTTTTACATTCGTAGGACTTTTATTTCACAAATTTTACGTTTTATCTTGCGCTCCAGCGTAATTTTCGTACGTAACGTACGTTTTCATTTTAGGCCACGTTTTTAGATATTTTAAGTTTACGTTTTAGTTAAAATAGTTTATTTAAGATATTTTGTTTTATAAAATCAACAAAAACATCATTTTGTAAATATAGTGATAGCGTTTATTTAATAGATTTTATCTTTTTAACTTTCTTTAATTTGCATTTAAGCCGTTGTAATTTGTTGGCTTTTTCCTATAGTTATAATTAATTCACAATTCTTTTCCCGTTCAAATTCCTCGATCACTATACGTTTGATAATCCATTGCATAGCTCGCTGGGACATAACGACCCGGGGAAACACTATACTCCTCAGATCTTCATTGCATTCGTGCTTCAGCAGTTTTAAGCTGGTTACCGTCCGCCATTCACAAGTGGCGGGCTTGTGTGATTTAGCTTGACTGTTTGGCACGCATCACTTATCTTTTTGTAAAATACCTTATATGCAATTAAGACGAGGTTAAAAACAAAATAAAGCATTTTCACAAAATCAAACATGAGAATAAACAACAATGAAAAAGATATATGAACACACAAACAAAATTGAAAAACGAAACAAGCAAACAATTAAGGATTGGTTGCCTCCCAATAAGCACTTTTTTTTTATTTATAAGTCTAAGTTGTAGTTAGACTCGAAGTCGTGCCCCTACGTACCTAGGTAGGTGAGTTCATCCTTAAGAACATCGGCGGGATCGAACTTTTTTTTTAGTTTCCTATTAGTACGCCTAGTCCGGTACACTTTTTCAAACTTCTCACCATTGGGATCATAAATTTTCATCCTAATGTGCCACTCTCCGTTCCCATCTTTAGGTGGCTTCTCCCAATTCCACTTATGCTTAGGCTTTTTACTCTCAACTTTCCATCTATTCATGCAAAGATTAATAGGCAAGGTTCATAGAAATTCGGTCATCTTCCTAAAAACTAAAGCATCCTCGAATGGGTTCACCTTAATGTCATTAGCCAATTGTTGCTCTAGGTTGCATGTGTTATTCATGAATGTTTCTTTTAGATAGAAAGGTCATTGAGGGCCTACAAAATCTTTACCGTTCCAAGGTCCATATCTAGATGGTCTCCTATCTAAGATGATCTCATGAGGGCCTTGTTCACCCTCATTATCATAGGAATGCTTCTTAACATCATAGATTGACCTAGCACTTCCTTCTCCTACCATTATTTTGGACATCTTGCAATCAATTATGACACTAGTGGTAGCTAAGAATCCTCTCCCAACCAATAATGGACACGTGGTATCACTAGTCATGTCTAGTACGTGGAAATCCGCCAAAATAGTCAATTGTCTTACGTGTACTACCATGTCCTTCATTATCCCTACCGGATACGCAAAACTACCATCCGCTAAACCTATGATGGTCTCCGTTTGTTCCAACTTACCTAGGTTAATGCTTTTATGGAGGGACAACGGAAGAAGGTTGATGCTTGATCCTAGATCGGCTAATGTGTCAAAAGCTTTGGAATTTCCAATGCTACACGAAAGAATGAATAGTCCGGGAGCATTTAACTTCTTAGGTAACTTGTTTTGCACAAAAGCGGACCCACTTTCTCCTAATTTTAGTCTTTGCTCATATTTATATTTCAAAGCATTATAGTAAAGCGCATGAGACAAGACTTCAAGAACTAGTTTTTCTTGGTAAAGCTCCTTAAATTCCTCTTCTAGATTAGATTTAGGTTCTTGATTAGTTGGTGTTTCAAGATTTAGAAGGACCATCAACTTAGGTTTTTGGTCCTTTGGAATGGTTTGCTTAAAACATGTTTTGATGGTGTTGACCGAGTAGACTTGTGGGTGCGAGGGGCATGGATATGCACTCTCTCTTGGTGAGTAAGAACATGGAGTCGATGAAATCGAATTCACTTTTGGGTTCTTGATGGTGTCACTCGGTAGTGCTTCGCATCTCGGTTAGAAGGCTTTTAAGAGGGTGTCGAGCTTGTTTGTCATCTCGCTTTGTCGTTGCTTGAAATCGGCTTCAAGCTTAGTCAATCAAGCTTCTTGAGATGACATGAACTTGGATACCATTCCCTCAAGATTAGTGGAAGTTCCGGCATTGGGAGGGTTGTTGTAGGTGGTATGGTTTGGTTGAGACCTATTAGGTGGACTAGAGGAATTGTTTTGGGGCGGGTTTGAGCTTTGGCTCCACCTAAGGTTAGGATGACTTTTCCAAGAGGGGTTGTAGGAATTCCCTAGATTGTTTTACTCAGGCTTGAAAGTGTACCACTTTTCTCCTGCTCTGTCGGCACACGTGGAGGCGTAGTCCGCAAAAGCTTGTTCGGTGAGTTTTGTGCAATCATGAGTGTCATGGGGACCACTACATAATTCACAAGGTGATGTGATTTTGTTCACTTGGCGTGAAGGTCTATGAGCTTCGTAGGAACTCATTAGGAATTTGACTTGATCTTCAAGTTCGAGCATCCTACAATTGGAAGGTTGTGAGTCAATTGAAGGCAAAGATATTGCCTTTACGATTTTGGGCAACTCACGGGGGTCATTCCAACATTTGTTGTCATAGAGGGTAAGGTCCTCTATTGTACCCTACGACTCTTCAGCGGTAAGTTCACTAAGCTTACCACCGGCCACTTGATCGATGGTTTTCCTTGTGGAGAGACTGACATGATCATAAAAGATTTGGACTTCAAGCCAAAGATCAATGTCGTGATGAGGGACTTTGTGGAGTAACTCCTTGAATCGAGTCCATGCCTCATAAAGGGTTTCGCCTTGACATTATTGGAACATCAAGATGTCATTCCTTAGCTTCGTAGTTCTCCCCGGTGGGAAAATTTGGGCTAGGAAACGGGTGGTGAGATCATCCCAACCTAAGATGGATCCTGCGGGAAGTCGCTTAAGCCAATTACTAGCTTGGTCCCGTAGAGAGAATTGGAAGAGACGCAAACGCGTGGTCTCCCGAGTTGTAGCATCAAGGTCAATTGAGTCAACGATTTTAAGGAAATCCTTGAGATGCTGATTAGGATCTTTGGAACGAAGTCCATGGAATGCACATCCGTTTTACACCAACTGGATGGTGCCGGATCATAGGGCTGTAGTTTGAGCTTGAAGTGGGAGCTCAATGGTGTTCCTATAGCCTTGATGGCTCGGTCTAGAGTATTCACCAAGAGTACGGTCTCTTGGCGGGTCGAGTGGTGGTTGATTGAGTGGAACTTGTTAGGAATTAGAAATTCCAGGTATTAAAGAGTCGGTCACCTCAAGTATATGTAATCGTTAGAAAGCTCGTAGTCATAGGTCTTTTAAGTTAAGTAGTTATTTAGTTAAGTAACACCGTGGAGGACGGACGGGTCTTTACCCACTGTATGCCTGATCCACAGCCCGTAGTGTGGCGAATTATGTAAGACTATAAATACTCTCTACCTTCCAAGGTAGAGAGTTGGAGCTCATAATAATATCTTTCACTTTCTCTCACTAAGTTCCCTAAACCTCTAACTTTCTCTCTCTAGAATTCCATCTTATTCGCCACCTTGTGTTATGGTTTGATGTGTATGTGAAAACTTATATCTTACAATTGGTATCAAGAGCCATGGTTAGATCATATCTTGCACATCTTTGGATTTATAGTGGTTTTTAGGTGGTTTTTGAGTTTGAAAAAGTTTAGTGGTTTTTGCATCATTTGGTTGATTTCTTGTGTTAAAGTTTGAATTTTGTTGGTACTTTTATGTTTAGAATCATCAAAAGTGTTTAGGTTTTCATTTGGTAAGCTTGAATCATCTTGGTTGGGTTGTTTTTGGATTGAAAAGTGAAGGTTATTTGGTTTTTCAAC
>BPTQ01000009.1:64844288-65031495 GCA_019973895.1 Chrysanthemum seticuspe
GGTTTTTACGGTTAGGTTAATTAGTGGCTAAACGATAAAAACGTTGGGACTTGTTTACATTAGTGAATATCAGCGACAAATATAGATAATGTTCTACACAAATTCTTTTTAGAAAAGACTTTAAGGGTTTGATGGGTCTTTATGGTTTTTGAAAGGTTTTTACAGTTAGGCTAATTAGTGGCTAATTAGGGCGGATCTGGCTAATGTTCGATGTCCCCCAAACTGGCGGAGTGATGGCTAAGCGCTAAAAACGTTGGTACGATTTTTTATATTTGCTGATTTTTCTTAGAAGGAGTTGGAATGGAAGAGCAGTATGTAGAGAAGGATCGTAGAGATAAGAGGATCTCTTGCTAGTTGGGGGACCCGAATGGTGTATGATGTGATGTTGCTAATCCATGTGACGGATCTCCCAACATTTCGAACGAGCATCTTTTCCTTCAGAAAGCCGGGGGTTGAGACGATAGTTCAAAAACCGCGGTGACGACCCCTTATCTTATCGATCAATCTAAAGATAGAGCAAATCCAGATGAGCTAACTAAGGATAGTTCACTCGAAAAAAGTAAAAAAAGAATCGAAGAACATCAGATAAAAAAAGATGCACAAAAACAAGCATTGGAGTAGTGAAAAGTAGTACCTTCCACTATTAGGTGGGTTGTTACTAAGTGGTTTAGTAGGTGGTGTAGTTGGTCAAGACATTCTATATTCAAAAGTGTATGTGTAGTTTGGTATTGTGTTCCACCGCTTATTCTACCTTAAGATCTCTCTCTTTCAATCTCCAAATCCCTTGAATCACTCTCTTTCACTTTCTATAATAATACTCGAGGTTGAGAGATGGACTGATCCACAGCCCGTAGTGTGGCGAATTATGTAAGACTATAAATACTCTCTACCTTCCAAGGTAGAGAGTTGGAGCTCATAATAATATCTTTCACTTTCTCTCACTAAGTTCCCTAAACCTCTAACTTTCTCTCTCTAGAATTCCATCTTATTCGCCACCTTGTGTTATGGTTTGATGTGTATGTGAAAACTTATATCTTACAGAACTGGTTGATGTGGTGGATGATTTGGTGAATCATTGTTGGGTGGATTATCACCTTCCATGATGAAAAGTGATGAGGTTACGAACAAAAACACGTAGAAAAAAATAGACTACAAGAAGCTAAGAAAAAAATGAAAAAAGCTCACTTGATAGGAATCAATCGAGTAGACCTAAACGAGATAGAAATCTAACTAGCTATTCTATTCCCCAGCAGTGGCGCCAAAAACTTGATAGCAGAGTTGGGGGCCGAAAGACTTCCTTTTCTACGAGCAAGCTTTACAACCCTCTAGGCAGTGTACCTAATCGTTGTAGTGTAGTATGTGGTAAGCCCAGGGGGTTGATCGTTCTCTAGGAGAATAGAGATGCTAGGAAGAGATGTATGACGAGAAGGTAAGGTTGAGGAAGATTCTTTTTAGTCGTTTATATTTTTTAGCATGGTTGCAAAAATCGCGAATCGGTAGTGAGGCGGTCAAACCCCCTGTAGCTTGTAATCGGTCTAGGCGGGATTAATCGGTGATTAATCGGATTGACATTTTTGGAAAGTTTTTGGTATTTCTGGGTAGTTTGGGAATTTCAGAAAAGATTTTTCTTAAACACATCTTGTAATAGATATAAACAGCGACTATAAGTGATTACATTTGTTCAGGGTTGCAAAAATAGCAAATCGGTGATTAATTGGATTGGCATTTTTGGCAAGTTTTAGGTATTTACGGCAAGTGTTGGCATTTTTGGCAAGATTTTCATTGAAAAACATCTTGTGATAGATATAAACAGTGATTATAACTAATTTGCGGCGAGTTTAGGGTATTTCCGGTAAGATTTCCATGTTTTCTGCAAGTTTGACCATCGTTAACTGCCGTTGACCATGGTTGACCGATTTGTTTGAATGATTTACACAAATCGGAAAGGTCGGTGGCCCAGTAGCACCTAATCGGTGATTAATCGGCCTTGTAGACCTTTTTTTGCAACACTGTTTTTTAGAAAAAAAAGGTAAATATCTCGGGGTATAGGGGTGGGGGTGGTACTTCTACCAATTTTAACTACTAATCTTTTAAACTAATAACTAATTAAACTAAGGATAGGCTATATTAATGTAGGTGTGCTCTTATGATGATTAAAAGTGTTTTTACTTAGATGTTCTTACTACCTAGTTATCTCTTATTGGTCGGTTGAATTGTCACATCATCATCTTAATTGGTGCGTTGTATTCCGTTTAGTCATAGGACGGTGCTAAATTTTCCAATTCTATGAATTGTAACTCTCCTCTAGACTACCCGGGATCGCCAAGTACCGTAGTATCTCCCCCGAATACTCTATTATCCAAAAGCTACAACTCAGGCAATAAACACAACGATGGCCAAAGTGCACTCTCAATATTTTTGCTATTTAGGACATTGAAGCTCGCAACAATCAAAGAAGAAGCCAGTTTTCCTTACTCTAGTATCTACCAATCAAGAGAAGTGACAACCTAACAATAATTAACAACTAGGTTTCATAAATCTAAGCAAACACAATAGTAATTTAGTTACTCATGATAAACAAGCAAGCATACACACAAATAATTAAACATGGGGTAGACATAATGATAATATGGATTAACAAACTTATCTTATGATGTAAAGAAGGGTTTGGAACCCCAAAATAATTTACAAGTCGGACTACACACGAGTTAGGGTTTGCTCTCCAAAATTCTACCTCTCTAATGCAGAAAAATACGAATTTTATATATAGATTTACAAGTGTGATGACGTCGCCTTTTGATGGTGACGCCGTCAGGTCGCCGTCTTTAGGGTTTCGTTTGGGCCAAGTCATCGTTGGGACGGCATCAGTTGAGGAGTGTAACGCCGTCAAACTTCAATAAGGACGTCGTCTGAGATTTGTTCCTTGGTCGTCTGGTGTAAAACAAAGGGTGACGCCCTTTAGATTTAATACTTGACGTCGTCAGGCTTTAAAACCAAAAAATCACCTGAGCCGTCGCATGGTCTTTTATCAAAATCATCAACAAGTGACGGCATCGCCCTTTGAGATGGGACGTCGTCAGGTTTTAAGAACAGCTTGAGTCTTGACTTTGTCGTTTTCTTCATGTTTTCTCTCTTTTTCGTCCAAATATGCTTCATTCCAGCATTTTGCTTCCAAATTACCTAAAATGTGAAAAGGAATGATTTTAAGTAGTAACGGATATAAAATGTGTCGATTTAGGGCTTAAATGACCCCCTAAAAATGTATGTTTTAAATCTTTATCAAGACAACAACGCGTTTTGTGGCCTAACGGTATGGGTTACATACGGTTAAGCGTGCTCATGTGAGGGCATAACTGGCATGAGTGACATGACGGGAAGTCTCACATGAGGGCGACAAAAGCAAAGTCGTGAGCCTGTGAAAAAAGCGGACAATATTGTGGTCTGAGTAAAGGGGGATGTTACACCCACTATTAGGCTGGACCGAATGTGACAAGCCAACAGATGGTGTAATATTGCTACAAACAAAAGGTGTAGTACCGAGATTAAGCCCACTTTAGCCAAGGCTAACCAAAAAAGCCTATTGGGATTATAGAGAGCTAATTTGTGTTCTTGTGGCATGTTAAGAAAATTAGGGGATGATGAAACAGTGGGATGAGAATTAGCCAACCATAAAGAAGTGTTGCATTAGATGTAGCCCCATGAATAAACTTACAATTAGCATTGAAACGACAATATCCTTTAGCAAAATTAAAACATGGCTTATTTAGCTTAACAGGAGCAACATTAGCACGGCGAGTATTAGTTTTGTTGCCTGAGTTGGTTAATAGAATCATAGGGGAAGATGAAGTAGAATCAATAGGTGTAGTTTGTGCCCTTAACTTGAGCCACATTTCCTCGGTAGTGGGCATAGAACGAACCGTCTTAAGATCCGAGAAGGGCTCCCGATGAACAATAATATAAGAGACACTATCATACTCTTAGGTCAATCCTTCAAGAGCAAATGTGACCACATCATCATTGCTAATGGGGGACCTGATGTAACACCCCCAAAATACCGCAGCGGAAGATTGTGTCATTGGGGTGCTACTTCATAATACAAAGTACAAGTTATAGAAAACGACCTCTAAATGAGACGTTTTGAAAAGTTACCATTCGATTAATGAAATCAGAGTTACAACCAATGAGGTCCCAAAGTATAATATATAAATGTTTACAAAATGTTTCGAATGGTAAATGATAAAAGCGTAAGTCTTCAAAATATGTCGTGCGACTCTATGCTCCATGCAACAGCTATCGTCTTATTGACCTGAGATAAACATGCTTAAAGTGTCAACACAAAGGTTGGTGAGTTCATAGAGTTTGTTTTGAATAATTTGAAAAGCCTTTAAAGAATATCCACACAGCAAAGGCATTGTAAATCCACTCAGTTGCAAATCCCGCCCATACAAAACTTGCAACCTGTGTGTTTACAACCCGCTGCTAAAATATAGTACATTTTATAGTCAAGCACACATACAGTCATAATAGTTCACATTATTGCACTTAGTGTTGCTCCGTCGATAAGGGAGACTTTCAAATTGGACTGCTCCGTTTATGTTGGGAGACTTTAGAATTGGACTGCTCCGTTTATGTTGGGAGACTTTAGTGTTTAGTATAACACAATCATGTAAATGCAATCAAGTATAATGTTTTCAAGTATAACGTAATCAAGTATAATGCAATCAAGTATAAATGCTTTGAGTATTTGTAATAGTAAAAGCAAGTAGTTGAGCATGTATCTCCCCCAAAGAGTTTGCAAAACAAGCATTAAAAGAGTAGGGGCTATAACTCACCTTAGAGTAGATGATATCAAAACGTATAACTGAATCGATGGATAAGCCGGGAAGTCTCTACGCGCAACCTAGAATATGTTGTTATGTCTTAGGTTCTAAAACAACGAAGTGAATATATAAACATGCCTTATATAGTTATTACATTCATTATGCTTGGATACTTGATGTTTGTGAAGTAGTATAAGTGTTTACATTTCGTTTATTTAAGTTTTCCCCGTCTAAATCTACCCGTTACTTCTAAACCGTAAATGATCACGACTCGGTTTTTATGTCCTTGGAAAGGTAATTGAATGTACTAAACAGATTAGTGGGCCCTACTGCCCCAGAAATTATTTAACTAATTTTGAAATTACCAATTTACCCTTGGATGACTAGTTATTTCAATCAGCAGCAAACTGTCTCACGGTTTTGGTCATAAGTCGAGTTCTACAACTTCGTTTAATGCACGGCCAGCGGACACGTTCAATTTAGGGTGTTAGCTACAAATTTTATTCTTTGACTAACAGTTGGTTATATGCAAGTTTTATAAGTTTTACCCGTTTGAAATCTGTTACTCAGATTTGGACACGTTTGGCCGTTTTGGCTCTAGTTTATTCATCGGGATGTGTTACGACACGAGCCACCCGGCAAAACGACCACAAGAAATCTATCTATAATCCTATGTTATTACCTAAGTTTCTCAGTCCACGAATTTTACCCAGTAACTACGTTTACAGCCCCTGTTCAGTTTCTGTGTTGCAAATCTAGTCCTTTCGACGGTTTCTAGTGGTTTAGTCCATTTAAGCCGTAAAGTCACGAAACTTAAAATCGGGTATCCAAATAATATAAATCTTATAAATATGTTAAAACTTATCAATATACTCTATATAAGCATATTAGATTAGTGATACGTTCAATCGGGTTGCTTAAACTGAAAACGTAGGCTTAAAAAGCGTAAATCAAGTAAAACGCAGAACTGGAAAACGTAAAATTCCAAAACTTATGAAAATGTCACGGAAGGTGAAAAACTTATATTTCTCTTATTTTTAATGTTTATGGAAATATCGGGATGCCTAAATGTCGTTTAAACATAAACGTAAATCTTAGACACGGTTTCGTGAAATTTGCAAAAATGACCCGATGAGTGTCAAATTCTTGGGTTATCACTAAGATAGGTTAACTTACGAGAATGTGAAATAAAAATTTCGGAAATGAATAATAAAAGTGAATAGTAAAATTTTAAAATAACCTCTCAAAGTCGCAAACTAACTTAAAAAATGATGAATAGTAAAATGATGAATAGTAATTTGTGAATAGTAATTTCCCGAGATGAATAGTAAAAACCCGAAAATGCGAACTGTTACACCTGAGACTCGTTAAGACAGTAGCAATAGATTTGATCTTACGAAAGTAAGCATCGATGCTTAAATTTCCAAGCTTCGAGTTGCGTAGTTCCACCTTTAAAGCAATAGAACGAGTTCGCTTGTTGTCGCTGAAAATTGAAGCAATAAGATCCCATGCTTCCTTAGCCGTTTGAGGATCTTCAACAACAAGGCGTGATTGAAGGGTTGTGGATAATGTCAAAAAAAAATCCACGAAAGAACAATAGTGTCAATCTTCAGCCATTCTACATCGGGAATTGGCGTAGTACTTGATGTAGCCTCAGCAGTGCCCAAAATATGGTCCAAAAGACCATATCCTTTACATATGTTTTTGAAGAAGTACACCCAACATGAGTAGTTCATCTCGTCAACATCCAACTTAACGGGAACAAGGTTGGTGAGGTTGTTAATCGTCATAAGCTTATCAGAAAGTGAGATGACGGGTGGTGGAGCAGTAACAACCATGGTGTTGGAATAGGTTTCGGTAAATAGTAAAGGGTTAGGTTTCGGTAAGCAGCAAACCAGAAAAGGCAACGAACAATGAATCACTGACATAAAGCAAACAGCGAAACACAGAAACAAACACAACCAACGATTACTGGAACAAAGCAATCAGTGACTGGTATCCAAACGAAACTACCAACGATCGACTGGTAACCAAAGAAACAAGCACACGAAACGTAAAATCCGACCGGTTTTGTAACCAACGATCGAATGGAAGAAACTAGGGTTTGTGGGAACTACCGTTTTGTAGGGTTGATGGATCAGATGGCAACTGATACCATGAAAGTGTTTGTGATTGATTAATTTGTGACCCCTTGGTTCGGTACATAATATATCAACATAGACTATTTTAAAAGTGTGCTTGAGCCCAAAAGCTAAACACATATACAAACTATCGACTAGCATATTCAAGGTTTCATACATTACACAACAAATCATTGCCGTTCTCGAGAAACCTTCTATCGACCAACATATTCAAGGTTTCATACATTACATAACAAATCATTGCAGTTCTCGAGAAACCTTCGACAACCATCGTAGGTCCGTGTACGAAAGTATCAGCAACAATATATTCACAACAATACTTTATTCAAACCTAAGCCTCAATAGTCGGCTTAGATTAAACCAGCAATAGTATCCAAAGTGTTACAGGATTAGGTTAATGTCAATGAGACAACAACCAGACAAATACAAAGAAGAAACAAGATCAGTATAATGATCAGAAAGAAGAGAAATGTGAGACAATGACTGCACACACAGTTGTGTCTAACCCTAGATTAAGGGACTTATTAAATAGGAGATAAAGATACACAAAGACCCCTCTAACGGCTATAAAAGATCCATCAGCAGAAATGAGATAAAAGCTTCTGCAGAAATGAACTTCTAGGAACTTTAAACCATTTATGCTTTGACCATGATTAACCCCTGTAATATGCCTGCAATGAACATAACTTGAAAGCCATTAGCAATTGATAGAATGACATGCTTGCCACAGATTATTACCCCAAATTTTAACATTCCCCCTTAATCTGATGGGCAAACATATCAAACAATATCAATTTTTCATACAAGAATTTATGCTGATAAACAGGAAGGTTTTTTGTAAGAATGTCTGCAGTTTGGTTTGAAGAGCCAATCTTTTTGGCACTTATAACACCTCTTGCAATTTTTTCCCTGATGAAGTGAACATCAATTTCAAAATGTTTTAATCTTTCATGGAAAACAGGATTGACAGCAAGTTGCAGAGCAGATTTGTTATCACAAAAAAGGTTAACAGGGAGATTGATATCTACTTTTAGATCTTTTAAGATTTTTTGAATCCAAATAATTTCACAGGCAGCAGTAGACATAGATCTATACTCTGCTTCTGTGGAAGATTTTGAAAGAGTGTTTTGCTTTTTGCTTTTCCATGAGATCAAACAGTCATTAAAGAAAACACAATAACCTGTAACAGATTTCCTGGTTTTCTTGCATTTAGCCCAGTCTGCATCACTATACCCTTCAAGGTGGTTTTCAGAGTTGCTGAAATTGTACCTTAGACCTTTTCCTGGAGCTCCTTTTAGATATCTCAGAACATTAAGGGCACATTCTAGATGAGATTTCAGAGGAGAATGCATATATTGTGCCAGACAATGAACTGAGTATGAGATGCCAGGTCTTGTATGGGTGAGATAAATAAGTTTCCTAAGTAACTTCTGATAACCAGTGATGTTGACAAGTAAGGGATCATCAGCAGTGGGTATGTATGGAAGAACAGAGTTGGGTTCCGTAGGAGTGGACACAGGTTTGCACCCAAGGAGACCAAATTCTTTGAGGAGTTCAAGACAGTATTTTCTTTGGGTGAGACATATGTCATTCCCAGTTTTTAGAACCTCAATGCCAAGAAAATATTTTAAGTTTCCCAAGTCTTTGATATGAAATTTTGATTTTAGAAACTCTTTGAATAGGTTTATCTCATCAATGCAGTTTCCAGTAAGAACAATATCATCCACATAGACAAGTAGAGCAATAAACTTGTTATTCTCTGTTTTGGTGAACAAAGAGTGATCATTGACAGATTGAACAAAGTTATTTTCTTTTAAAACACTAACAAGTTTTTCATTCCATTTTCTGGGAGCTTGTTTAAGGCCATATAGAGACTTGACAAGTTCACAAACTTTATTCTTATTGTTCTCATTACAGAACCCCTTAGGGATGGTCATATAGACATCCTCATCAAGATTTCCATACAAAAAAGCATTGTTAACATCAAGTTGGAAAAGAGACCATTTGTTTTTCACAGCTAAGGCAATAAGACATCTAACAGTAGACATTTTCACAACAGGAGAAAAAGTTTCATCATAGTCTATTCCTTCCCTTTGGTTATAACCTTTAGCAACTAATCTAGCCTTGTATCTATCAACTTCATCATTGGCTTTATATTTGATTTTAAAGATCCATTTGTAACCAATGGGAGTTCTATTAGGAGGTAGATCAGTTATATCCCAAGCATGATTTTCATTTAAGGCCTCAATTTTGAGAGTTCATAGCATCAACCCAATTACTGTCAAGGATAGCTTCTTCATAACAGGTAGGTTCAATACTTTTATTAAGACTAGAAGCAAAGCAGTAATTATCTTTGTTAAGGTTAGAGTAATTAACAACCTTTTCAACACCATATTTAACTTTCCCTTCAACAATAAAGTCATTAAGATTACTGGGCAACTTAGAAACTCTGGTTGACCTTCTAGCAGTAGTGGCTGGCAAGCCTTCTTCTTGTTCAGAATTCTGATGTGAATCAGAAGATGTACCAGCAGAATCAGAAGATGCATCAGGAGGATGTGATTCATGTGATACAGTGCCCTCAGGGTGTGTATTATCATCTGCGGAAGTTGCAACAGGTTCATCATCCCTAGTAGGATGACCCAACACTGTGCCATCTTCATAGGATGTCACTCTCCCTTCATCATTGGGACTTATTTGTGAGTCAAAGAATTTTTTGTGATTTAAATCTTTAGGCACATAAGTTTCAACAAACGGTTTTGACAAAGAATTTTTCATTTTGAAGGGAAAAACAGTTTCATAAAATTTGACATCTCTGGAATAAAAGATATTTTTTGTTTCTAAACTTAAAAGTTTATAACCTTTTTTCTCATTTGAATAACCAATAAAGACACTTTTCTCGGACCTACTACCAAATTTATCAAAGATGTTGAGAATGGTGGCATAACATAAGCAGCCAAAGACTCTAAGGAGAGAGAGTGAAGGGTCATGCCCATACACAAAGGAGAAGGGAGACTTGCCAGACAACACTGAAGAGGGTAACCTGTTTATGACATATGCAGCAGTTAGAACACATTCAGGCCAAAGATATAGAGGTAATTCCCCCTAAAACATAAGGGATCTAGCCACATTAAGGAGATGCCTATGTTTCCTTTCTGCAATACCATTTTGTTGTGGTGTGTAAACACAAGAGGTTTGATGTAAAATTCCTTTTTCATGAAAGAAGTGTTGAAGTTTGTTATTGACAAATTCTGTCCCATTATCACTTCTGAATATCTTAACATTGTGTTCAAATTGATTTGATAGCATATGAGTAAAGTTAACAATGGAAACATAAACATCATCCTTTCCCTTAAGCATATAAACCCAGACTGCCCTAGAATAGTCATCAACAATAGTTAAAAGATATTTGTAACCATCTCTGCTAGTGACTTTATATGGTCCCCATACATCTAGATGAACAAGTTCACCAATTTTAGTTGATTTATGTTCACTTAGAGGGAATGGTTCCCTGGTTTGTTTAGCTTTATTGCAAGTATCACAAAGATGGTCAGATTCAGATGTACTATCAAGTTTAAGAGTGGATTTAAGTATATGTAGGACTTGGTCAGAGGGATGACCAAGTCTTTGATGCCAGAGATTTCTAGAAACATGACAAACAGAAATGCAATTATTAGAAGTAATCTTACATGTAGAATCAATATCAAACATATATAACCCATTGCATTGTTTACCAATCCCCACAATCCCTTTTTGATGTAAATCCTGTATATAGCAATTAGATTCATTAAACCCAACAAACATCTTGTTGTCTCTAGCAATCTTATGAACAGACAGCAGACTGACATTGTACTCAGGAACAACCAGAACATCAAAAAGAGTTATGTCATTATTGACCTTTAAATCGCCAATTTTAGTAATTAAGGCCTGAGTACCATTGGGATGTCCAACAGTTAGACCAAGATTTGAAATGTCAACAACATTAATTAAAAATTTGGTAGATACAGTCATGTGCTGATTTGCACCAGAGTCAACAATCCAACCAAGACTGATGTTTCCAGATAAGGTTTTTGTGTTGTTGTTAAAAAATTTGTTGAAGTTTATATTAAACTTGACACTGCCATTAAAGAAAGTTCCTGAAAAAATTTTACCTGCCATGTTGGCATTAGCAGAGGACACATTGTTGTCATTAAGAAGACTCATAAGTCTGGAGAGCTGTTCATTTGACAAAGAGACAGGGGAGTTGCTAGCTCTATTATCAGTGATATGATTAGTATCAGTGGAAACATTGTTACTGCTGACAGTTTTAGCATTAAAGTTCCTTTTGACATATCCAGCAGGATAACCAACAAGATCATAACATCTATCAACAGTGTGACCAGGTTTTTTGCAGTTAGTACATTTGAGATTCGTGTTTGGTCCTCTGTTGTTTGAGCTGTTACCAGCATTAAAACCAGAACCTTTATTAAAAGTGTTGTTGTTAAATCCTTTTTTGTTATCAAAAAATTTTCCACCATCAGAAGTTTTTGCAGCAAAAGCTGTAGCATTGGGTTTAGCAGAGCTATTCCCAGACGAAACATTTCTGTGAGATTCTTCTCCAGAGACAACAGAGAAGGCAGTTTTGACATTAGGCAAAGGATCTCTGGTTAAAATATTACTTCTGATGGGAACATAGGAGTCATCAAGACCCATGAGAAATTGCATTAATTTGATTAGCTGATTGTGTTTTTCAAAATGTTTTGCAGCCTCACAAGTGCAGGGGGGCAAGCTAATCATACAATCAAATTGTTTCCATAAAGAGTTAAGGTTGTTGTAATAATCAGCAAGAGAGGACCCACTTTGACTAAGAAAGTTTATATTTTTATGTAAATTAAAAATGGCTGAACCATCAACCTTATCATAAGTATCTTTAAGATCATTCCACATTTCATAAGCAGTTTTAGCATAGATAGCACCAGCAAATAGTTCAGGACTGAGAGAGTTAAGAATCCAAGTAACCACAACAGAGTTACAGGTATCCCATTGATTAGCAAGACTAGGATTTGAGTCATCTCTTATGCAAGTACCATCAATAAACCCTAACTTATTATGATTCCTTAAGGCAAAGGTCATGGCCATATTCCATATTTTATAATTTTCAGTTCCAGTGAGTTTGATGGAAATAATAGGAGTACCATTGGTGTTATTCGGGTGTAAATACAAAGGATAAGCTTTTCTCAGTGGAAGAACCACCACCACCACCACCACCACCAGTATTATCATCACCAACAACCATAATGCAAACAATAAGACAGACAAATAACACAGACAGAGATAATAACTAGAGCAGATAGACAAATAAAGAAATAAATAAGACTTTGTAATTAAGAAACAACAAGCACCAAGCCTGTGGACTGGGGTAAACCAGAGCAGGTATTCATACCACTCAGAGGTGGCAGATCAAGATGTTAGTCTACCCGTTTGCACCCACAAAGACTTAAGTACTGTTTGTTTGAAGAAAAAGAGTAGACTTAGACTTATAGAGCAATATGCAGCGGAAAGAACAAATCACAATTACCCTAGATTCACTTAGTCTAGGGCTAATTGTGAATAGAAAATAATCAGTGATTACGCCAGTAGCAATAACCCCAAACCACCAGTTTTGTTGCTGAAGAGATGTCCCCAAGTTTCTACAAAGAAACCCTTGGATGGTGAATCAACAATGATTATGAGCCTGAAGCTCTGAAACCATGTACGAAAGTATCAGCAACAATAGATTCACAACAATACTTTATTCAAACCTAAGCTTCAATAGTCGGCTTAGATTAAACCAGCAATAGTATCCAAAGTGTTACAAGATTAGGTTAATGTCAATGAGACAATAACCAGACAAATACAAAGAAGAAACAAGATCAGTATAATGATCAGAAAGAAGAGAAATGTGAGACAATGACTGCACACACAGTTGTGTCTAATCCTAGATTAAGGGACTTATTAAATAGGAGATAAAGATACACAAAGACCCCTCTAACGGCTATAAAAGATCCATCAGCAGAAATGAGATAAAAGCTTCAGCAGAAATGGACTTCTAGGAACTTTAAACCATTTATGCTTTGACCATGATTAACCCCTGTAATATGCCTGCAATGAACGTAACTTGAAAGCCATTAGCAATTGATAGAATGACATGTTCGCCACAGATTATTACCCCAAATTTTAACAGTCCGCTTGCCCTGGTTGGATTCCATGCTTAATAGTTGGCTTACTCTAATTTGGGTTTCTCACCCACACCACCGAGAGGGGGCTTTTTTCGTTATAGAAAAGAAGTAAACACAATTGGAACTTGCAAGACTTTGTAAACGATGTTTATCTAACATGAATTGCCATCAATTAAGCCACTTCACTTGTTCCTTTTACACAAATCAAGTCCTCCGCTACAACTAAGAACAAACTATAAGTTCATCTATATATTCGAAGACGCATAGTGGAACAATATGATTCCTAAATTAGTTAAGAAGTGAACATTTACATTTCAACACAATTCCAAACCATAGTGATAAAAACTACACAAAACCTTATAGTGGAACAATATGATTCCTAAATTGGTTAAGAAGTGAACATTTACATTTCAACGGATCAAATGAAAAATAAAATTACAATAAGAAAGATGAGAATAAACCACAACCGCACATTCTAAATGCATCTCCCTTTAAATTTTTTTTTCTTTTTTTTTTTGAAATATATGGCCAATAATATTTCTCAATATTCTCATTTTATTTATCTTCTCACCAGATCTCTTCCCTTCAACACAATTCCAAACCATAGTGTGATAAAAACTACACAAAACCTTAGTGGAACAATATGATTCCTAAATTGGTTAAGAAGTGAACATTTACATTTCAACACGATTCCAAACCATAGTGAAAAAACTACACAAAACCTTGCAGAAATTACTGATTAATATTTCAACATCCTAGAATCATTGACAAATTCCATCAAAACTCATAGTAATACAATGTTGGAAGCAGGTATTAACAGATAGTAACTACTAGCATATATTCCTAATTGTCAGCAGCTCTGAAGACAGTGAGCAAAGCCATGAAAAGGTTGATGATATCAAGATACAACGCGACCGCAGCCCAAATGTACTCATCATATGTATATCGTTTGATCAGATTATCTGTATCATAGACAATGTAGCCACAGAAGATTATGGCAGCCAAACACCCGTATATCATAACTGAAATCCTACCCAGTGGAAAGAATATCTGCAAAAAAACAATCAAATTAGAAAAAACCAACCGGAGTCCACAATTTTGAGATTTCATATACTAATAATCATAGTCGTAGTCATGTTATTGAGAAACTATACTTATAATAACGTAAGACTTTCACACGCTAGTTACTACTAAAATGGTTCAATATTAAGTGTTTGGGATCAACCAACCCGAACCATTTTGACCCGCATAAGGATTATCCATTAGACATGTTTCTGCCACCTGTATGAAAACTGAGACAAAAATGTGAATGAAGAGGATAGCCGACAAACCTGGATGAGGGCAAAGACCATAAGCACCATAATGGCGCCGAACAAGAATGGGCCCAAGAAATTGAAGTCATATCCTTTTTTTGCGGCCCAAAATGTGAATAAAGTGAGGCTCACAACCACCACTGCGGTCAAAATTACAGCTTCCAAGATCACCTTCCCTGCAATGTTGACAAACATATTGAGCATCTACGGTTACATAATGGTTACATAATGGTGTAGTTTGGAAAATGCATGCGGATATATCTACAGTTTTCTTACTGAGAAATACCGAAGGTCCCACAATCAGCCCGTGATGAAGTTTCAACAAGGTGTGAGCTCAATAAAAAAACGTCTAATTGGCCCAAACATATAACAAACGTTCAGTTTGAATGTCAAACATCTCCAAATTTAGGAGATATTTGTATTCTATTCTAGTGTTCATGTAGACTGGACTAAAGTTTTCATCACAGAATCTCCTAACTTAGTTAGAACTTATGTTATCTTAAATTTTATTTCTTTGGCAATGATTTCCTAGAACTTATCAATGATGTCCATTCCTAGGATGTGTCAATCATGTGCTTTCATAGAAAGTATCAGTCATCTCCTAGAACGTTATCAAGCCTTCCCTAAAACGCACCAATAGTTTCCTACAACGCATCTACCGGTCCTAGTACACATCAATCGGTTCCTAGAAGGCATCGATAGTTCTATCAAAAGCATCAATCACTACAGAGATTACAGGTATCAATCATTCCTTATCCTAGAAGTTATCAAATTGTTCCTCCCAATAGACTGGTATATATGCCTAGACAACTATATTCAAAATATACTAATCTTGCTATCAAAGAGTTCCACTATCTGCCAAAACATTTCTTAACTTTTGTCGCATATAGATCAACCAAAAAGATTTTCTTCCTACAGTTATAATATTCCTTTCTTCCATATATGATAATACTTCAAAATCATATATACACAACTCGTAACTTCCATTTTTTTTTTCTGACCTCAGAAAACTCGAGCCTTATACATCTCATACCACTACACTTAGAGACACATTGGCCATAGATGCATAACAGAGCTGAAAATAGAAAGGTTAATGGATCGGAAAATGTAGGACGTAAACTTACCACTAGTGAATGCACAAGTCAAACCGACCGCGAAAGCAAGCGAAGCTGTGAAGATAGCAAGGAGCACATAGTTGACTGGATGACGCTGATGATAGTAATACAACGGACATAACGCTGCAACCACACAAAAGACCAAACAATTGAACACATATTCATATACATCAAACGTAAACCATCCGTCCATACCACAAAACTACAACCATACCACAAAACCACACATACTCTAATCAAACGAAATTATTACTAGAGAAACCGTATCAATTTAATATAGATTCAAACCAAAATGGTTACTTTATAAAAGAAATAGCATTTTTATACAAAAGTAACATTTTTATACATGCATAAAGTTGATAATACGTTCATATAAAAATGTCATTTTCGATAATTTTTTCTCAGTTTAAAGACTTTCTGTTAAAACCGGTAAACCGACAAGATTTCCCGATTCAGAATATCCAAGAAACACTATTTTTACTCGGATATAAGCACGCAAACTAAAACGTTTTCGAAACCCTTTCCATGACCATTCCCCAAGATGTAACCAACCAAGATTCGTACCTAAGAGGCCAAGACCTCTTGTATACGCCAACTTGGTGGTGGTTACAAAATGATACATTACTCTCTCTGCCTCAAAATTATATAGTCCAATATTTCCATTTTGAAATGTCCCCACAAAATGGTCCACTTCCCATTTCAACAAATCAAAACAGATATTATTTGATTGAGAATGAGATAATATTTGATTGGTTAAAAAGTGTAATGGTCTCAATTTTCTTAAACTTTGGGTAGAGTGACAATCAGGGCGGAGCTCGATGAGGCAAATTTTTATAATTTTTCTAGAAACTACGGAGTACACTACAAATCACTTCATGGGGCAAATTACAAAAATAGTCAAATATTTTAAAATTTTACACTACAAATAAGTTCGTGAGACAATAATATGAAACGCAAGGAGTAATAGTAATATCTAACACAAAACAACCTTATGATAACCCAAACATATAATTAATTCACATATAAACATTAGAACAGAACTATAGCAGTATATGTAATTAAAAGGACTTACTAATGAAAGGAGTGATGAGCAAAACAATATAAAGAGCCAAACCACCACTAGTAGTAGTCAAGAACCTCACAATAGGATGATAAGAAACAACAACAGCACCAACAGCAACAGTCAAAAGCAACTGAATAGCCACAATAGAATATATCTTCCTTATAAACGACCACCTTAATTCAGGAGACTCCAACATCATAGGATACAACGCTGTTGCTCCTCCTGTCTCCACGTCATTCTTACCAAAAGCTGGTTGGCTCCACATGGTGACCGAACTCTTTTTTGTTATGAAAATGTTCTTGTTTTTTTAGTATGTTTTTTTAAAGACTTGATGTGTAAGAAACTGTTGGGTTTGAAAGGAGTTATATAAGGTAAAGGTGGTAGTTATGTGTTTTAAGGAACGAGAAACTTCTTGTTTGAGTTAGTGTCGCGTACACGAGCGGTTTCTAGACACGTGTTGGAATATGCGTTTTCCAGATTTCTCTCGCTTGCTCTACCATTTTTTTTGTTTGAGTGAGATGATGTGAATAGAGAAAGGGGTAAGATAAGAGTACAATTTTATAAAAATTGAAAATTAAAAAAATGAAGATAAAACCGACACCAAACTCTTTATTCTGGTGGGTCCGTAGTCATATTATATATTATTATTATTATTATTATTATATATACTATTAGCCAAGACAAACGTCCTTCACTTGACACGTGTCTCAATATTAATTGCCAACTTTCGTAAGTTGGCAAAAATAGTCACTGAGATTTAAATGTCGTTGCAAAGTAAGTCCAAGTTGGCAAAAATAGTCCCTAAAGTTTAAACGTCGCTGCAAAGTAAGTCCTTTATAGCAATTTGGCAAAAATAGTCCCTATCAAAATTCACGTCTACAAAAGCAATCCCGCTGCATCGCGCGGGTTTCCACACTCGTATATACTATTTGGCAGGAGCTAAGATTGTGCAAAACATGCATTTAATGCAAACTTTGCCAAATTGGCGGAAACAGCCCCTGAGGTTCAAGTGTCGCTGCAAAGTAAGTCCTTTGACATTAATAATCTTTCGCAACTTGGCAAAAACAACCCCTGAGGTTTAAATGTCGTTGCAAAGTAAGTCCTTTAAGCAATCCCGCTGCATCGCGCGGGTTTTCCAACACTCGTATATACTATTTATGGTTGGGGGTTGTATAAGAATACATGGTATAATTGGTGTGTTGTCAAGATTTCATTGGTCCTATACATGCTAAAATACACATACATCCATTCTGGCATGACCCCATTGGCTGAATTGTGTTTGCCTTCTTACTGTTCACCGTATACACACATGTTTTTCAGAAATGTATGTGTATACTAGACCTACTACCCAATTCACATGTATGTTTAACACATCCTAGAAAATTCCAGCGCCTCTTATTCTTCTTCTCCATCTTATCAAAACCCACGTTAATTTCACCATCAAAATTATCTTCAACAAAAAACACACACTTACCTTCAACAAAAAAACACACGCTAATTTGATCATCAAGATCCAAGAACGTACCGGGGACCCTATATCTTAACAGAGCAAAAATCAGACACACAAAAAAAACAAGTTCCAGTGACCCTAATCTTACCGACCGGTAATTACTTTGTTGGAATCGGCTTTCAGATCCAAGAAAAAAAAACAATCATCATTTAATTTTATTTTTCATAAGAAGTTTATCATTTTATTTATGGGTTTTATTTAATTGCAGGTTCCAACTATTTTCAGTGAGACTTATGGATTACAAAGAAGGCTGAAGTAAAAAAAAGGTTTGATTTTGTTTCGTGATTGTTATTGTTTAGGAATCTTTAACTGTGTTTGGGATTGGTTTCCTGATAATTTTATAATTTATAATGGGGTATTACTTTGTGGAGTAGGTGTATTCCAAATTACTTCTGATTATTTGCTTAATCTGTGGTAAAATAAGGATTCTTGGGATTGTATGGTTGGGGGTTTTGTTCAGTGTTTAACGTTTTTGATTAACCTGAAAAATAGCAGATAAGCAGAAACTAAAAAATGTTATCAATTTTATGGTCACACAAAAATAGCAGATACAAATTTTATCAAATTGAACCAATTTCAACTAGCAAGACCCATTTGACCTGTTGTCGTTCTAGCTAACCATTTATTTAACCCTTTTATTTATTTCTATTTTTATTTTTTGTGGTAAAGGGAGATGGCATGAAAATGGTTTGTTCCAGATACGACAGGTTGGCTCTTCAAAAGCTGATGGATTTTCTCATGAACATGCCTGGAGCTTCTTTGCAACTTCTGGACTTCTAATAAACCCATACACCATGTTCCAAGGTATATATATTCTAAAGTGCAATACTTTTTATCATTTGAGTTAACTTTACTCGGTCACATAAGCTTCTGAAAATGGGTCTTCAGTCACCATTGTTGAAAAAGAATCTACTCTACCGGAAAATGAATCTCCAGTATAAATGGAAGTAAAATTTATAACCTTTTTGTAATATGTGTTTAGATCATACGGCTTTCCCCATTACTATAGAAACCATAATATGTCGTGATTGTAGTTTTTTTGGGTTCCATATGATTAAAAGTTATATATGTGAACGTTTAATTGTTACAGGCATTGCTGGACAAGGCTTATACTGTGCTTTCGAACAAGCGATGGTGGTAAGGTTTTGGACATGAGACGAAAGGAGCCGGTCATGCCGGTCAGTGTACAGAGTGTTGGTAAAGGGAAGTGAGCAAAGAAAGACGATGTTACAGATTCAGGGAGAAAAACGGGTACGTTGCATCCTCATTCCTAATTTGAAGGACTTATTTCCATACCTTACTCATGCCGTAGGTGAAGTTTATATTTTGAACAGTTTATAGCAGTATTAGCATGAACTTTTTATTTTTATGTTTTTTTTAAATACAAAATACTGTGATTGATATATACATTTAACAAATAATACTTATGTGAACTTTATTCTGTTTGCCTACAGAACCGGCTACTCAGAATATTAGGAAAGCTTTTGCATTAACCGATAATATTCGAGCACTAACTGTAAAGTTATATCTGCTGTAATGAAGTATAGGTGACAGTTTTAACTTATTAACCTATTGTGTCATATTTCTTATGGGTCAAACGGGTTAACCTAAGTTACATGAACCTAACCAGTTCTCTGAATTGATGTTTCAGAGGTCTCTGCTACCGAGGAAGAATCGTTCTCTCTTCATGTTGGACTTGGACACACCCGGGCTACAGCCCACCAACTGCCTGCTGCAGTGAATTCTCATCCACACTCATTTCGCTAACCAAAAGGTGTGACATGGGAGTTGTGGTTAGTAAGCGTTTGAGAATTGTATTAACTAATCGTAACATTCGTCCATGTGCGAAGGGTAAGTTGCAGTTTATTAGCTAAAACAAGAAAAGATATCGTGACCTCCGGATTATGTCAGGGAGCTGCTGTCAAAATATTCACCTTTGGATTATGTTAGGTTGCAAATGAACATGTGGTAACGGAAGGAAGATTCCTTCGAGATCGATGTGTTGTTGGAAGAAACGGAAACAGAGGGAACGTCGGCTCGTTCTTCGGTGGCGCGAGGGAACGAGGTGTAACTGGCTGCCTTTGTTCATCTTTTCTTACGCAAACATGCTTCTTTTTTTACTTTTTGACGAGAACAGGCTGAGAGTGTTCAGGATTGATTAGTATATATGTCGTTCAGGTACTTTCCTTCCTTCCATATTTTAGAGTTGCATATGTCTTTTGATTGTTAGAATAGACGACACATTTTTTCTTGGTTTTGTTAAATGGGTTTAATTTTCATAGGTTACTCTCCTTCCTTCCATATATTAAAGCATCACATGCCGGATGTCATCGTCAACCTTTCAAGCTTAGTGCACTGCCGTTTTATTGGTACATGTAACGTGTGTTTCATATTTTATATTATTTTAATTTCTTTTAGACTACTGTTTATAAGGTCGAACTATTCAAAAATGTAACGTGCTGAAAACTTACCACAAACCAATTTTTGTAAAGACTTTTCAATAGTTCAATAAGCCAAACAGCTAGAAAAATAAGGTGAAACAAACACTACCTTCAAAAATCTAGGCCTTACCAGGCTCCGTCTTGAAATATTGAAAAACTAATAAGCTTCGTTACTAGGCGTTATCGTGTTAACAACTGGAGCTAATGGTTTATTCAAGTAGATAAGCTCATAAGCAAAAAAAAAATTAATAATTATTGATTTTGTTAGCTTTTCAAAAGTTGCCAAAAAAATTAATAATGATTGAATGTTTTATTGTAAGCTTTACTATGTGAAATTTGTTTTTAAACTTGGCAAAAGTCATAACTTTGCGCTTATCGCCTTTACCCTTTTTTTATTTTTCTTGGTCTCATATTATTAAGTTTCTTTACTTCTGTCAGGCCTAATCAATATACTGCTTGGTTGTTCCCTCTGCAGGTATTGAGGGTTGCGAATAACATATCAGTTTGTGTCGGTTTCTTGCCATGTGTTTCCCACTTTTTTTAGAAGGTTTATATGGTCAGTGTTTAACTCAAAACACACACAACCAGATTCAGGGAACCAGGGTGATGTTATTTCCGCTGCCCGAGCCACGGTTCGGATTCCACATAAATATAAGAAAAAGGTTTGTTACAAATATTTTGATTCTCAAGTTTAAATGTAATGATGTTGATTTGTCTAAGAGGCATATTTACTTAGTTCATTTAGTTCAGTTACAGCTTTTACTGTACTGAAATGCTCTTCCAACTATCAACTTTCGTTCCTTGATTTTCATCTGTCTCATTTCGGTTTCCCGCAACAAATTGGGGCATCTTTTTTTTTCCAAGTTTACATGTGAATGGCCAAATACAGTTGCCATGTTTTAGATCATACATATTACAGGTTCTGATAATGAATATGAACAGCCTATGCAACATATTTTTCCTTTCATAACCAAGCCAAGCTTCTCAAATGTTCATGTTTTTTTGCAGGCTCCCGCTATCTCGGCCGTTATAGTGAAAGGGGTGTTTGGGAGTTCATGCTTGAATTTACAAATGGTTCACAACGTCCAGGTAATTTTTTTCGATCAGTAACAGTCAACGACAATTTATAAAAGACTATGAACTTGGGCCCCTAGATCAGTTACTTACATTGATTAAAACTTCTATCATTATTAGGATCCCACCTTTGACTTCACACGCCCACCCTTGCTTTTCTTATATTATGCTAAAGTCGATTATATTCAGAAGTATTTCAGAAGTATCCCCTTGATATCTTGAGGCTAATAGGTCTAAGAGGGCGTCACTTTTAACCAGTTGGTTGAAATAGCACTTTTTTGTTACGTATTTTGTTATTTTTTAATTTCTTGGGTCTTGGACATCTTCTGCAGCCATGCGGAAGCAGAGAACTTGCGTGACGTGGAACAGCGTAAAGGTTCCATCTGGAAAAAATCTTTTAATGCCGCTTTATTAAAAAGCATGAATGAAGATCTAGCCGAAGCAGCAGATGATGGAGACCATCCATACGAAACATGGTTATGGCCAAGAACGGGACAAGTACATTGGCAAGGTATATATGAAAGAGAGAGGGAAGAAAGGTATAGGTTAAAGATGGACAAGAAGAGAAAACAAAAAAGGGAAAAATACTTGAGAGGTTAAAGTTTGGATACAAACAAAAGACACTTGCAGGATAGATTCTACTTTATTAACTTTTTCGTCGAAATTCTAACCATAACGATTAGCTCGACTTGCTGGGTATACAAGTGAATCGGAATCAGTTTTGATGAAGATGAAGATATTGCCACCAGCAAAAGATGCGTCGGGCTCATTGGTATTCGAAATGTCATTTTGTGGTGTTTAGTGACTATATACGAGTTGTTGGTACAAACAGAAGGAATAAATACATGCATATTACCATGTAAATTATGAGAGACACTGATATTCTTTTAACCCAAGTTATATTAATTATTTAGGTAAGAAGTTGAAGTGTATTCTTTTCGTTTCCTCGATGTATATACACTATACTGCAATTTTTTTTTCCCATTTCATAGACCCTTATTTCCTGAGGTTCAAGTTGTTATGTAACTTGGTGATATACTATTAGCATTTACTATGTAGAATCCAACTGAAAAGGTTTCTATATGTTTTCTTCATATGTTGGAACTACTTGAATGCAGTTGTTAAGAACACTTTTCCTTAACATGTACCAGTAATAACCAATAAACTGAGTTAAAAGAAACGGCACTGTTCACAAAACTCTCCCGCAGCAACGCGCGGGCTACCCCGCTAGTTTTTAACATTGTAAACGTGGTGACAATTTTCTTGCAAGAAAAAATTAAATGTTTCGTAATCGTGATTTAGCCAAAATTACACCCGTTGTTTTTTGGGTTTAGGCTATTAAATAGCCACATACATTTTCAAATGTATCGATATGGTACGTGTACTTTTTTTATTACTCGGATAAGACTTCTACTTTTTTTTGTGTGTCAATATGGTCACAAAGATCATTTGTCCATCAATAATCCTGCGTGTCTCCTATGTGGCTTGCCCAGTCAATTGGGTTTGTGTGACGTGGCCATCAATTGGGTTAAAATATGACCGTTGCCAACCCATGTCATCTTCTACCTCTTTATAAACCTAAATCCTAACCCTAAATTGTACCCCCATATCAAATATTATCCCAAAATTCAACCCAATTAAATCATGTCTTCATCATATTCTACCTCCAACTGGCTTAGACCAATTCCCACTTATTGTTTCTGTGACTGAGAGAACCTCGCGCACCCCTGCCAACATACCTTCAAAAGGAAACATACAGCACTCTTTGACAATCTTTACAAGCCTCGCATGGTTGCAATTATCCAAATCAGCATTCTCTACAACATCGACATCACCATTGCTGTAGGACAAGGGATCGTAGATAAATGTACCTTCGTGGTGAACAACAAGGGATATCTTCTTCATGGTTTATGTCAATTTTGTTGTCACACCCCCAAATTATCTGTTTTACAGCGGAATGGAATACCTTGGGGAGGACTGTCATAGCATCAAAGTTACAGTTATATCGAACGACCTAAAGTGTCGTTTTGAAAATATCGTTTGATTCAGTAAAATAATTAGAGTTTACAAAACATAGGTCCCAAAAGATTTCCAAGGTACCAAAATAAGTTTGTTACAATCAAACGACGGTTAAGTGCATAAAATATAGGTGAGACGCGTCGACACCGCGACTCTATGATAAGTCCACATGCAGGCCATGAAGTGAATGTCTTAGATACCTGAGATAAAACATGCTAAAAGTGTCAACACAATGGTTGAGTGAGTTCATAGAGTTTGGTTAACAAGTAAAGCTTTTAAAGAATGATCATGCAGCAAAGGAAAAGTTTTTGGTCATATAGAATAGTCCACAAAAGCAAAGGCATTGTAAATCCACTCAGTTTCAAGTTCCGCCCATACAAAACTTGCAACCTGTGTGTTCACAACCCACTGCCAAAATATGTCTAGTTTATGTTCATGCACACGATGTCAAATGAGGTCACTGATGAGTGTCTAAATACTCATCATTTTTGTACAATCTAAACTGCAAAATCATCTGAAAACACTCAAAAATGCATCAAAATGATGAAAATATCACAAATCATTGTTTTATGTGTTTTAAATGCAAAAAGATCAAAATCAGATGAAAAATGATTCAAGTTTGCAAAATTGGCAGTTTTAGTCCCCAAAGTTTTAAAAGTTGTCAAATCTAGTCCCTGGAATTCAAAAATGTGGAATTTTATCATTCAAGGTCCCTGAAATATTCTAAGTTGTTAAAATTAGGTCCTTGAATGATTCTTTGGTCAAATGGCAGGAAAGGTCCTTAAACTTTGAAAAATTGCAAAAATAGTCCTTGGATTTCTAAAAATGGAATTTTATGCAAAAAGGGTCCTTGTACTATCAAAGTTTGTCAAGTTTAGTCCTTGTGATAAATTTGGAAAAGTGTCATGATCAGTCCCTCAAGTTTGGAGAGTTTGCAATTTTAGTCCTTGTATACTATCAAACCAAACGGATCCAATATCAAAGTCCAAATCCAATTCACATCCAGCCGGCCCAAATGCATATCCAAGCCCAACACCCCTTGACCCCTTGCCCTTGACCCTTGAGCTAGGTCAAAATCCATTTTGGCCCCTGCCAAGTCCAATTGTGAACCCCCCCAATATACTAACCACTTGGTCAAACCAGGTCAGCGCGCGCCCAAATCCACTGTTACTGTTCATCCTCCTCAACACCACTGAATCCCAAAACCAGTCATGGTTTTCCATCTTTTTCAACCCCCCTTACCTTGTCCCCTCCACCTCCACTAACACCCAAAGACTCTTAATTGATTGAAACCAATCCAATTAATATCAAAACCTGCTCAAGAAGAAATTGGCGCCAAAACTGCCATGTGTCAAATATGAGGAGTTGGATGATTTCAATGGCTGAGATTGAGTGGGATATCTTCAGAGGTCAACATAGAGTCCAAAAAGTCATTATAAAGAGGAGGGGAAGCAATGTATCAAGGATATCTAGTGTAATCTTTAATTTTTCATGTCGTTTTAGCTTAACTTTGAATTTCAGTGTATGTTTTAGTTTCCAAGCTTTGTATTTCACATTTTCAGTGTGCAATAAAACTTTTGTAACCTTCAATTTTAGCTTTAAGTCAAGTTTCCAGTTTATGCATATTTACAAATTTCAAAAATCTCATGTTATGTTCCAATGTTGTTGTTAGATGTTTTCTTGGACTGAATAAGTACATGTAAGCTCCTATAAAGCTTATTTCAGCTTTTAGAAACTCTAAAAAGCAGTTTAGTAGTCAAAAAGCAAAAATCACAAAAAATACAAATAAATAGTTGAAAAATAAAAATCCATGGTGAAAGATGCAAGAAAGCTGGAGCAAGGTAGATTCTGGATGGCCTTGGTATAGAGCTTATTGGTAAGCCTTAGGAAGTGTTTACAAGGCCTCAGTTCTCATTCTGTGCTTGGATCCAAGTTGTAAGCACTTTTGATCCATTTTAGCAATTCACTGTGTAGGTTGTTAATTAGTTTAAATTTTAGTGTTTCTGTGTTCATTGGTTGTGGTTAAGTAAATTTAAACAATAAAATAGGTTGCTTACTTGCTAGAATTCATAGTTGTTAAAAATTTCATTTTGACAGTAAAATAGCATCAAGATCATTAGTAAGTTTTATGTTGTTATGACTGTTGTTTGATGTTTATTTAGTTCTAATATATGATGTTATAAGGTTTGTAATAAGTAGCATGGTCTAAATTACTCATTTGCTTTGAAAATCTTCAAAACAGTCATAATAAGTGGTGTTTGGTTCTTTGTGTTTGAAAGTTCTCTGGTCATTGGCCTTGTTTGAAGTTTGTTCAACTTGGTTCTAATAACTCATCTTAGTCATAAAAACCAGTCTTGGTTCATCAAAAGTCAAAAATCCTTTTAATCATATCTGTCTTGTTCACTGTTGGATTTTCAAGTTCTATGGTCATGAATTTGTGCTCATAAGTTGTTAAAATTACTCAAATCAGTTTTAGTTCACCTTATAACAACATATTCAGTGATTAAAATCAGCTTAAAGTTCATATAAGTCAACTTAGTATAGTAAGCAAAAAGTCAAAATCTTCATTTGGTCGTTTTTGAATAAACTTTAGGATTTCATTGTGTGTTCAATATTGAGTTTTAGTTTAAAAGCTCTTAGGATATTAAAGTTCAGTTGCTAAACTAAATTAGAAAAATACTCATTCTCCTTTAATCAACTTTTTAAGTGCTTAATTATTGGCTTATTTTGAGTACCTGTTCTGAAAAAGTGCCCTGTGCACCAGTTTCATAAGCTCAATCAAAAGCTCACACAGAGCTCAATTGTTGTTAAAATCCTGTGATACTTGGTTCTTTGGAAAGCCAACCAAGCCATCTTGAAGTCTCAAGCTTGGTTTTTCATTTTCTAGCTTGTTTGCTAGGGCTGCAATAAGCTCTAATCTTGTCCCATTTCTGTGTTTAAGCCAAGTGCTTATTAGCTTTTTCCTAGCTTTTCAGTGTTAATCTTTGTGTCTTTTAGCTTCATATAAGTAGCTTGTAGCTTATTTTATCTTGTTTAAGCTTTTGTTTCAGTTTGTGAGCTTGTCTAAGCTTAATTCATCAAATAAGCTCATTATCATAACCGTTAAACCAATCAGCTTGTAAAACAGCTTATTTGTAGTTTGTAAAATTTTTATGTTTGTTAAAGTTTCATATTTTAAGTAGTTAAGTAGTTTTCAAAAAGAAAATCCATAAAAACATCAATTTAAAATTAGTGATAGCATTTATTTAATAGGTTTTAGCTTTTTGATTTTTCTTTTCAGCTTATTAATAAGCAAATCTTGTTTTTATATTTTTCTTAGTTTTCTGTCACCTTAAGTTATTTTTAGAAAAAGTTTCATAATTTTCTCTTTTTATTTAGTAATTATTAAAATTATAAATAGTTAATAAGTATTAAATAATTAGTAAAAAATAATCAAAAAGCATAAAAAATATCTTTTCAGTTTTAAAATTAGTTTTATCATATTTTAGATTTTTCCAAGTTAAAATTTCATTTTTCCAGATTTATTTTATATTTTCTAGTATTTAAGTGTATTTTAAATAGTAATTAATTAATAATAATTAGATAAAAAGTGTGAAAAATATATTTTTAATTTTAAAATTAGTTTTATAATATTTTAGATTTTTCTGAATCATAATTTTATTTTTCTAGCCTTATTTTGTATTTTCTTCTATTTTAGAGTGTTTATAAATAGTTAAAATAGTTTTTAATTAATAATAATTAAATAAATAGTTGTAAAAATTATTTTCTTTTTCTAATAATTTTCTTTTATTTTTAGGATTCCAAAAATGTCATTTTCATATTTTTAGGTCTTTTATTTCTTAGATTCACTTTTTATTTTGTACGTATACGTAGTTTTTAAACGTACGTTTTACGTTTCTTTTATCTGATTGTTGTGTTTTCCAATTCTGTTTCCAATCTCATTCCAATCAATCAGTAGTGTAGTTTCCAATCAAAACCTTTACTGATCACTATCCTTAGTGATCACTCTATCATCTGAATAAGTTTTGACACACCATTGAGTCTCCGTGGGACTTAACGACCCGGGGAAACACTAAACTCTCCAGATCTTCATTGCATTTGTGTTTTAAGCAGTTTTAAGCTTCTTACGGTTAGCCATTCACAAGTGGCTAGCTTGTGTGAGGTAGCTTGACTGTTTTCAGCACAGATCAGTCACAAAGCAAAGGCATTGTAAATCCACTCAGTTCCAAGTTCCGCCCATACAAAACTTGCAACCTGTGTGTTCACAACCCACTGCCAAAATATAGTGTGTCTAATAGTCGAGTATAAGATACCATAATAAGTCACAATATTGCACCACGTATATAATAATTCAGGGATGCTCCGAACATGGGAGACTTTGTACTGCTCCAACAAGGGAGACTCCTTTGTCACTCGACCACCTAGGCGAGAATTATTGAGAACGCTCCACCAATAAGGCGAGACTTTGCACGCTCCACCGATAAGGCTAGAATTATTGAGAACGCTCCACCAATAAGGCGAGACTTTGCACACTCCACCGATAAGGCGAGATTTATTGAGAACGCTCCACCAATAAGGCGAGACTTTGCACACTCCATCGATAAGGCGAGATTTATTGAGAACGCTCCACCAATAAGGCGAGACTTTATAGTGATGCTCCGAACAAGGGAGACTTTAGGTCAAGGTCATAACACGTACGGTTCAATAAGTTCAAACAAGTCATAAGTTTGTATTTAAGTTCAAGAGTTCCGTTCAAAAGTTCGTAATTTAGTTCAAAGATTTAAGTCGAGTTCAAAAGTTCAGAACAGTCAAAGAGCTCGAATAATATCAAAAGGTTCAAGATAGTCGAAGCGTTCAAAATCACGTCAAACAAGTTTAAAATATATCAAAAGGGTCCTTTACAGGTTAAAAGAGTTCAACTATATGTCAAAAAGTTCAAATCAAGTCCAAAGTGTTCACTTATATGTTAAAGGGTCCAAATCAATTTAAAAGAGCTCAATTATACATGTCGAAGGGTTCAAAATCAAGGAAAGTGTTTCAACTAATAGCGTTCATAACATAGTGATCAATTTAGTTCGGGCATAATCTACTTACGCACACATAGAGTGAAACAAAGGATATTTAAGTTCATATAAGTGTAAAGTAAAAGCAAGTAGTTGAGCATGTATCTCCCCCGAAGAGTTTATAAAACAATTAAACGAGTAAAAGTGGGGCTACGAACTCACCTGTTGCAATAGTTATGATGACAAAGTGGATGCACAGAAATGAGACGCAACTCTATAACCGCGACCTATTATGAATGATATGATCTAATATAAGTCATGAAACAATGTCGTGCATGCAAACTCATATGATATCCATACCACTTGTACACTTTTGAAAATAAAGTTTATCGTCGAAAAGTAATCTTATAAAGTCTTGACAATTTATAAATTACCTTACAAGTATTTACGTTGAAACGATATCCTACGATAGTCATTTAGTGATTTATTATGAAACTATAACTTTTCGTCGTAAAATAATGTCATTTGACAATTTCATGAAAGTGACTAAACGTCCTTGAAAAGCTAGTCGTAAAATAGTGAATATCGAGTGTTAGAAAACAAACTCAATCGGTTTTGGAAAGCTTGTAGCATTATCTCAAAGCTTAGCTTTTAAATTTTTATCATAGAGGTCTCGGTCATGGAGAAAAAAACATAGGTGAAGTAGGGTACTTGTACCAAAAATATTGTTTAAGGTAACTTTCGGCAAAGTTTGAGTGACCATATTTTATTCGTTACAACTCCGTTTGACGAACGGTTGGACATTTTGAAAAATAGGCTAGGCGAACTTACTTTTACTAGAAGACATCATTTTATAAAAAGTATTCCATCGATGTTAGAAACGACCCTCAACATGGTCATTCGCGGCCGTAATGTTTGTCTATTAGAAAATTTATAGTTATACTTATATGAAATAGTTACGGCAACCTTCAGTGACCATGTATGTCAAAAAAAAAGTTCAGTGGCTAAATGTGAAAAAATAGACAAACCATAATGACCATTTATGTAATTTACTCTTAGAAAATATATAGTTATACTTATATGAAATAGTTACGGCAACCTTGTTTAAACGCGTGTAATTTAATCGTTACAAGTCCATTTTCTACGTTTTATATGTCCTTAGCTTCGTGTTAAAGTATACTAATATATTTTTGATAAGTCGACACATTTAATAACGCTTAAGACTCATTTTTGACTGGTAAAAAGTCGAGACAACATGCTGAATTTTCTGAAAGTTATAGTTTTCGTCGTTAAACTTGAAAATAGCATAACTTCTTCGTTATAACTCCGTTTTAACCCATTCAAGCGGCCACGTTTTCGTTTTAAAGTATATTTTCTGAATATCTAGCCCAAAATTTTTTACCATCTGTCGAAATTTCCAGAATTCACAGAAATGATCAGACCCTTTTATATAGTTGTCGAAATGGATTTTTCTCGCGTAAAACTTATTCTAACCACTTCAAACCAACGCCAAAGCTATTCTAAACCTACCATACACCTTCTTAGGGTGTCATGGGTTCCTAGACATCATCAAAAATGATGTGCTTCAAGGGATAATTATAGGATGACATATATTAATTTATAATACTTAAAACAAATAAAGTGGTATAGATAACCATATAACTTGCATGTTTTTCTCAAGCATGATAAAATGACCATAATATGAATATGAAAGATGAAAATGATCATGAAATGCTTACTTGAATGATTATGTGAAAAAGATGATGAAAACCTTATTAATCTATAGGTTTTTATTTCAAAACCTTAACATAGATCACTACATGAACTTGATAATCACTTGAAGTTCAAAAATTTATGGTTTCTCTTGTGTTCTTGCTATGACCGGTTCTCCACAATAAAAAGGAGAGAAATTTGCTAGTTTACACCTTGGTAATATCTTATGTATGTGTAGTTGTAATATATTATAATAGGTATGCAAGTAGAAGATATGTACCTAAGATATTTTAGAAATAAAAGGTGTGTCATCCTTGTGTCGACCAACATAAGACAAAGAAAGGCTTAGTGTATTTTGATTAGTTAAGTATGTATAGGTAGAAGTAAATGTGTAGTTATTTAAGGATAATTGGTAACTTGTATACATATTTAGGCATTTAGGGTAGCGTTAGCTAAAAATAAATTTTAACGGATCAAAATAAAATATATTGAAGTCATAAAAATTATAAAAATACATTTCTTACAAAAATTGAGTGAAATAATAATTATTGTGTAGTATTTACGAAAACCGTCGTAATTATATAAATATAACAATTTTTATACCAAATAAATTTAAAATACTGGGTAAACTAATAATTTTATTTTTATAATCTTAATATGAGTATAAAAATATATCGGGATAATTTTTGGAAGTTTCGGATCAATTGTTCAAAATAAATGATCGTGCGATAGCGTTTATTTAATAAGAAATATATACGTTAATGAAATATAAATTTGAAAAATGACCGAAAATTGAGAATTGTGACATTCTTCCCTTGTCAGAGGAATCACGTCCTCGTGATTCGATTATTGATAACTATAGCCCAAACCGCGACAAGGGTTCTAAAAGTTTGTGCTCGTGTATGGTCTAAATGATTTTGTCAATGCTCATGCATATGGGTTCCTCGTCCAACTAAGTACGTACTTATGCTATCGTGATCATTTCCCATTCTAAAGACATGCTCTCTTAGGGTTAGGATTGATGAGGCAAGCTTTCCCATTCTCGAGCAAAACCCTCAAAAGACTTTTAGGTAACCGATTTTTACTTAATCCCACAACTCATCAAACAAGAACTGTCATACGATTAGGCTAAATCGGTTTAGGTAACAACTTGTTTCTAGCTTGATCTTTGCAACTCATCAAACAAGAACTGTCACTCGGATCAAACTGGAAACAAGTGGTTTGAAGAAAATCTTTTGAAAATTTGGCTCGATTACGGAATTGCTTACTCATATGAGACTACTACTCCCTTCATTGCATGATTCTTCCTGAATTAGACATAGGTGATCAGGCTATGTATAATTTAGGAGTAACTATGCAATGCTTGGACTAATCAACTCATATGATGTTTGGTGTTAGGTCATAAACCCGCACGTATAATGAGTATGCACTTATAATGATATGATGAGATGCTATGATGAAGTAGTTATAGTCTAGGGTCAATGATGCAACCTAGTTCTCTATAACCGATGATCTGATACCAATCTGTCACACCCCCAAATTATCTGTTTTACAGCGGAATGGAATACCTTGGGGAGGACTGTCATAGCATCAAAGTTACAGTTATATCGAACGACCTAAAGTGTCGTTTTGAAAATATCGTTTGATTCAGTAAAATAATTAGAGTTTACAAAACATAGGTCCCAAAAGATTTCCAAGGTACCAAAATAAGTTTGTTACAATCAAACGACGGTTAAGTGCATAAAATATAGGTGAGACGCGTCGACACCGCGACTCTATGATAAGTCCACATGCAGGCCATGAAGTGAATGCCTTAGATACCTGAGATAAAACATGCTAAAAGTGTCAACACAATGGTTGAGTGAGTTCATAGAGTTTGGTTAACAAGTAAAGCTTTTAAAGAATGATTGATGAGTGTCTAAATACTCATCATTTTTGTACTATCTAGACTGCAAAAACATCTGAAAACACTTAGAAATGCATCAAAATGATGAAAATATCACAAACAAGTGTTTTATGTGTTTTAAAAGCAAAAACATCAAAATCAGATGAAAAACGTATCAAGTTTGCATAATTGGCAGTTTTAGTTCCCCAAGTTACAAAAGTTGTCAAAATTAGTCCCTGGTAATTCAAAAACTTGTAAAATGTCATTTAAGGTCCATGGGATTCAAAAGTTGTCAAAATAAACCCTTTAAAGTTTAAAGTTTACAAAATGACAACTTTAGTCCCTAAACTTTGAAAATTGTCAAATATAGTCCTTGGTTAATTTAAAAAGTGAAAATTATCAAATATTAACCTTGTACTATTTATAAATGACAAAATTGGTCCTTATAGTGAACTTTTGGAAAATTACATATTTGGTCCCTCAAGTTTCAAACTTGACAGTTTTGGTCCTTGGACATTTTAAAATGGAAAATAATTACATGTATGGTCCTTGGTTGATCATATTTGGCATAATAGGTCCTTGGAATAACTTTGGGATAATGGCAGGTTTGGTCCTTCAAATTGGCAGAATTACACATTTGGTCCTTGGGCTTGTATTAATAATAAACCAAACCGGACTCTATATTTTATCCAGATCCAATCCAATATCCAACCCAGCCCAGTCAAAAGCCAAAACCCGAAATTTAAAATAAAACCACCCGCGCCACTGTTCACCTTCCCTTTCCCCCAACACCTGTATCCACTCATTCCCCGCCATCTGCTACTACCACCTCATCACCACCTTTCCAACCACTCCCCAGCCGTATACTAACCCCCCTCCACCTTACAAAAACAGCTCACTACCTCAATTAATGCAAAAACCTGCTTCAAAGACTTTTCCCGCCAAAATGCCACGTGGGTGGTTCTGATGATTTCAAGAGTAGAAGCAAAGTGGGAATTGCTTAGAAGTCGACAAGGAACAGAAAGAAGTCAATAAATAAGAGAGGAAACAGAGAGAAGAGTACTTTGGATTAGCCATTGGTCACGTAGTGTAATCTTTAAAAAGCTTTCTTTAAATCTATTATCTTTTAATGTTTTAATGCTGTTATATTTCTTAAATTAGTGTAATGAAATGTTATTTCCAGTTTAATTTCAAGTAATTTTTAAGTTTCATGATTTGCTAAATTTCCTTTAATTTTTCATGTTCTTTAATTTCAAGTTTACTAGTTGTTTATTGGATTCTATAGCTCTCATAAGCTCTTGACAAAAGCTTTAAGGCTTTAAGATTCATTAAAACAGTTTTAGTCTTTAAAATTCAGAAAATATAAAAAATCAATGGAAGTCATTATATGGTCCAATAAGCAGTTCTGGGGATGAATAGAAGCTGATCTGGATGGATTTTCTGGTTTCTAGCTTATTGACAATAAGCTAGGAGTAGTTTCTTAACCTTGGTACTCAGTTTTTACCTTGATCACTTGTGAGTTCCATTTTTGCCATATTTCACCATTTACTGTTTCATTATTTTTCATGCTTAGATTCTTAAGTTTTCATGTTTCTTTGTTATTGTTTAGTGTTATTATAGCTTAATACTAGCAGTTTGTTCATTAAGATTCACTTGTGCATAAAATTGAAACAATTCAGTTGAAATGCAAATTTGACAAGTTTGTGTTTCTTGACTGTGTTCTTGAAGTTTTATACTCAATTAGTCTTATTATGTGATAATAGTATGTATGGAATCTAGTTTTTATTCAGATTCATTAAAAACTTTGAAGTTCAGGTGACAAGTGAAAATCAAAGGATTGTTTGGATTTGATGATTTAATTAGGATAGAAACCAGTTGTGTTGTTGTTTATTGTTGTTCTAAGTTCCATTAAGTCACAATAGCTCAATTAAGTCATAAAAACCAAGCCCTGTTTGCATAAAAGTCAAATTACCAAATCTTATTCCTTGACAGTTAACTGTCAAGGATTAACAAGGTAAAATCCTTCATATTGGTGCATAATTAGTAGACTCAGCTTAGATTAGTCTTAATTCAGCTTAATATAACATATTTAATAAGTAGAATCAGTTACAAGTTCATAAAAGTCAAAGTTTAAGTGTAATTAAAAAGTCAAAATTTTACTAAATGCAGTTTTTGAATAAACTTTAGAATTTTATTGTGTGCTCAATATTAAGAATTAGCTTAAATCCTTTTGGGATAGTAAAGTTTAGTTGCTCAACTAAATTAGAAAAATAGTAGTTAACTCCCACCTAGCTTATAGACTGCTTATTCTTAGCTTTGTTTTGATCACCCTTTCTGAAAAGCTGCCCTGTGCAGCTGATCACCACCATAACAGTGGCCATCACCACCACTTTGGTGGGTCCCACAGGCCACATCAGTGGACCCCACTGGTGGTTCTTGGCTCCATAGTAATCACCACCCAGCTGACTATCATTTGCAGCCAAGCTTTTGAGCTTAAGCTCTGTGGACCCCACTCCTAGATCAGCCCCAATATTGTCCCATTTTCTGAATTGAACTAGTTTTTGCTTTGCTTAATTTTTGGCTTAAACTGCTTTTCAGAATTTTAGGATGGTTGGAATAGGTTAGTATTAACTTAATATAGCATTAGTTAGCTTCTGTGTTCAACTGGTACTCTGTGATGGCTTTTAGCTTATTTTGAATTGCTTATTAATAAGCAGTTACACTGCAGTTGCATTTTCCTTCACATAAGCATATGTTTTTATATTTTTCATAGATTAAGAATAATATTTTAGTATTTTCCTGAATTTTTCATATTTTTCCTGCACTGTTTACTATTTTTCTTTATTTTAAATAGTTTTTAAGTCTTTTTAAATAGCTTTTAATACTAATAAATCAGAAAAAGCTTAAAAAAATATGTTTTCAATTTTCATAGATTAAGATAAATATAAAAGTCATAAAAAATATTTTTCCATAATTTTCTTGGTTTAAATAGTATTTTCTAGCATTTTAATTAGTTTTAAATAGTATTAAATTAATAATAAATACATAAAAACTCTAAAAAATATATTTTTAGTTTTAAAATAAGTTTTATCATATTTTAGATTTTTCTAAGTTATAATTTTATTTTTCTAGGTTAATTTTGTATTTTCTTATATTTTAGTGCATTTTTAAATACTTAATAAATAGTTTTTAATTAATAATAATTAAATAAATAGTTTCAAAAAAATAATTTTCTTTTTCTAATAATTTTCTTTTATTATTAGGATTGTAAAAATGTCATTTTTATATTTGTAGGCCTTTTATTTCTTAAAACTCACGTTTTATTTTGTACGTTTACGTAATTTTATTTAAACGTACGTTTTAGGTTTTAAACGTTCATCATTTTAAAAATAGTGATAGCGTTTATTTAATATATTTTATCTTTTTAATTTTCTTAATTTGCATTTAAGTCGCTGTAATTTATTAATCTTTTCTTTAGGTATAAATATTTCGAAAACCTTACTGATCACTATCCTTAGTGATTATTCGACATCTGAAGTTGTTTAACACCAATTCATCCTCCGTGGGACTTAACGACCCAGGAATCCCTATATTCCTCTGATCTTAAATTGCATTTGGTGTGTGAACTGTTTTGAGTTTCTTACGGTTGGTCATTCACAAGTGGCTAGCTTGCGTGAGATAACTTGACGGTTCGGGACCAATCAAATTTTGGCGCCGCTGCCGGGGAGGCTGTAAGCGTGTTTTAAGCATTTCCAGATCCATTCTTGCACATATACCACCGTTTGTAAACAATTTTTTTGTAAAGCTAATCAAAATCGAAAAGTTCATTAACATTTTTCCTAAAGTGTTAACAACATCAAAAATATTTTCATTCTTTGTTTTTTTCAAAATGTTTATCCAAAAATCCAAAAATATTCATCTTTACCCTCTTACCCTTTTTGATTCTTTATTCCTTTACCCTCTATCCATTTGATTCTAACTTCTTCTATTCTCATGGAATCTCTCGACTACAACGAATTCTGGAACGAAGTTGAAAAACTTTCTACTTTATCACAAATGTCAAGAATTCGTGTTGTTCATGATGATCCATTGATTCTGCGTAGGGAAATGGAACGAGAAACCGGGGTGACAAAGGACCAGGTACTTCCCTCTTATAATGGAGGTGCTAAATACGTCCAACCTACGGTTATCCAAAGATCTAACCCCTCGATTGCTCTTAAGCCGTCTAAAATTGATCCTACACTTTCACGATTTACGGTTAAAAGCAAACATGCAGAATTTAGACCGGTGACTAGCAAGAATGACTTGCCTAATCTTCACGTTTCTCAAGAACCAGAACCGGAGACCATAACGAAAGTGATGGAAATTGCTAGCTCTCATAGCACACCACTTGTCCCACCTCCGGATTTTTCAAAATGTTCTTCGAGTCTTAATAGTCATTCAGATCACCATGTTAGTTTTGTTGATTCTTTGAATGAACCGATTCCTTCTCATAACTCTCAAATAGAATCGTTTATTCCTTGTGTCGGTTGTGGTGAGCCTCTTTTTGGTTCACCCTGTTGCTGGTGTACGTGTGTACAGTGTGGTAATGATATTCGGAACGGGAGTTGTTTGTTCTGTGGTTCGAGGAATTCATTTGAATATGATCCTAATCCGAACTCATTTAACGACCCCTCAAATTTTTCTAATTACCCACCACAGCCTGACTTATCTTCATATAATCAACAATACTGCTGTGAATTTTGTGGAGGTCCTCACCAAGGATTTGAGTGTCAATCCGGAAACACGATTGTCTATGAACAGTTTTCCGGTGATGCTCAGAACTTTGGTTATGACCAATATCCATATGATTCACCAATCCAGGCTCAACATTTTTACTGTTGTGAGAACTGTGGAGGTCCCCATTTCAGCTCTGATTGTCAAAAAGGGAATCCATTTCCTTGTAACAATTACGACTATCCATATCACGACCAACCTCTACAGTGCCAAATGACTCAAACTCCTCAGCAAACCCAACAAGACACTTATCTAGAGCTTCTGGAGTCAGTAAAAAGAACTGAGGAGTTGAGTAAAACAACATTTCATAATGTTCCCAGTTTTTCTTGTGTATATTGTGGGGGTCCTCATGATGATTATCAATGTCAACCTTCCGGTTTTGACAAATCTCCACTCCCACAATGTCCCGTCATTCAAAATTCACATGAGAAATCCATGGAAGAATTGCTAGCTGAAGAGCAGGCTGCTAAAATAAATTCCCAAATTGCTTTTGCAAAATCTATTAGGGAATCAATTGCAAAAGAAAAATCAGCCAGATCTAGCTCTCAATTTCATTTTATTACTGATGACAGTGATGATGAGGATGCACTTGGTATCCTACAATTTTATAAAGATTCATCAAGTTCATCAGTTGATATCCCAGCAGTTGAGATTCATTCTCAAACAACTGCTATCACACCCGAAGCTCCCACTCACTCTCTAAGCATGGGGGACGAGCATCTTGACACTGTTCCTGAAAAGGAATCGGACGAATTCATAAAGTCTAGTGTTGAGGATCTTGTCCCAATCCCGAGAGAGTCACAGGGAATTCTCGAGCATTTGTGTGATATCCTTTCCCCTCTTGAGTGTTCAAAAGATCATTTTGAGACTTTCTCCGATTTCATTCCACTTTCATCAGAAAGTGATGATGATCTCTTTGATTTCAAAGCCAACCGAGGAGAAATTGAAAGTCTCCTTTATAATGATCGTTCACTCACTTCTCACCCTAACAGTCCAATAGAGAATGTTAATCACCTTGTTCCCGAAACATTCAAAGCTACTTTCACCAATCCTCTATTTGAATTCGAATCTGAATTCACTTGGATTTCTAACAATCCAATCTTTGACGAGGATAGTGATGAGCCCACAATGAAACATGAGTTCACAAATTCACTTCATGTGAATGATTCTCTTTACGAGGAGTTCTCCTTTGAACTCACTCATATCATATCTCTACCAGAGTATGATAACTTCCACTTTGATCTAGACATAAATAATCTTTGTGTTCCGGAGGGAAATGTTCTCAGCCATGAGAACTTTCTTGATATCAAAATCCCATCCCTCCCACCCAGAATATGTCTTGATCAAATGAGCTTAAATGATGAGATTCATGATCCAGAAATCATGAATTCTCCTTCTGATGATGATGAGTTAGTCAAGATCTTTATCATGACTTTCTTTCTCTTCTTCACCTATCCCGTGGCTTCTCCTGTTCTTCACTCCTTCGAGAATGAAGACACTATCTTTGACCCCGGCATTTTCATTTATCATTTTTGAGCCGGTTCTATGTATATCTCATCGGTGTGGAACTTTCACGTATTTCAATGTTTATACAAACATCTTGAATGAAAGTCCGATGGAGATTATCTCTTCCACTTACTTCCCCATGAACAAATTAATTCGGGGTCGAGTCAAGCTAGCGACTCGGTAATCAAAAACAGTAGTTAAACATGGGTTTTCACCCGTATGTACCACCCTAGTGTGGGGGAGATGCCCCACATGTTGTATATAGATCTAAAAAATGAATGAAAATTGTAAATATTAAAAAATAGAATAATTGTTGTGTTTATACACTTAGGTAGTAATGTTATCTTTTTACGTTCTAAGTTTCGGCATAATAGCCGGTACTTTGAATATTGAGGACAATATTCATTTCTAAGTGTGGGGGGAAATTCTGGCGAATTTGATCATAAATGTACCCTTTTAGTCCCTTTTTCCCCCTAAATGGCCAAATTTTAAAATTTTTTATTTAGTGGAAGTACTATGTACTAAACACAACAAATGGTAATCAGTCCACCATGTCTAACCCACATAAGGATTGGCTAATCCAGGAGCAAACGGCTCTTGGTAAAGATATCTCAAATCCGTTTATGGCTTGCAATTTTCCCAAAATTGTATGGTATTCAGCTCACCATATCCTAAAAAGTAAAGAGTTGGCTAGCCCGCAAGTTTATGACTTGTGGTAAAGGCAGTTGGAAATCCATAATTGGTAATCGACTCACCAAAGATAATATTGATAATTTATCTAAGAGTTGGCTAGTCCAGAAGCAAACGGCTTCTGGTAAAGACAAATCAAATCCGTTTACAGCTTATGATTTGATCAAAATCATTTGGTTATCATTGTACCAAGGTTCTTACTTGAACTAAAACAATTGGCTACTCCAGAAGTAATGGCTTTTGGTAAAGAGATAAAATCCATTAACTTTTCATAAAACATTGCTAGGGACTAGCAATATCTTAGTGTGGGGGATTGATGAGTGTCTAAATACTCATCATTTTTGTACTATCTAGACTGCAAAAACATCTGAAAACACTTAGAAATGCATCAAAATGATGAAAATATCACAAACAAGTGTTTTATGTGTTTTAAATGCAAAAACATCAAAATCAGATGAAAAACGTATCAAGTTTGCATAATTGGCAGTTTTAGTTCCCCAAGTTACAAAAGTTGTCAAAATTAGTCCCTGGTAATTCAAAAACTTGTAAAATGTCATTTAAGGTCCATGGGATTCAAAAGTTGTCAAAATAAACCCTTTAAAGTTTAAAGTTTACAAAATGACAACTTTAGTCCCTAAACTTTGAAAATTGTCAAATATAGTCCTTGGTTAATTTAAAAAGTGAAAATTATCAAATATTAACCTTGTACTATTTAAAAATGACAAAATTGGTCCTTATAGTGAACTTTTGGAAAATTACATATTTGGTCCCTCAAGTTTCAAACTTGACAGTTTTGGTCCTTGGACATTTTAAAATGGAAAATAATTACATGTATGGTCCTTGGTTGATCATATTTGGCATAATAGGTCCTTGGAATAACTTTGGGATAATGGCAGGTTTGGTCCTTCAAATTGGCAGAATTACACATTTGGTCCTTGGGCTTGTATTAATAATAAACCAAACCGGACTCTATATTTTATCCAGATCCAATCCAATATCCAACCCAGCCCAGTCAAAAGCCCAAACCCGAAATTTAAAATAAAACCACCCGCGCCACTGTTCACCTTCCCTTTCCCCCAACACCTGTATCCACTCATTCCCCGCCATCTGCTACTACCACCTCATCACCACCTTTCCAACCACTCCCCAGCCGTATACTAACCCCCCTCCACCTTGCAAAAACAGCTCACTACCTCAATTAATGCAAAAACCTGCTTCAAAGACTTTTCCCGCCAAAATGCCACGTGGGTGGTTCTGATGATTTCAAGAGTAGAAGCAAAGTGGGAATTGCTTAGAAGTCGACAAGGAACAGAAAGAAGTCAATAAATAAGAGAGGAAACAGAGAGAAGAGTACTTTGGATTAGCCATTGGTCACGTAGTGTAATCTTTAAAAAGCTTTCTTTAAATCTATTATCTTTTAATGTTTTAATGCTGTTATATTTCTTAAATTAGTGTAATGAAATGTTATTTCCAGTTTAATTTCAAGTAATTTTTAAGTTTCATGATTTGCTAAATTTCCTTTAATTTTTCATGTTCTTTAATTTCAAGTTTACTAGTTGTTTATTGGATTCTATAGCTCTCATAAGCTCTTGACAAAAGCTTTAAGGCTTTAAGATTCATTAAAACAGTTTTAGTCTTTAAAATTCAGAAAATATAAAAAATCAATGGAAGTCATTATATGGTCCAATAAGCAGTTCTGGGGATGAATAGAAGCTGATCTGGATGGATTTTCTGGTTTCTAGCTTATTGACAATAAGCTAGGAGTAGTTTCTTAACCTTGGTACTCAGTTTTTACCTTGATCACTTGTGAGTTCCATTTTTGCCATATTTCACCATTTACTGTTTCATTATTTTTCATGCTTAGATTCTTAAGTTTTCATGTTTCTTTGTTATTGTTTAGTGTTATTATAGCTTAATACTAGCAGTTTGTTCATTAAGATTCACTTGTGCATAAAATTGAAACAATTCAGTTGAAATGCAAATTTGACAAGTTTGTGTTTCTTGACTGTGTTCTTGAAGTTTTATACTCAATTAGTCTTATTATGTGATAATAGTATGTATGGAATCTAGTTTTTATTCAGATTCATTAAAAACTTTGAAGTTCAGGTGACAAGTGAAAATCAAAGGATTGTTTGGATTTGATGATTTAATTAGGATAGAAACCAGTTGTGTTGTTGTTTATTGTTGTTCTAAGTTCCATTAAGTCACAATAGCTCAATTAAGTCATAAAAACCAAGCCCTGTTTGCATAAAAGTCAAATTACCAAATCTTATTCCTTGACAGTTAACTGTCAAGGATTAACAAGGTAAAATCCTTCATATTGGTGCATAATTAGTAGACTCAGCTTAGATTAGTCTTAATTCAGCTTAATATAACATATTTAATAAGTAGAATCAGTTACAAGTTCATAAAAGTCAAAGTTTAAGTGTAATTAAAAAGTCAAAATTTTACTAAATGCAGTTTTTGAATAAACTTTAGAATTTTATTGTGTGCTCAATATTAAGAATTAGCTTAAATCCTTTTGGGATAGTAAAGTTTAGTTGCTCAACTAAATTAGAAAAATAGTAGTTAACTCCCACCTAGCTTATAGACTGCTTATTCTTAGCTTTGTTTTGATCACCCTTTCTGAAAAGCTGCCATGTGCAGCTGATCACCACCATAACAGTGGCCATCACCACCACTTTGGTGGGTCCCACAGGCCACATCAGTGGACCCCACTGGTGGTTCTTGGCTCCATAGTAATCACCACCCAGCTGACTATCATTTGCAGCCAAGCTTTTGAGCTTAAGCTCTGTGGACCCCACTCCTAGATCTGCCCCAATATTGTCCCATTTTCTGAATTGAACTAGTTTTTGCTTTGCTTAATTTTTGGCTTAAACTGCTTTTCAGAAGTTTAGGATGGTTGGAATAGGTTATTATTAACTTAATATAGCATTAGTTAGCTTCTGTGTTCAACTGGTACTCTGTGATGGCTTTTAGCTTATTTTGAATTGCTTATTAATAAGCAGTTACACTGCAGTTGCATTTTCCTCCACATAAGCATATGTTTTTATATTTTTCATAGATTAAGAATAATATTTTAGTATTTTCCTGAATTTTTCATATTTTTCCTGTACTGTTTACTATTTTTCTTTATTTTAAATAGTTTTTAAGTCTTTTTAAATAGCTTTTAATACTAATAAATCAGAAAAAGCTTAAAAAAATATGTTTTCAATTTTCATAGATTAAGATAAATATAAAAGTCATAAAAAATATTTTTCCATAATTTTCTTGGTTTAAATAGTATTTTCTAGCATTTTAATTAGTTTTAAATAGTATTAAATTAATAATAAATACATAAAAACTCTAAAAAATATATTTTTAGTTTTAAAATAAGTTTTATCATATTTTAGATTTTTCTAAGTTATAATTTCATTTTTCTAGGTTAATTTTGTATTTTCTTATATTTTAGTGCATTTTTAAATACTTAATAAATAGTTTTTAATTAATAATAATTAAATAAATAGTTTTAAAAAAATAATTTTCTTTTTCTAATAATTTTCTTTTATTATTAGGATTGTAAAAATATCATTTTTATATTTGTAGGCCTTTTATTTCTTAAAACTCATGTTTTATTTTGTACGTTTACGTAATTTTATTCAAACGTACGTGTTAGGTTTTAAACGTTCATCATTTTAAAAATAGTGATAGCGTTTATTTAATATATTTTATCTTTTTAATTTTCTTAATTTGCATTTAAGTCGCTTTAATTTATTAATCTTTTCTTTAGGTATAAATATTTCGAAAACCTTACTGATCACTATCCTTAGTAATTATTCGACATCTGAAGTTGTTTAACACCAATTCATCCTCCGTGGGACTTAACGACCCAGGAATCCCTATATTCCTCTGATCTTAAATTGCATTTGGTGTGTGAACTGTTTTGAGTTTCTTACGGTTGGTCATTCACAAGTGGCTAGCTTGCGTGAGATAACTTGACGGTTCGGGACCAATCAATGATCATGCAGCAAAGGAAAAGTTTTTGGTCATATAGAATAGTCCATAAAAGCAAAGGCATTGTAAATCCACTCAGTTCCAAGTTCCGCCCATACAAAACTTGCAACCTGTGTGTTCACAACCCACTGCCAAAATATGTCTAGTTTATGTTCATGCACACGATGTCAAATGAGGTCACAAAGCAAAGGCATTGTAAATCCACTCAGTTCCAAGTTCCGCCCATACAAAACTTGCAACCTGTGTGTTCACAACCCACTGCCAAAATATAGTGTGTCTAATAGTCGAGTATAAGATACCATAATAAGTCACAATATTGCACCACGTATATAATAATTCAGGGATGCTCCGAACATGAGAGACTTTGTACTGCTCCAACAAGGGAGACTCCTTTGTCACTCAACCACCTAGGCGAGAATTATTCAGAACGCTCCACCAATAAGGCGAGACTTTGCACGCTCCACCGATAAGGCTAGAATTATTGAGAACGCTCCACCAATAAGGCGAGACTTTGCACACTCCACCGATAAGGCGAGATTTATTGAGAACGCTCCACCAATAAGGCGAGACTTTGCACACTCCACCGATAAGGCGAGATTTATTGAGAACGCTCCACCAATAAGGCGAGACTTTATAGTGATGCTCCGAACAAGGGAGACTTTAGGTCAAGGTCATAACACGTACGGTTCAATAAGTTCAAACAAGTCATAAGTTTGTATTTAAGTTCAAGAGTTCCGTTCAAAAGTTCGTAATTTAGTTCAAAGAATTATGTCGAGTTCAAAAGTTCAGAACAGTCAAAGAGCTCGAATAATATCAAAAGGTTCAAGATAGTCGAAGCGTTCAAAATCACGTCAAACAAGTTTAAAATATATCAAAAGGGTCCTTTACAGGTTAAAAGAGTTCAACTATATGTCAAAAAGTTCAAATCAAGTCCAAAGTGTTCACTTATATGTTAAAGGGTCCAAATCAATTTAAAAGAGCTCAATTATACATGTCGAAGGGTTCAAAATCAAGGAAAGTGTTTCAACTAATAGCGTTCATAACATAGTGATTAATTTAGTTCGGGCATAATCTACTTACGCACACATAGAGTGACACAAAGGATATTTAAGTTCATATAAGTGTAAAGTAAAAGCAAGTAGTTGAGCATGTATCTCCCCCGAAGAGTTTATAAAACAATTAAACGAGTAAAAGTGGGGCTACGAACTCACCTGTTGCAATAGTTATGATGACAAAGTGGATGCACAGAAATGAGACGCAACTCTATAACCGCGATCTATTATGAATGATATGATCTAATATAAGTCATGAAACAATGTCGTGCATGCAAACTCATATGATATCCATACCACTTGTACACTTTTGAAAATAAAGTTTATCGTCGAAAAGTAATCTTATAAAGTCTTGACAATTTATAAATTACCTTACAAGTATTTACGTTGAAACGATATCCTACGATAGTCATTTAGTGATTTATTATGAAACTATAACTTTTCGTCGTAAAATAATGTCATTTGACAATTTCATGAAAGTGACTAAACGTCCTTGAAAAGCTAGTCGTAAAATAGTGAATATCGAGTGTTAGAAAACAAACTCAATCGGTTTTGGAAAGCTTGTAGCATTATCTCAAAGTCTTAGCTTTTAAATTTTTATCATAGAGGTCTCGGTCATGGAGAAAAAAACATAGGTGAAGTAGGGTACTTGTACCAAAAATATTGTTTAAGGTAACTTTCGGCAAAGTTTGAGTGACCATATTTTATTCGTTACAACTCCGTTTGACGAACGGTTGGACATTTTGGAAAATAGGCTAGGCGAACTTACTTTTACTAGAAGACATCATTTTATAAAAATTATTCCATCGATGTTAGAAACGACCCTCAACATGGTCATTCGCGGCCGTAATGTTTGTCTATTAGAAAATTTATAGTTATACTTATATGAAATAGTTACGGCAACCTTGTTTAAACGCGTGTAATTTAATCGTTACAAGTCCATTTTCTACGTTTTATATGTCCTTAGCTTCGTGTTAAAGTATACTAATATATTTTTGATAAGTCGACACATTTAATAACGCTTAAGACTCATTTTTGACTCGTAAAAAGTCGAGACAACATGCTGAATTTTCTGAAAATTATAGTTTCTGTCGTTAAACTTGAAAATAGCATAACTTCTTCGTTATAATTCCGTTTTAACCCATTCAAGCGGCCACGTTTTCGTTTTAAAGTATATTTTCTGAATATCTAGCCCAAAAATTTTTACCATCTGTTGAAATTTCCAGAATTCACAGAAATGATCAGACCCTTTTATATAGTTGTCGAAATGGATTTTTCTCGCGTAAAACTTATTCTAACCACTTCAAACCAACGCCAAAGCTATTCTAAACCTACCATACACCTTTTTAGGTTGTCATGGGTTCCTAGACATCATCAAAAATGATGTGTTTCAAGGGATAATTATAGGATGACATATATTAATTTATAGTACTTAAAACAAATAAAGTGGTATAGATAACCATATAACTTGCATGTTTTTCTCAAGCATGATAAAATGACCATAATATGAATATGAAAGATGAAAATAATCATGAAATGCTTACTTGAATGATTATGTGAAAAAGATAATGAAAACCTTATTAATCTATAGGTTTTTATTTCAAAACCTTAACATAGATCACTACATGAACTTGATAATCACTTGAAGTTCAAAAATTTATGGTTTCTCTTGTGTTCTTGCTATGACCGGTTCTCCACAATAAAAAGGAGAGAAATTTGCTAGTTTACACATTGGTAATATCTTATGTATGTGTAGTTGTAATATATTATAATAGGTATGCAAGTAGAAGATATGTACCTAAGATATTTTGGAAATAAAAGGTGTGTCATCCTTGTGTCGACCAACATAAGACAAAGAAAGACTTAGTGTATTTTGATTAGTTAAGTATGTATAGGTAGAAGTAAATGTGTAGTTATTTAAGGATAATTGATAACTTGTATACATATTTAGGCATTTAGGGTAGCGTTAGCTAAAAATAAATTTTAACGGATCAAAATAAAATATATTGAAGTCATAAAAATTATAAAAATACATTTCTTACAAAAATTGAGTGAAATAATAATTATTGTGTAGTATTTACGAAAACCGTCGTAATTATATAAATATAACAATTTATATACCAAAGAAATTTAAAATACTGGGTAAACTAATAATTTTATTTTTATAATCTTAATATGAGTATAAAAATATATCGGGATAATTTTTGGAAGTTTCGGATCAATTGTTCAAAATAAATGATCGTGCGATAGCGTTTATTTAATAAGAAATATATACGTTAATGAAATATAAATTTGAAAAATGACCGGAAATTGAGAATTGTGACATTTGTGATTATGATGATTACATAATTAGGGTTTATTTGAATTGGGGGGAAAATAGAAACGTTTTTGGTAAAGTGATATATGAGGGGAAGGGTTTTTAACGTTTCCATGTCTACTTGGCAACCCACGTATATAGAGTTAAAAAAAAGAAAAAAAAATCCACGTAATTTACTTGGCAAGCCACGTATGAACTTTGTGACCATATTGACACAAAAAAAAGTACAAGTTCTATCCGAGTAATAAAAAAAGTACACGTACTATATCGGTACATTTGAGAAAGTATGTGGCTATTTAATAGCCTAAACCCTTGTTTTTATTCTCGTTTTTTTTATTCGATTTTAATAATAGTAATTGTATTTAATTTTTAAATTAGTTGCATTGTTGGTTTTTATTTTGAAAAATAAAGATCATTTATAGAATAATTTATATTTTCTATTATACGGGTAGTCTTTATTATAATTACACAAATAGTTTTTATTTTTCTAATAGGGTTTATCAATACAAATAGTTTAAAAATTAAAACGATAACTTACTCCAAGTATGATGTTAGATAAATCCCAAGGACAAGATGGTGACTTATCCCAAGTTATAAGTATCGGTGTCAAATTTACAACCAAGGTTACAAGGCTTTTTACCCTTTTTCTTTTTAATTATTGTTATATTTGTGTTTTATCTAAAAAAAATTGTGAATCCAAGTTTGTCTTATAACTTGAGTGATGAAGAGGAGATATATTATGTTAAAAAGAAATGTTCATCATTAATAGAAAGTGTTGTTTATCAATAAAAAAGATATTCATGTGGTCATCAATATAAAAGTATTTGTTCATCAAATAAAAAGAGTTATTCATCAATTCTCTTTAATTTTGTTCATCAGTTTTATGACAATGTTCATCAATAAAAAAGCATTGTTCATCGTATACTTTGTTCTTTAATAAAAAGTGTTGTTCATCAATAAAAAATGTTGTTGATCAATAAAAAGAGCTGTCATTTGTTCATTAATAAAAATAATTCATTTGTTCACCAAAAAAATGTTGTTCATCAATAAAAAAAGAGCTAATAACCTATTAAAGCATTATACTTGTCACAAATGTCAGTTCGACGTAACGAACAAAAAAAATAGCTCTTCTAGACATTAAACTTGACATTTTTGTCTTCAATTGAGTATTATGACCATTTTACCCTTTCAAATTACATAAATGGTCCCTGTGGGTTTGCCAAAATTGCATCCATCGTCCTTAGGCTAATTTACATAAATGGTCCCTGAAATGCAAATCTAACAAATAATAAAATCATTTCTCTACCTGTAAAACCCAGAAACTTAGAAATGCAATAAAATCATTTAACCACCATTAAAATAAAATCATTTCTCTACCAATAAAATCATTTCTCTACCATCTTGAAATGCAAATTTAACCACCATTAAAACCCAAAACCTGAAACCAAAACAAAACTCAGAAACAAGATGCAAATTAAAACCCAAACCCCGATTATCCCAAAACTAAACTCAGAAACCCTAAAATAAAACCCAAACCATCTAAGCAACAAAAACAAGAACGGCGGCAAAGAAATCAAGCAACGAAGGAGTCCTATCACGAATCTCAGAGTCACAATTGTTTACAAAGGCAAAAGGGCAGATCGAGGCTCAGCAGGATAGATCGAGGCTCAGGTGGTTGAGATCGGAGTAGCCGCTTGATAAGGAAAAAGATTTGGTAACAGTTAAAGGTGCGATTGATATGAAGATTTTGGCTACTGCTTTACAAAGTAAGTTGAAAAGGGCGGTGGAGATGGTTCCATCTAAAAAAGATGATGGCAACGAATGTGAGAAAAAAGGCAGTGGTGGCGGTAGTGGTGGTGAGAAAAAGGGTAAGTGTGGCGGCGGTGGTGGTAATAACGGTGAGGGGAAAGGTGGTGGTGGCGGCATTTTGAAGATCTAGTCAACGAAGGTGTAAAAGTGTCTTTGAAATTTTGTTAATGATATGTGAAAAGATGTAAACATTACTCAAATGGAAGTTTATGTGTAGGAAAAGTTAAAAAAAAGGGTACTCTTTGTAGTTGGAGATTATGATATGATGGTTTAATGTTTCATTTTGGATGTTAATTTGTTAGGATCCTATATTTATTGTGTTGATGATTCGGGTGGTCTAGGATGATCAAAATACATGATAGTCATTTTAGAGAAAGTAGAGAGATGGGTGTTCAAGCTAGAGACTTGCTTTGTAAATAATGAAATGTTAGATTGAAAAGCACCACCCCTTCCATGGATGGAAGGGGTATTTATAGTTACAATGAAACCGTCCTCCTATCGGACTGTGGATCAGGCATACAGTGGGTAAAGACCCGTCCTTCCTCCACGGTGTTACTCTAAACTAAACTACGCTACAAACTAACTAATAAACTGCTAAATAACGTAACTAACGACAAGTCTACGAGCTAACCTATGCTAGATAATATTTGGGGTGACTGACTCTTCATAATGGAATTTCCAATTCCTAACAATCTCCCCCTAAGGGAGGTCACCTCATGTTTTACATTCTGAATCCTAGCATTCTATTTTATCTTCAGTCTTGAGCTCGTAGACTTGAATTCTTCAATATCTGCATCTTTGTGCTTTTGTAGCGATTCTTCAAAGTCCGCATTGATGTGTACTTTTAGTGGAGGCCTTTAACTGATCCACATCTTTGATGATCTCCGAGCTTTCTTTGAGATCATCAGCGACAACAAATCTCTCTGGATCATCCATAGTTGTGTTGCCATCATGTGAAGTTGTGACTTTCGGACCGACATGCTCACACTTTTGAATCATGACATCTTTCCATCAGAGTAGCGGAAGCTTTACTGGTTCATGATATTTGCAGCAGCGTAGCAGAAGCATAGTATAAAAATATCAGAACCAGGTTATGTAGATATGCACCAGTCATGATTTCTTCAATTAAGGGTGGATGTTGTGAGCATGCGGCTTTGGATTGACTCCTCAATTCTGATCAGCTGCACCCGTCCAAATGTACCTACAAACAACAGTTAGCAATAAAACACACGAAAGTGTCTTTGATCACTTTCGTTGAATTGAGGTACACGGCCCACGGTTCCCCGTTGATCAGTACAAGTACTGCCTGTGATCAGGTAGTGTTAGGAATTAGAAATTCCAGGTATTAAAGAGTCGGTCACCTCAAGTATATGTAATCGTTAGAAAGCTCGTAGTCGTAGTTATTTTAAGTTAAGTAGTATTTCGTTAAGTAACACCGTGGAGGACGGACGGGTCTTTACCCACTGTATGCCTGATCCACAGCCCGTTGTGTGGCGTTTTATTGTAAGACTATAAATACTCTCTACCTTCCATGGTAGAGAGTTGGAGCTCATAATAATATTTTCCTTTCTCTCACTATAGTTCCCAACTCTCTTCCACTCTCTCACTAGAACTTTCTCTCTAACATACTTAAACGCATACTTCGATCATGGTTTAGAGTGTTTGTGAAATCCAATATCTTACAATTGGTATCAAGAGCCATGGTTTGATCACTCATCTTTCATGCTCTTTGTTTTGGTGGATTTCATAAGGTTTTTGGTGTATTAAGGGTTTAGGAGAGTTTGATTCATTTGAACAAATTCTAGTGTTAAAGTTTGAATTTTGCTAGTACTTTTGTGTTTAGGATCATCATATGTGTTTATGTTTTGAATTGGAAGGCTTAAATCATTGTGGTTTGGTTGTTTTGGATTGATAAAGTGGTTATTTTTGAAAGAAGGACGAAGCGAGTTGAGTCTCGGACTTGCTTTTCTTCAAAGCGAGTTTCTTAGTTATTTTATGCGAGTTGGTACATGCGACTTAGCTGTTTAGCGAGTTGATCTTTATGCGACTTGGGTTCTAAGCGAGTTGTTTCTTTAAGCGACTTGAGATCTAAAGCGACTTGCTACTTAGCGGGTTGTAACGTTAGCGAGTTAACTTAAGCGACTTAGTGTTCAAGCGAGTTGATTGTATTGCGAGTTGAGACTAAAGCGAGTTGGCTATTTAGCGACTTGATTAATTAAGCGAGTTGAGTGTGTTGCGAGTTGATGCTAATGCGACTTGGCTATTGAGCGAGTTGACTGCTTATGCGAGTTGTGTGTTTAGCGACTTGTTCATTTAGACCTTTTTTCTTCTTCGTGTTACATTTTTACGGTTGTTCTTTTGGTTTAGTAAAATCCCGTGAAAGAATCAATTTCCCGGTTTAATCAAAGAATTGTAAAATCCCATAGAGCTTGAAACATGTCTACAAACGTTCCGACTATCATCTCCACTGTTGCCGAGGATGTTCAAGCAGCTGGTTCAGATACTCGTCCACCCATGCTTGACAGAACTGACTACGACTCATGGGCTCAACGAATTAGATTGTACTGTCTTGGAAAGGAAAATGGAGTCAACATTCTCAAATCCATTGATGAAGGGCCGTATCGGGTTGAGACGACTAGAGATGTACTTGATACTGCTGAAGATGGAACTCTGATTTACGGAATGGACAGACCAAAAATGTATGATGAGCTTGATGATAAGGAGAAAAAGAGATTCGATGCTGATATCAGGGCTTCTAACATTGTTCTTCAAGGTCTTCCTAAAGACATCTACAAGCTGATCAATCACAACACCGATGCAAAGGCAGTATGGGATAATGTCAAGATGCTTCTCTTAGGCTCTGAATTAACTATGGAAGACAGAGAATCACAACTCTATGACGAATTTGAACACTTCAAGATGAAACCAAATGAGAGTGTCTATGAGTACTATGTGAGATTTCATAAGCTGGTGAATGATATGAGGAACATCAGAATGACTATGCCTAACATTCAGCTGAACTCAAAATTTGTGAACAACATGAATCCCGAATGGCACAAGTTTGTTACTTCTGTGAAGCTCACTAAAGGATTGAAGAATACGAATTATGAGCAACTCTATGCCTTCCTTCTTCGGAATGAGAGACATGCCATGTTTGAAAAGATGATTCTTAATCAGTTCAAAACCAACCAGGGAGAGACAAGCTCATCTAATGACTCAACTGCCTTCTACACAAACATCGGAATCACAACCAAAGCCTCACAAGTCATACCCATGGGTAATGGTAATCACAAACTCATTCCCGATCCTATGTTCAAACAAGCTGATGCTGATGCACACGTAGGTAACATCATTAATCAACTAGCTCTTATGATTAGTCAAAACATGAATTCTCTCCCACAAACCAACAACAACCTCAGAACAGCATCTAACCCACACAATCAAGCTACTGTTAAAGATGGGAGGATCGTGGTGCAACCAGTTCAGGAAAGACAGTATGATCAGGGAAGAGGTGGAGCTGGTAGAGGTTATGTTGGTAATCAGAATCGAGGAAGGAATGGTAATCAAGGTCAAGCTAAGCCGGTCAAATGTTATAACTGTGGTGGTGAGGGACACATTGCAAGGAACTGCACATCTCCAAAACGTCCACAGAATGCTGATTACTTCAGAGATAAGATGCTGCTTGTACAAGCTCAGGATAATGGTGCTGCTTTGGATGAAGAGGAATTGTTGTTTCTTGCTGAGGGCAATGCCAAGACCTATGATGCAGATGTGGATGAGCAGCCTATTCAGGAGATAGGTCACAATCATCAGAATGCCTTTCAAGTCACTGATTGTGATGCATACGACTCTGATGTGGATGATGGACCTACTGCACACACAATTTTTATGGCTAGCATTTCTCCAATGGTTTCTCCCAAGGTCTCATCTTCACCACAAGCTGGCCCATCCAAAGACAAACTCATCTCAGAGGTATTAAAACTATACGATGATGCTGATGTGCAAAAAATGCATGACAAAGTACAATCAACTGAAACTATTGAATCAAATATTGAAAATATGGGTAATATCAATGTTGTCCCATATGATCAATATGTGAAACAAAGTGAAAGTGAAGTTGTACCAAGTGATACATCTTCTGCAGTCAACAATGACTATCTTTTTGATGAATACACTGCATGTGCCCCTGATGATTCTGTAATTTCTGAACTAAATGCCTATAAAGAACGTGTTGCTATTTATGAACAACGTGCAAAATTTGAGTTGACCACTCGTGAGTAGGAAATGGATGACCAAGTGCGTACAATCATTAGAAAAAGTAATTTTAGAGAAGAAGTATTAAAACAAGAGTTAAATTCCTTGCAAGAAAAGCTTTCTAAAACTGCTAAGCAAAAACAAGAACTTCAAGAAAATGTGAAGATTCTTAAGCAAGAATTTAATGCAAAGGAATCAAAACTCTTGAAAGATTTTTCTAATCTGAAAACTTTGAAAAACAAACTTGAAAACAAGTTGTACATACAAGGGAACACCATTCAGACTGCTCACATGATCACTAAGCATAGAGTCTTAAGCGATAAGCATAGCATTCCCCTTATTGAGGAACCAAATCCAGAGGTTATTAAAAAGGCTAGAAATGCTCATAAGGTTCTTTATGATGGCAATGAAATCCTTAAACCTAGACAGAAACCTAGTTGCGTTGAGTGCACTGAGGAAGATAAGAAATCAGATGAAGTCACTAGGGAAAAGATGAACAAGAAATTAGATGATCCTAAATGTAAAGAGAAGAAAATAAAGATCACACCCCATGATTACAAGAAGGAAAACTGGATTTCCTTGAACAAGTTTAAGCCTCAGACATTGTTGACTCCCGAACAAGTTTTTTGGAAAATAGATTTAGATAAGCAGAAAGCTGAAAATATTGTTGAAACAAACCCTCCCCTTTGGAAAATGCCTAGAGCGACTGTGTATCCTCCTAATACACCAATGCATCTTGTTCCTAGAACAATTGCCACTAAAAGCAAGACCTTAATTAGCCAATATGTTATCTTTCAACTGTTTGTTGATTTTGAGAAAACTTGCAAGAAAAGGATCACACCCACTGGTATAACTGAAGGAGAAAGGGGTTTTGAGCAAATGAAAGAATGCTATCTAACTGAGGTCATGCCTTTCTTTAAACTTCTAAAAGATCACTTTGAGAGTCTTAAAAAGGGGATAGATACTGATATTAAGGGAATGGAAAAGGAATTTGATGCAATGATAGTTGAGGTTAGTGACTATGAGCGAGCACTAAAATATAATGAGATTGACAGGAAGAACTTGCATACACTAAATGAGAACCTGATTTCTGAATGTATTGCTCAAGATGTGTTCTACACTGCTACTAACTGTTCTATTACTGCTTCTCGATTCCATGAACTGTCTGTTGCTTTGAAAGTCTCTCATGATCGTGTCATTGAGCTTGAAAAAACTAATTCTGAACTAAATGAGAAAATTGAACTGGATGATCACGACAATTTGGTTAAACATTTTTCTAAACTAGAAGTTGAGCATTTTAATTTACAACTAAAATATCAACATCTTAAAGAAAATGTCAAAACTTCAAATATCAAGACATCCTCAGATGCTCCAGAGTTTGATGCAGTTTTTCAAATTAACAAACGTGATGAACAGATTCAAGCTCATTGCAACACGATCAGAAAGTTGAAAGCCCAAATCTCTCAATTAAAGGGTCAAACGAACAATGTGACTGGTCCCCAAATGCCTCCTCCTTTAGATTCTCAGAATTCTCAAAACTTTCATCTTCAAAACTTAGTAAATGCTTTACAAAAGGAAAATGAGGTTTTTCTTGAAGAAAATGAAAAGGTTAAACGTCATTTCAATGAATTATTTGAATCTATAAAGGTCACTCGTAACAAAAATAACGAAACGGTAGCCTCGTTACAAAAAGAAATTGAGAATCTAAAGAGTCAGGTAAAAGGGAAGATGCCAATGACCAATGGGGAGAATGGTGTATCAAAGGCACATGTCTGTAATAAATATGCTTTGTCTGTGAAATATGTTCCTCCTCATCTTAGGAATAACAAACTTGCTATTCAAACATATTTCTCATACCTTAAGGACAGCCTAGAATGTCTCCGTGAGATTGTAGAAGAGGATAAGTTAGAGAAACCAGATGATAATGCAATTGGCCATGCATGCTTATATGCCAAACGATCTCAAGAACTTCTAGAATGCCTAATTACAATATGCCCTAAAACCTTAGGTGAGCAAGTCAATCCCTTGATACCGTGTTCTATGCCTAGTGCCAAGCATGCAAGTCACTCAATGCCAAATGTTATGAATGTGAACCCTAATGTGCCTTCAAGTAGTTCAGATTTCAAATCTGTTAGTGCTAAGAATGTGAACTCGAGTGTGCCCCCTAGGTGTTCAAATCCCAGCTATTCAAGTGTTAAAAAAGTTAATCTTAGTGTGCATGCATGTAGCTCAAATCCCAGCACATCTAAACAGGTGAAGCAAATAGTAGTCAAACCAACTAATGTTCCCATTCCCTCTACAGGAGTAATCAGTGACATTAAAGCAAGCAGGTCAAAGTCTCAAGACAATACAAGGAAGGACACGACCTCGCAAGCTAAGAATGTGCATTCGAAGAAAGTAGAAGACCTACCTAGGAACTTTAAGTTTGAGCCGAATAAAACGAATCGTGTTGATTCTAGTATTAGCCATAGGCGTACTGTAATTAATTCGAATTCTGATACTATTTGCAAACCTTGTATTAATGTCTGCTTGAATTCGGTTTCTAATCATGAATGTGGTGTTAATGTTTTGCCTAATGATGTTAATTGTCCAATTAATATTGTTAATGCTAAAAATCATGCTAAGAAGGCTAAAAGGCAAAAACGAATGAAAGTTAGAAAACAGTGGAAACCCACAGGAAGAACATTTAGTAAGATAGGCTATTATTGGATACCTGTTGGTCGTAAGACTAATCAGACAATGCCCACTAGAAAATGGATGCCTACTGGTAGATCTATTCCCTTAAGAAGTGAGCACACTGTGAACAGGGCTAATACAGACACTAGTACTGCATCTATTCACAATGATTCCATTGCCCTATTTTCTGATATGAATGCTTCTATTTCTGATGTGGGTGTTCCAACCAGTGTTACTAACCAAATGGAACCCATTCTTGCATGGGGATCCCAATTATCCAGTTATCCATTCTTGTCTGTGTTCAACTGCAGATCGTTCAAATCGTTCTGTGGTACCTGGACTCAGGCTGTTCCAAGCATATGACTGGCGACCGATCACGGCTCATGAACTTCGTGAGCAAATTCATCGGAACAGTTAGATTCGGAAATGATCATTTTGGTGCAATTATGGGTTATGGTGATTATGTTGTGGGTGATAGTGTCATCTCTAGAGTATACTATGTGGAAGGTCTTGGTCATAATCTGTTCTCTGTTGGTCAATTCTGTGATTCTGATCTAGAAGTAGCCTTCAGAAAACATACTTGTTTTGTTAGAGAACTTGATGGTAAGGAATTGTTACGAGGAACTCGTGGTTCAAATCTTTACACCATCTCTATCGATGATATGATGAAGTCTTCTCCTATTTGCTTGTTGTCAAAGGCCTCGAAAACAAAGTCATGGTTATGGCATCGTCGTCTAAATCACTTGAACTTCGGCACCATCAATGATCTCTCCAGAAAGGACTTAGTTGTAGGTTTACCTAGACTAAAGTATGAAAAGGATCATCTTTGTTCAGCATGCCAATTGGGAAAAAGCAAAAAGTATACCCATAAACCCAAACCTACAAACTCAATCACAGAAGTTCTTCATACCCTTCATATGGATCTATGTGGACCAATGAGTGTGCAGAATATCTTTGGGAAGAAATATGTGTTAGTTGTGGTTGATGATTACTCTAGATTCACCTGGGTCAAGTTCTTGAGGACAAAGGATGAAACTCCTGATATCATCATCAAACTCATCAAACAGCTGCAGGTTCGACTTAACAAAACCGTCAGAATTATCCGAACAGACAATGGAACTGAGTTTGTTAACAAACAACTTAGTGAATTTTATGAAAGCATTGGAATCAGCCATCAAAGAAGTATTCCTCGAACTCCTCAACAGAACGGTGTAGTTGAAAGACGAAATCGAACTCTTGTAGAAGCCGCTAGAACAATGCTGATTTACTCAAAGGTTCCAATGTTTCTCTGGGCTGAAGCTATTGCCACTGCATGCTACACACAAAATCGTTCCCTGATTCACACTGTTCATGGGAAAACTCCATATGAACTTGTCCACAACAGAAAACCTAATCTCTCTTTCCTTCGTGTGTTTTGTGCATTGTGTTATCCAACTAATGAGGGTCAAGACTTAGGCAAACTTAGAGCTAAAGCAGACATTGGAGTTTTTGTAGGGTATGCACCAAACAAAAAGGGATACCGAATCTACAACAAAAGAACCCGAAATATCATGGAAATAATTCACGTTACGTTTGATGAGCTGACCGGTCAAATGGCTCCTGGACAATTCAGTTCAGGACCCGCACTTCAAAACAATCCCATTGGTTCATCCCTTGTTCCAAACTCTTCTCAAGAAACTCCATATGTACCTCCATCTGAAGATGATTTAAAGAAATTGTTTGATCTTATGTTTGATGAACTTTATGAGCCAAGTACTAATGAGGTGTCAATTTCTACAACAGAGGCTGCTCATATTCCTGAGAATGAAGTCAATCCCTCAGTCTCAATATCTTTAAGTCAAGAAGCACCTGCTGTTGATCCTTCAGTCTCATCAACAAACTATCATTCTTCAAATGTACATCATGGAACTGTTTCTGGCATCAATGATGAAGTTAATCCCTTTGCTACTCCTGAAGATGCTCCATTTGAAAACATATTTGCTCCTGAATCATCATCAGAACCATCTTCTTCAGAAGACATCAACTCTGCTACCTCAGTCCCTCAACAACTGCCACATGAACACCTTAGAAAATGGACTCACGATCATCCACTAGACAACATCATTGGAAATCCCTCTCGCCCTGTATCAACACGGAAACAACTTGCAACCGATGCCTTATGGTGCTTCTTCAACTCCGTACTATCTATGATCGAACCAAAAGATGTTAAAACCGCCATGAATGAAGATAGCTGGTTCAATGCCATGCAAGATGAAATTCATGAGTTTGATCGACTTGATGTATGGGAGTTAGTACCTGCTCCAGACTGTGCTATGTTTATTGCTCTTAAATGGATCTTCAAAGTGAAACTTGATGAGCATGGTGATGTGTTGAAGAACAAGGCTCGATTAGTTGCTAAAGGATACCGTCAAGAGGAGGGTATTGACTTTGAAGAATCTTTTGCTCCAGTTGCTCGAATCGAGGCAATCAGAATCTTTTTGGCTAATGCTGCTAGTAAGAACATGGTAGTCTATCATATGGATGTGAAGACGGCATTTCTGAACGGAGATCTTAAAGAAGTCGTCTACGTCAGCCAACCTGAAGGATTTGTAAATCAAGAGAATCCTACTCATGTTTATCGTTTGAAGAAGGCTCTTTACGGTTTAAAGCAAGCTCCAAGGGCATGGTATGATACACTGTCAAAGTTTCTTCTATCTACCGGATTTAGCAACGGAGCAGTTGATCCAACATTGTTCACCAGGAAGTCAGGCAAACATTTAATTCATGTTCAAATTTATGTTGATGATATCATCTTTGCCTCGACTGACCCCAATGAGTGTGACCATTTTTCAAATGAAATGAGTTCAAAATTTCATATGTCAATGATGGGACAAATGTCATTTTTCTTGGGATTACAAATTTCACAAAGTCCCGAAGGCATTTTCATAAATCAATCTAAATATGCAACTGAGATCTTAAAGAAATTTGGATTTGATTCTAGTGACCCTGTTGACACTCCCATGATTGATCGAACCAAACTAGATGAGGACCACTCAGGGATCTTGATTGACCAAACGAAATATCGTAGTATGATTGGATCCCTGATGTACCTCACTGCTAGTAGACCAGACATCTTGTTCGTTGTTTGCATGTGTGCTAGATACCAGGCTAAGCCTACTAAAAAGCACCTTGATGCGGTTAAACGGGTCTTTCGGTATCTCCAAGGAACCATCAATATGGGTCTTTGGTACCCGAAGGACACCGGTATGTTACTAACAGCCTATGCAGATGCTGATCATGCAGGGTGTCAAGATACTCGTCGAAGTACATCTGGAGGTGCTCAGTTTTTGGGTGATAAGCTTGTGAGCTGGTCTTCAAAGAAGCAAATGAGTACTTCTATTTCCTCTACAGAGGCTGAATACATAGCCATGTCATCCTGTTGTGCTCAAATCTTATGGATGAGATCTCAATTATCTGACTATGGCTTTGAATTCAACAAAATCCCTCTGTACTGTGATAATAAAAGTGCTATTGCTCTCTCATGCAACAACGTTCAACACTCAAGAGCAAATCATATCGACATTCGACATCATTTCATCAGGGAACAAGTGGAAAAAGGTGTGGTGGAACTCTATTTTGTGAGGTCTGAATATCAGTTAGCAGACATCTTCACCAAAGCTCTGAACGTTTTGAGTTTATTTTTCCACGTCTTGGCTTGAAAAGCCTTCAACCAGAAACTCTCAAACGTCTTCAGGAGGAAGACGAGGAGTAAAGGTCTATGCTCATCTATCTCTTGTAAATATCTCTTCAAAAAAAAAAAAAAAAAAAAAAAAAAAAAAGAAAAATCTTGAAAAATACCAAAAATATTGTCTTTTTGTCATGTTTTTCCTCGATTCGATAATATCTACAGCCTTTGTGATGCCATTCAAAGAATGACACGGGACTTTAGATGTTGTTCGAATGTTTTTTTTTAAATAAAATAAAATAAAATAAAAAATAAAATTTTGGGAGAAAGTAAAACAATGGTTTATTGTCATTTCAGGCAGTAACCCGCTTTTTCAAAGAAAGAACAGAGCCATGCTTTTTCATGTTTTTCAAGATTTGAGAATTTGTTTGAACATTCATCAAAAGCCTTCTTATCAACCAAATTCCATGCTCTGATTCTATTAACATATTATCTGCTGAAAACAAATTGTTTTGAAAAATAACTCGGACTCTATTTTTGATAATCATCTGGACTTATTGGTCAAAATATCAATCTCTCAATCAACAACCTATGTCATTGATTGAGGGGGAGAATGATTTCAATTAAATTAAAAAGTTACTTGGCATTAAATTGTTTTCAAAAGATATTCATGCATGTTTTACCAAATGTTTTACCAATGGAGTTTAAAGTCTTATAATCCGATCCTTATCAGTTAAAACGCTTTCATAATCAAGTCACAATTCTCCTTAAAAGCTTTCAAAATCAATTTAAATCAATAAGAGATCACAAATCTCAAATGATTTGATAATTGTGATCGGGGGAGAATGTGTGATTTAAATTGGATTTAAACTGATAATTCGGTAAATGGTTTTATAAGGATGTACATGCTATCCTTCCCACATGTGACAAATGATTTCAAATTTTCCATGCACATGTTGAGGGGGAGCATCTATCCTAAACCTATGATTTGAAACGTGATCACTTATCTCAATGTGCAGGTTCCCTCTAGTATGTGCAAAATTGTTTTTCAAATCTCGAGGCACATATTGAGGGGGAGCTAAATTATGAAAATCTCATCCTTCCCCAAAAAATACGTTATCTACTTGATTCGATTAAGGAAGTGATGTTGATATCTTTTAGAAAATGGTAATCAAAGAAGTTAATTCTTCCTCTTGCCTCCGTGTGCAAAACGATTTCAAACATTTGATGCACATGTTGAGGGGGAGTTCTCATTCTAAAAATATCAAAAACAATTCAGGTGCAAAATGCTTTGATAATACATCTTAAGTATCTGGATTGATTTTCAAATAGTTTTCAATTGGTTCCAATGGCAGATGAACAATACCAAATAGACCGACCAACTTTACTTTATGTACGGTGATATAAGGATGATAAGGTTAGGTATTGGTTCCCATGATCCGCCAGAACTGGAGGGATATACCCAGGGACAATCCACTAGTTAGTGTAGAAGTCCTTAGGTATGATGATAAAAGGAGAAAAGTGAGATATGGGAAGAGTGCGGACTGAGGCAGAGCAAGTACTGGAACAAACCCAACAAGGTTCTTGCAATGAAGTCTCGGTAAGCACTGAAGGGGTTGAAGAATTAAAAAGAATTGAATGAGAAAAGGGTGAAAACAAATAGCCCTCCATTTATTCAACCTTAGGGCAGAAACCGGGATCAATTCATATGCTACTGATGGTAACATCGGTATTGAAGACAAGACGTCATGGACCCAGTGACGCACTGCACTTCAACTTTCCAAACCACTCAAGTTCCTCTTAAAAGGACTTGTTTCATTCTCACGGGGAACCGACATTATCTATCGACTTTCTCTTAGAGATTGTTGATATTGAAGAAGGAGACCCTCTCCCTAGTCTCCGGCACAGGATCCAAATATGCACAAATTGAGTCTAGAGCCACGAGATCATCAATAAATCTCATTAGGACACTTTCAATGAAGACTCTCTGTTTCACACAATGTGGAAAGAGAGATTATATCTTGAGTCCTACGTATTATCCTTGTGGTTTTGCCAGAACATCCGAGTGATATGTGAACATACTCACAGTGAAGATGGAAAACCTTCTGGAGCCAACATCAAACAAGCTCCTGGTAGGTGGCATGTGAGATCTATTATATAGATCAACCATGTGACAACTGAACAGAAACAATGGGGCGATTCAATCTCTTGAATCAATCCTGGTTCAGGTTATGGATTGACGGATACCTTTGAAAAACCGGTCTTTGTGCTTAAAAACTCCTTTCTTTAGCAAATCGACCGTGTACGGATATTTCAAATCAAAAGGTGTTTTATGATTGATAATTGATGTTCATTAAAACCTTCGTTGTATTGCAAAAACAATTTCTATTGAGCAATACACGATTGTTTTTCAAATCTCTTTTCATCAATCAGTGGACTTAAATTCGCTGGTTCACTCACTCCGTGTTGTCTTCTTTGAGATGTTCCGGTTTGAGAACAGCTAGAACGGCTGCGAAACCCTGTCAAGGAGATTCTTAGGAATCCTACCTGATCACAGGCAGTACTTGTACTGATCAACGGGGAACCGTGGGCCGTGTACCTCAATTCAACGAAAGTGATCAAAGACACTTTCGTGTGCTTTATTGCTAACTGTTTTATGCAGGTACATCCTACGTTTACAGCTGATCAGAATGAAGCGGTCAATCCATAGCCGCATGCTCACACTACACATTCATCTCTCAAGAAATCATGATAAGTGCATCAATGACTCTGATATTTTCACTCCATGCTTCTGCTACGCTGCTGCCAATATCATGAATCAACGAAAGCTTCCGTTACTCTGATGAGAAGATATCATGATCCAGAATGTGAGCATGTCGGTCCGAAAGTCACAACATCACATAATACCAACACCACAATGGAAGTCTCAGAGATTTTTCATAGCTGATGATCTCAAAAGCTGGCTCAATATTGTTATCACGTGGATCAGTAAAAGACCTCCACTTGGATTATCCAAACACGCAATGAGAAGAATCAATGACTACGAGCTTCTGAGCAAAGTACTACATCAAGAATGCAAGAACAATTTTTTGTGTAATATCGGTTTGTATTCAATGTAATTTTAGTACATGATTGAGGTGACCTCCCTTAGGGGGGATTATTAGGAATTAGAAATTCCAGGTATTAAAGAGTCGGTCACCTCAAGTATATGTAATCGTTAGAAAGCTCGTAGTCGTAGTTATTTTAAGTTAAGTAGTATTTCGTTAAGTAACACCGTGGAGGACGGACGGGTCTTTACCCACTATATGCCTGATCCACAGCCCGTTGTGTGGCGTTTTATTGTAAGACTATAAATACTCTCTACCTTCCATGGTAGAGAGTTGGAGCTCATAATAATATTTTCCTTTCTCTCACTATAGTTCCCAACTCTCTTCCACTCTCTCACTAGAACTTTCTCTCTAACATACTTAAACGCATACTTTGATCATGGTTTAGAGTGTTTGTGAAATCCAATATCTTACAGTTAGGATTCCTAAGAATCTCCTTGACAGGGTTTCGCAGCTGTTCTAGCTGTTCTCAAATCGGAACGTCTAAAAGAAGACAACACGGAGTGAGTGAACCAGCAAATTGAGATTCACTGATTGATGAAAAATGATTTGAAAAACAATCGTGTATTGCTTAAGATAAAGATTTTTGCAATACGACGAAGGTTTTATAAGAAAAATCAATTTTCAATCATAAATACTCTTTTAATTTGAAATATTTGTACACAGTCGATGTGCTAAAGAAAAGAGTTTTTAAGCACAACGACCGGTTTTTCAAAGGTATCCGTCAATCCATAACCTGAACCAGGATTGATTCAAAAGATTGAATCGCCCCATTGTTTCTGTTCAGTTGTCACATGGTTGATCTATTGAATAGATCTCACATGCCACCCACCAGGAGCTTGTTTGATGTTGGCTCCAGAAGGCTTTCCATCTTCATTGTGAATATGTTTGCATATCACTCAGATGTTCTGGCAATACCACAAGGATAATGCGTAGGACTCAAGATATAATCTCACTTTCCACATTGTGTGAAACAGCAAGTCTTCATTAATTTAGTGTCCTAATGAGATATTGTGGATGATCTCTTGGCTCTAGACTCAATAGTGCACATTTGGTTCCTATGCCGGAGACTAGGGAGAGGGTCTCCTTCTTCAATATCAACAATCTCTAAGAGAAAGTCGATAGATTATATCGGTTCCCCGTGAGAATGAAACAAGCCCTTTCAAGAGGAACTTGAGTAGCTTGGGAAGTTTAGTGCAGTATGTCACTGGGTCCATGACGTCTTGTCTTCAATACCAGTGTTACCTTAGTAAACACCAGTAGCATATGTATTGAACCCGAATACTGCCCTAAGGTTGAATTATTGGAGGGCTATTTCTTTTCACCCTTTTCATATTCATTTCTTTTTCATTCTTCAACCCCTTCAGTGCTTACCGAGATTTCATAACTAGAACCTTGTTGGGTTTATTCCAGTTCTAGCTCTATCTCAGTCCGCACTATTCCCATATCTCACTTTTCTCCTTTTTTCAATATACCTAAGGACTCTACACTATCTAGTGGATTGTTCCTGGGTAGATCCCTCCGGTTCTGGCGGATCGTGGGAACTAATACCTAACCTCACCATCCTTATAACTCTATGCATAAAGTAAAATGGTCGGTCTTTTTGTACAGTTCATTCTTCCTTGAAACCAATTGAAAAATCATTTGGAAAATCAATTAAGGTACTTGTGATATAACATTAAAGCATTTTGTACCTTAATAGTTTTGATCATTTAGAAATGCTCCCCCTCAACATGTGCATATGATTTAAAATTGTTTAGCACATGGAGGCAAGAGATCTTTGAAACAATTTCTTGATCACAATTTCGTACGAAAAAGCCATTTGATTTTCTTGGTAAAATTCTCCCCCTCAATATGTGCATAGGTTAAGTGAAATCATTTTATCACATCGAGGAACGGGTTCTTTTGAAGCACACCCACGATCACAAAATCCATTAAGAAAACCATTTGAAAACTCAATCAAGGTATTTTATAAATCACTTTAAAAAGCTTTTGTACCTTGATAGTTTATTTTCTTTTGCAATGCTCCCTCTCCATATGTGCTTCGAGATTCGAAAGCGTTTAGCACACAAGGGAGAGCAGCATGCACATTTGAATCAAAACGATCACCTTTTATCAAATTTCATTATTAAATCACAAATTCTCCCCCGATCAAAAATATCAAACCCTTTGAGATTTTGGATCCCAAGTGATTTAATAAGGTTTAGAAAACATGGGAGAAAATGTGTCTGATTTAAATACTCATCTTGTTTTAGATAAATCCTCCTCCTCAACATGTGCATTGTGTATTTGAAATCGTTTGGCACATGGAGGCAGGAGTGCCTATAAAGGACTAAAACTGATTCAATAAAAACATATTTGAGATTTAAATCACGATCTCTCTCCTGATCAAAAATATCAAACCATTTGAGATTTGTGATCCCATCTGATTTAAATCATTTAGAAAAGTTTTAGGGAAAGACGTGACAAAATTTAATTTTGAAAAATGATTAATAAGGAACAGATTTAGACATTAAAGATTGTTAGTGTCAGGTATGTTAGTTTTAAGAGATCTTTAAGTAAAATAAAACAATTTCACAATCAAACAAGAACAGAAAAAATTTCATTTTGAAAGACCTTGATTCAAAAGAAAAATCATACCATGACATAACATTAAATCTTTAGATCACCACTTATTATCGTACAAAACGGAAATTTTGTGAAGAAATATCGTTTGAAAATATTTTATTTTAAATCACTCTCCCCCTCAATCCATGACAGAAGTCAATAATTGAGTGACTTAGGTTTTGATAAAAAGAAGTCCGGTGATTTTCAAAATTTAGTTCAATTTATTTTCAAAACAATATTTTTCCATTTTCAAAACAATTTAATCAAATTATTCAAAATTGTTTAAAAATGGTATCCTGCACAAAGATACGTTAGGTGGATGAGCCGCTTTTGTTGTTGATGTTGTAAGGCTTGGAAGAAAAACCGTCTGCAGATGCAGTGAGACTTCTTACGTTGCATTTTTAATGCCAATTGAGGTTCAATTAAGCTCCGTTTCTTCATTTGATGATGAAGAAAACCATCTGCTGATGCAGAGAGACCTCTTACGTTGCATTCATGCCAACTTTCCATAGAAGTCCAATTAAGCTCCGTTTCTTCATTTGTCAACCCAAGATATAGTTACCCTTTCCATTCGGCATCCAATCATCTTCAATTGTGGGATCCGGATCGGGAACATTCTTATATACCAATATACCTGCATACGTTAGTGAACACACACAGAGATATATGGTGGTCGACATCACCCAAACAACAATCGACTAATAAAAGTCAATGCAACATATCAATCAGATCATTTAAATGTATGGGAATAATGTGTTTATCAAACTCTAATCATCTAATCCTAGCAATCATATCCTAGGCACCTAGTCCTTCAACATAGGTTAACATCATTTTTAATTAAGCATATTAGGATAATTAGAAAAGCCCGATAGATGATATAAATTTGAAAACATTCTCCCCCTCAATCAATGACTCATTTTCTAAAAAGTTTAAAAGCGCTGAAGTCACTGATTGAGTTTGCAAATTTTTACTAAAACTCTGAAACTGATTGATTTACAAGCAACTCAATTTCCACCATTTTGTGAAAACAACAAATATTTTTCTTAAGAATTTTTAGACGGAAAAACATTTGTGTAGGAACAGCAGTCCTTCGACATAATTTCCTAAAATTGTTTTAGGATGAGTGCACGCAATATTTGAAAAATTGTTTTAGCGCAGTACTTTCCTTTCTTTAAAAACGGTTTGCTATCTGAAATAATAGCAAGCCATTTTTGAAGCCTGGGTTACAGTCTAAAATAACTGTAAGCCATATTTTTAGACATGTTTTGGAAAAAGAATATTTACACCTCCTGCTCGAACTTCATCTATGGTCCCGTGCCATTATTGAATGACATTTCTAAGACCGCAGATGTTATCGATACCAGAAGACATGTCTTGAGAAAACATATTTTTGGTATTTTTCAAATTTTCTGATTTTTATGGGTTTTTGTTGATTTTATATTTTTCTATTTTGTTTTGCTGGTTTTATATTTTTGTATTTTGCTTTTTGATAAATATATACAAAGATAGTTTAGATGATATAGTTAAAGAAGATGATGATACGAGTACCGAGATAAGGATATCGAGCAACCCCATTGTAGAAGATAGATGTCATCATCTCTTAAACATTCACCACCAAAGCTTCCAAGGCTCTTGAATCGAAGAGAGAAATTGAGCCACTTGAAAGTGAGACTTTGGTAGCTTCCTCCCAAACCGTATATCTTCTTATTGAGCAGATTCTAAGCTTTCTTTCAAGCTTGCCTTAGCCAGATGCACAAAGACGCACACCATATCATCGATCTTGCTGCTCAATATAAGAAGAATCATTGTAAGTCTCCGTTTGGGGTTATATCATCAAGAAGAACAGCAACGTATCATCCCACTCATAAAAAATCTTCTCAAATTCCATACCAACTGAAGTCTGAAGCTATGCATACCCAACGAGTTGTCAAGAGACCACTTCCCCCAAGTAGATGAATAGATGCAGTCAGTCTCTTAGACTAGAGCTCACGAACCCGAATACACATACTCGAAGACAAAGAAACTTATACCATCAAAGTAGCAGATTAAGTCCAATAGCCAAAGAATAACCCCGATGTATACTTTTCTCTCCCCCTAAAGAAAGTGTAGGAAACTCAAAAGCCCGAAGTACCCGAATGCCCAAAGAGAGAATAACTGATAACATTGAAGAAGCAGGCTGAATCACTGATTATCTCTGCGGGTGACAATCTCTACGGATGTCAACACCGGAATAAGTGATTATATCTCTGAATCACTGATTAAGCCCTCAAGTAAAACAGCTGAGCATCCCCAATGTACACAATCTCTCTCCCCTGATGATTGTGAAAACATCAAAATCATCACACACTTGTGCACCTCTTTCATCTTCAGAAACTAACTCTTCCATCTCTTCCCCCATATAGTTGGAATGAGAACACTAAACGCCTTGATGAGTAAAACCTTGAGTTTCTCTGCGGTCATGACATTTGTTTTCCCTGGATATCTTCAATCACTTAGAAGAATTAAGTTCATCAAGTTTACTCGCCATGAGTCAAACCTTGAGTTTCTCTGCAGTAATAACATTTGTCTTCCCGGGATATCTTCAATTACTTAGAAGTATTAAGTTCATCAAGTTTACTCGCGTTTAGATACGTGTCTCCTTCCCCCTTGCTGGTTTTGATACTTCAGAATCAGTAATCTTTGTAAGCTCGTATACATGAAATCTTTTGAGAAGAACACTTGTAATCTTGTGGGAATCAACTTGTTAAAGAAAGTGAGCAAGTCTAATTGGGGATTAAATTCAGCATATCACTCTCCCCCAATTAGTGCTCTCCCCTAAACCGACAATCTGTTTGATAAATGCCCAGATTAAGAAGAAGTCTTTAGATCGTTAAATGCAACTCGTCTTTAGTCTTCTAACATGCAACATAAAATGTAGAACCGACTGTAGACTCGACCTTCTTCTAGATTGTCCAGTTGGGGAATAGATAGTTAACATCTTCAACTCACCAAAAACAAGAACATCACCAAAAAAGCATCCCAATTAACTTACATCTTGCAAGTCCCCTTAACTAAAATCTCTCCCAATCAAACAAGAACAGAAAGATGTTCATCAAGGAAATCAGCAATCAGCCCGCAGCGAACACACGAGATGGTAACACCAAACTACCAATCACATCAAACAAGAACAGAGAGATTGTTCGGAATCATCATGTTGATATGTACGTGAAGCATTAACCGAAAGCACTTTGTCGATAAACTCATATTAGCTTGTGAAGATGTCAACCAATGACTCTTAGTAGAAAACTCCATGTAGAAATGACCCGATAAGAAGAAGCTCGGTTCTTACATGATTTTGGAGCCGTTTGACCATTTATTCTGATATATCAATCATCATGCATTAGTTTCACACTTCTTCTCCCCCTCAAGAATTGCATACGTAGTTGCCATTCTTGATTAAGCAAGTGAATATCTTCAACAATGTAGTCTATTCACACTTCTCCCCCGCAAAATTAGCACAGGATGTCGCCATCATCATTATAGTTGAGCAAGTGGAATAAGAAAACAATCAACAGTAGCCCGGTTCACTTGATAACTGAAAGCGCGTGGAAAAAGTATGAAGCATGTTGATGAGAATGGTCATTAATGAGAAGATTTCTCTTCTTCCGAAGATAAAGCGCACTGACACGTACACTTTTCTTTTCTTTAGAGTACGAGGCATGAACTGCTGTGTTCATACGTCATAAGAAGATTTCTCTTCTTTCCAAGATAAAGCGCACTAAGACGTACACTTTTCTTTTCTTTAGAGAACGAGGCTTGAACTGTTGTGTTCAAACGTCATAATCTCTCTCTTTTCAATCTCTTTTGGCAAATCATGTGATCAACCCCATTATCATTCAGTAGGCTCTTTGTCGTGACAGCTGATGGAGAAAACCCCAATATGATGAATTTGACCCTGAAGTAGAATAACCCAAACTCGTGACTTAAACTTGCACATGTGTAACAAAGAGCGGTGTCAAGAATTCATGCCCATTTGAATCTCTAAGTACTCTATACTCTTCAACCAACCAACCATCAAGTATAAGACGTACATCACCTCTTGAAAAATCCACAATTGAATGTGACACTGAGCACTACAACGTAACTCCTTAAAGTGATAGTTATTTTGTGGTGGTAAGAGCCCAATTCCCCCAAGTGGTAAAAGAAAAGGTAAAAGACACCCAACAATAACTAGATTTCCAAGTCTTCGTTTTTAATGATAAGCTTGAACAAGGATCTTGAAGAATCTTCATCCATCCATCCCCGATACCTTCAGATACTAAGTACACTCGCCCGTGATATTTCACTTCAACCTCAAATAAATAATAGTGAATTATCCCCGTTGTCACATCTTCTAGTTAAAAGCTCAATTCTAGCCTCCTTTGATGTTTTAAGTGAACTCTGATAATGGTTTTCATCCCGACCATGGTTAAAAGCACATAACCCCATAAAACCTTATAATAACCAAACTGCCATGAGGACAATCCAAACACACACCCAATTCATGAAGTACCCTCTTTTATCCATTCATCGTAGTAGAAACCGTAGCACCAGCATCAAATAAGATCCCGAAATACGCTTTCCTTTCTCCAGGATGGTTCCATCATCACGGGATTTTACAATTCTATGGTTTAAACCAAGAAATAGTTTCTTTCGCGGGATTTTACAAAACCAAGAATAAACCGTGAGATCAAACCGGAAATGCCCTTTACTTATATCGGAATTATTCCATTGTCACGGGATTTTACAAGTCTATGATTTAAACCGAGAAATAGTTTCTTTCGCAGGATTTTACAAAATCAAGACAAAACCGTAAACAATGTCAGCTTGAATGTGTTATGACAACTTTGGTTTCGGTGAATATCTGTTTTAGGGGAACATGCAGTGGTTCATCAACGATTCATTATCCCACATCATCAATAGCATCAACCATCCAATAAACACTTTGGTAAATGCATCATTCACACATTCTGCCGGCTAATGTTGTGACCTTCTGGTGAAGTAAACCCGATATACCAAACTTGATCATGAAGTAAAATTTCCCATATTTGTTACTTAAACTTGTACTAATCCTTGTGAAAAAGAAACGGTGTACCCAATGTACCAAACCTCTTGACATATCCTCAACTGCGTGAGACACCGAAGTGATAGCTACTTTGTGGGTAAACTGAGAATGAATCACAACCGTAACTAAATAGCCAATCTTTATCACACTCAATAAACGCCCAAACAAGTCATCTTCACGAAGGGTAGAAAGAAAGAAGACGAAATAAGTAAACGCTTCCGGAAAACCTCACTTCAAATCCAAATAAGAAATACCGTCCAAACAACCCCGTAGTCAACCAATTTCAAGCCGAGACATAATATATTCGTGAAAATGCATGAACCAAAGTATCAAACAGCATAACCCAACATATCTCAGCATCATACCAAATCTTGTCGTTAAATCACTTCAACAAAGCTCAACATCAAAACTCATATAATCCTAAATCTCATCTTGTCCAAATCTCATAAACACGATCTAAATTTACGAAGCCCATCAGTCCATCATCCAATTCATCATATAAATCATCGGCCCAGTCCATCAAGAATAGCACCCGGTCCAAAAAAATACATCGTATATATCAATCCAAGCATATATCCAGGTTTACTCTTTGACATGCCACACATGATATCAAAATGAATTTTTTGTCAACATAAGGCACAATCTGATAATGTCATGCTATCTCTTAAATAAGAATATATCCTGTGAATGTATTCCTCCGTGAATTATTAATATCAAGAATACCACACATTATCAAATTATATCAAAAACTTAATATATTCGAGACAAAATTTCGGATAACCATTTATGATTGACCATGAGTTCCAATTTCAACTATCACTCGAATTACCCATGAATTATTTTTGTAAGTAAGATAGCATGTATACGGACAACCATTTATGGCTCAAAGGTCCACGTGCCAAATCCAAAAGCCCAAAAGAAATGGGACATCCGAACCATTTAAACACGGGCCCAAATCCACTCAATTTGATAACTCATTGCAGCCCAAGATATAATCCATATCAAAACCCGATCCAATCCAAAAATGCATAGTCGGTTATAAAAGTAACATAACTTATAACCCTAAACACTCTTAAGTCACACAAACCCTAACCACATCTCTCATAAAGTTCGCCCCCATCTCATCTTATCACCACATCTCACCCAAATCAGATCTGGGAAAAGAGAAAAAAAACAAAACGCGTCTCAAACTCAACTCTCATCTAATCAGATTCAAATGCTTCTCACCTTATATCTCCCACAAGTATAATTCACAAGAATCATCTTATGACTCATTCAAGATAAACCGAACACAATACCACATTCAAGTACCACAAGCTCTACCATTACTTGTACCTGCTTCGAAGAACACAAGAGTAATACACATGTCTTCAAGATCTTTAATAGGTCTCGGGTAGGTATTAATTGTTGTGTTATCATGTTATGAACGAACCAAGAGAAGAGAGGTTAACATAATTGTTATCTTCCTTTTCTTATGTTTCGGATATTAAAATGAAGGGTAGCTTCAAAAAATAGATCGATGATGATTTTTTTCTTCGTTTGAACCTTCAATGGTTTTGATGTTTCAGTGTCTACCACGAAGTAAACCTGAGATCAGTTAATGTATTTTTGTTTTCGTATAGAGATTGATTGAGAGATTTTGGAGAGATGTGATTAGATTGGGTTAAGTTAGATATGGTTTTGTATCACTTGAAATAAGTTCCATCAGTAGCTCATAATTGTTGAGACGAGGACTGATGATGGGTTTAACCCTGAAGTCGTGTGATGAAATGAATGGTATTTGGTATTTGATATTGAGTCAAGGTCTGGTCAAAGTCTTCTTCATCATCTATTCTTTTTCTGTCAAGTTCAGACAAGTCGCTACATCTATTAGACATGACCCAACTCGCTAACCCAACTCGCTAGGTCAACTCGCTACGACTTGTAAAGACAAGTCGCTAAGAAAAATACATTGAATCTGGACTGGTTAGTGACAAGTCGCTAGCAAGAATTATGATATTTTCCGATGAGTTTTCCCGACCAGCTAATAGAAACCCAGAAAACATTCATAAAAATGCATCCTTTGACCCATTTGACCACTGTTTGGACATTAAAATCTGACCATATGACAAAAAATACTGTTCGGACAAGTACTGTTTGGACAATAGTTGACACAAAACAGATGTTGACACAAAGATGACACACACTTGATAAACCAGACTTATTAGACCACAAAAAACGTGTTTAAAAACTGTTAAAACCATAAGATTCAGAAAGACATTCGACCAAAAGATGATAAAAAACAGTTTTTAGAACAATATTTCGAGCCAACATAAATCAATAAAACACAATAACCATGGTACGAAACCACACAAATCAAAGAAACACAATAACCTTGGCTCTGGTACCAATTTTTAGGATCCTATATTTATTTTGTTGATGATTCGGGTGGTCTAGGATGATCAAAATACATGATAGTCATTTTAGAGAGAGAAATTAGAGAGATGGGTGTTCAAGCTAGAGACTTGCTTTGTAAATAATGAAATGTTAGATTGAAAAGCACCACCTCTTCCATGGATGGAAGGGGTATTTATAGTTACAATAAAACCGTCCTCCTATCGGACTGTGGATCAGGCATACAGTGGGTAAAGACCCGTCCTTCCTCCACGGTGTTACTCTAAACTAAACTACGCTACAAACTAACTAATAAACTGCTAAATAACGTAACTAACGACAAGTCTACGAGCTAACCTATGCTAGATAATATTTGGGGTGACCGACTCTTCATAATGGAATTTCCAATTCCTAACATAATTTTATACTTTTTTCTGAGTTGAGTTTGCATCTATGTAATTTTATACTCAGCGCATTTTGAGATGAGTATAGGTTTTAATTCCTTTGAGGGATCATGGATGCAATGGATGCAATTTATGTAATAGAGGGATCATTTATGTAATTTACCTTTTAGACAATTGATGCAATTTTAAAAAATTCAAGGGTAAAATGGTCATCACAATTTTGTATTTTATCTTTATTACTCAATTGAAGACAAAAATGTTAAGTTTAATGTCTAGAAGAGCCATTTTTTTGTTCGCTACGTCGAACTGACATTTGTGACAAGTATGATGCTTTAATAGGTTATTAGCCCAAAAAATTATAATGCTCATTAGTTTATTAGTTTAAAAAAAATCACAATGTTCATCAGTTATGGTCATAATATTCATCAGTTTATCATTTGGTTGTTATTCATTAGTTAGTATGTTCATCAATTAATCTTTATTCAACAGTTAAAAAGCTAAAAATAACAAAAATAATAAAAGATGTATTGTGGTACACCAATTATTGCACTTAAATGTACTTTTATAAGAAAAATCTCTTTCATACATTTTATCAAATAATTTGTGTGTACTAAATATGACTAAGACGTCATCTTTAACGTGCGATATCTCACTCATATCATATCGGATTTGAGTGATTTAAATTTCTGGGTAAAGAATGGCAAAAAAACTACAACTTTCATGTTTTAAGTTTTACATAATTCGACCTTTAAGCTAGACAAAATTAGAGCCAAAAATGCAAAAAAATTCAAGAAAATCAATACCCACTTAAAAAGTTGAAAAAAAATGTTGTGATTCATATATTAAAATGCATACTAAATTAAAGAGAATCAAATTTTAAAAATTATGGTGAAATCGGTTTTTCATAAAAGTTTGTCATTTAAAAGTTATTTACGTTTAAAGTATTGAGGTGAAATTAAAAAAAAAAATAAAGGTTAAATGCCAACAATGCCCTTTGACTGAAAATTTAATAAAAAAAAAAGGGAGGAAAGGTGGTGAACACTTGTCACATTGTGAGTGCCTTTCTAGCCTTTTTAATGTTTCTTACTTTGCAAAAGATCGCTACTCAGCAAAAATAAAGATGATGAAATTCAAATGATTAAAACTACACTTGCTTAAACTAGTTTACTACTCTTGATAAGCATGATTGTGTTAACTTCTTCTTAATAAATTGGTTACGAGAATTAGTTGGTGTTCTAATCTATTGTTCTCACAAGTTAAACCTTCGTCAAGATTTTAGTTTATAAAAACAAGCATTAAGTTTAACCAATCGTTTCAAGATCAATTCAAGTTTCATAAGTTTGATTCATGTTAATTTCACAAACTTAAACACAAAAACGTTCATTTGTTATATCAAATTTGCTTAGGAAATGTTCAATACAAAAGGTAACCGATCATAGACAAAAAGGTTACAATTGATTGTAAACAACTAATCTTTCGACCTATGGAGAAGTTTCCAATCAATCCAATTTGATAATCAAACGTGTTCTTATTACAACCACAAATAAGCTTCTTTGTTAAGCCAAGAATAATGGGTAAAAACAATCATTCATAGACAAACGATTATAGCTAGTTGAATAACAATAAATCCATTCGACCTTTAAAATTACTAACAACTAGTCAATCTTGATTAACAAATGTCAGTATGAAACTTAAGCACAATTGGATCTTAGAGTTGACTTGAAATTGAATTAAAACGTACTATCACAATCATTAACAAATCATTATATAGTAAACATAATTTAAGCAAGTGCATAAAGGTACTGTACCACTCCCAAATCTCGGTACAGCGGAAGACTTAATCAAGTTTTCGGGGCGTTACGATTGGATTGGTATCTCACACAAGTATAGCAAACAAGATAGTCATTTTCATTCAAAACCAATCCCAAATTTAAGTATTCAAAACATTAATCCAAAAGTATGATCCTTTAACCATGCCTTCTTGCCATTCCACCGATCACGTATTCCAAACGTCATTCAAATACCTGAGAATACATGCTAAAAGGTCAGCTTATGCTGGTGAGTTCATAGGTTTAAATTCAACAAAATCATAGTGGACCTGTAGGAGTTGATTTGCTATGCAAGACCTAAGATAGATAAACACCGTTCACAAACCGATCCTACTCGGATCACCAACCATATCCCGCATCCAGGGATTACTCGGGCCCCGCGACTCTAGTCCAGCACTGTCGTGGCAACCTCTAGAACAGTTGCCAACCCCGGACTAGGTCGAGGTAGAGGTCTATTCTTAGCTAGGTAACGGTACCCTAGTCTAAGGCAACAACTACCGCACATCTATCTAAACATTCAAGCACATAAGCAAATCCAAACAGTTTTAAAAGTCCAAAAACAGTATCATGATTCTCACCCCAAATTAGTTAAAAACGTAGATAAAAGTGGGGCTATGAAACTCACCTCAAGCAAGCAACGTACGAATAAACACTAGCAGAAGATAACAGGTAATCACGGCACAACAACTATCGACTCGGCACAACCTATTAATGTAAACCAATTTCAATATATATTTCCCGAAATCGACGTTATCTACCCCATTATATTCCATTTCGTTATTTCCAAAAATGTCTCGTTTCACCATTTAATCCTAGTGTTTGGTATCCTCATGTGGGTGTATCGACTCAATATGATGCCATGAATGCACTCAATTAACCAATATGTGACTCAATGCAACACGATGAGACACCTAAGCGATAAGCTCCATAGTCCAATAAGTTTCGGAATAAATAGTAGACCTTATCGAATTCGTCAACTCGATAAACTCATTTATTTATTCGTGTCGCTTATTATCCCATAAATCGGTCACATCCTAAAGAGTTATAAGGATAATTCACCCATTAATAAGGTTACCCAACATACCTAGCGGGCTCTTATTAGATTCGTCAATCTAATAAGTTCGCTACCCACGTGGATCAACACTATTAATGTTAGGTTATCCATAACCCATGCGCACAACGTAAGTAAATAAATACTTGAAACTAATATTAAATGCTCCTAATTGGCATATATCGATAAACGTGTACTCAAAACATTAATTACTTATTTATTACAAATTATTTCCATTTTTAGTCGTTAGTTTCCATTTAAAATAGTAAATAACAAGATAAGTCTTGTTATCGATATTTTTGGTATAAAAGCCCTTTTTATTATTTGCATTTCATAGTCTATTAGCATTTTCATATATATATATATATATATATATATATATATATATATATATATATATATATATATATATATATATTTTGTCAAATTCCAATATTAGTTTCATATCGTTATTCGTTTCGAGTCCACAAGCACGAATCATGACTTCTCGGCTTTTAATCAATCAATATTCCAAACTATACTAAAGTCCATTTTACGGCGTTATCGGGGTCAACTATTGACTAAAAAGTCAAAGTAACACCGACGTTGCTCAAAATTGACAATTTATATATCAAGTCCAAATTAAGAGTCATAATAGCGAAATTCAATTCCAAATCAACTCAAAACAATCTCGCCAACCAATCAATCAACCAAATATACCCAAAACCAATGTTATGACCCTAATGGTCATGACACGGTCATGGTTAAGACCACGTGAACCAAACAAGCTCTAGAACCTTTTCGGCTCCACGTGTCTCATCCAAACACCAACAATATCAACCAACAAGCTACCACAACGACCCGACCCGGACCCGTGGTCCAAGTAAGTCTTGCACGCAACCCAAGGCACACGTACGTGGCCTTGGTAGCTCGTACACCACTCCCATCCAATCCAAACACAACCAAATCACTTCCAATACATCCAAATACAATCAATCAACCTCCAATCATCAAACAAACATCAAACCCAACATCTATTCTAACCAAAAACATGAAACTAGACCTAAAATGCAAAAACCCAACAATATGATACACCACATGCTTTCCAAACACTAGCTACATGTTTATTTAAGTGTTGATTAGACTTAATCCCACGTTTAAACCAAAAGCCCTAAAATTCGTGGCATGTACGAATTTAAATCAAGCCATACGTGGCTTATTAAAGCTCAAACAAGCTTTATCCATGTTCCATTTACCTTATTCAAGCCCGATCTACAATATTTGATGAAAACCCTAAAAGTACGAATCTTAATCTTAAGATTTGAAGGTGTTATGGAGGTCTATATGGAGTGTGTAATATATGGTTGGAAAGAGGAGAAAGAGAGCTTCAAGATGGTGGTGGAGGTGGGTGGTCACGCGCCGGAGGGTGGCCGGATAATGGCGGCGGCGGTGGTGGTTTAATTAGGGTTAGGGTTTTATTTATTTGAGGAGAGAGAGAGTAGAGAGAGAAAGGTGTGTTTTTAGTGAGAGAGTGAAAGGGATGAAATGGGGAGGGGAGAGGTATATATATTTGGGACTAGGGACTAATAAATAAATGAAATGGGAGGAGGGGGTGGCCGGCCTAAGGAAAAAGGAGGGGCCGTGGTTGCCATTTTTCGTAAACTATCCCGTTTACCCATTCCCGAGCTCATATATTGTCCCCCGAGTGTCCCACGACGTTCATTCGACTTTCTAATATCGTTATTTATGTTTTTCCACAAGTTTTGACTATTTATTTGTTAATTTTCGAGTTACGGTCTAAAAGTTACATTATTTCTCGTTTTAGGCTTTTCTAGTGCCGAATCGAATAGTGCCTACCAAAAAGAGTTAAAACTCATACGATAACTCGTTCAATAATGAAATAAACCATAAAAACCAATAGACGATATAAAATCAAGTCACGGTTGATAAAAATAGTGTTAAATGCAAAAGCTCGGTTTAGTTTAACGTAATGCGGTTACCTAAAATAGACTCCCTAAATTGCCAGTTGTCACAACCTGAAGAAACCCATCCCGGTTTTCACTCCGAGTTGCTTGATGTCATGAAAAGTTTAGGATACTTCCTACGGAAAACATCCTCACGTTCCCAAGTGAACTCCGGGCCATGTCGGGAGTTCCAACAAACTTTGATAATCGGAATACGGCTATGCTTCAGCCGTTTAATCTCACGATCCATGATCTCAATCGGTTCCTCAACGAAATTCAATTTCTCATCAATACGGATATCTCCTAAAGGCACAACTATGTTTTCCTCCGAAAGATATTTCTTAAGATTACTAACATGAAAGACATTGTGTACACTGCTCAATTCCGATGGTAGCTCCAGGCGGTATGCTACCGGTCCGATTCTTTCCAGGATTGGAAAGGGACCAATATATCGGGGATTGAGTTTTCCACGCTTTCCAAAACAAATCACTCCTTTCCAAGGAGAAACCTTTAACATAATACGATCTCCAACCTGAAATTCTAAAGGTTTACGTCTCCTATCGATATAACTCTTTTTTCTATCACGAGCGGTTTGCAAACGATTACGAATCTAAACTATCTTCTCAGTGGTTTCTACGACATTTTCGGGCATACAGTGCCTCAAATGGAGCGGCCTTAATGCTAGAATGATAACTATTGTTGTAAGAGAATTCGGCCAAAGGGAGATGTCTCTCCCAGCCTTTGCCAAAATCAATAACACAGGCTCTAAGCATGTCCTCTAAGGTCTAAATGGTTCTCTCGCTTTGACCATCGGTTTGAGGGTGATAAGCAGTACTCATATCCAGGTTTGTTCCTAACGCTGACTGTAAGGATATCCAAAAGTGGGATGTAAAACGGATATCTCGATCGGAAATGATAGATACCGGTACTCCATGACGCGATACTATCTCCTTAAGGTACAGTCGAGCAAGCTTATCGAGACTATCGATCTCGCTAATGGCTAAGAAGTGAGCAGACTTAGTTAAACGATCAACAATTACCCAGATAGCATCATTGCCGCTAGCTGTTCTTGGTAATTTGGTGATAAAGTCCATGGCGATTCGCTCTCATTTCCATTCTGGGAGTTCGGTTTGAACTAAGAGTCTTGAGGGTTTCTGGTGTTCGGCCTTTACCTTAGAACAAGTCAAGCACCAACTGACATATTGAGCTATGTCGGCTTTCATGTTAGGCCACCAGTAGAGTTTCTTAAGGTCCTGATACATCTTATCGGCTCTACGATGAATAGAGTATTTTGATTTATGCTACTCGTGCATAATCAACTCACGGATTCCGCCATGAAATGGTATCCAGCTTCTGTCTCTGAAGCATGACGCTTCAAGAAGCCGTTTTCACTTTTTACCATTCCATGCAGATTCTCGTAATGACGGTTCTCTTCCGTCAATGCCTCAGCTTGGGCGGCTAAGATTTGAGATGGTAGAGGTGAAATAATGGTCATTCCTAGGGATCGAACGAGCAAAGGTGGAATGTTCTCCTTACGACTAAGTGTATCAGCCACAACATTAGCCTTACCAGGATGATAACGAATCTCGCAGTCATAATCACTAAGCAATTCTAACCAACGACGTTGTCTCATGTTCAATTCCTTCTGATCTAAGATATGCTTCAAGCTCTTATGGTTGGTAAACACTACACACTCGATTCCATACAGATAATGTCTCCAGATTCTAAGGGTAAACACTACAGCACCTAACTCAAGGTCATGGGTGGTGTAGTTTTTCTCATGCTTCTTAAGTTGTCGGGATGCATAAGCAATCACATTCTCCCGTTGCATCAAAACAACACCTAAGATTTTATGTGAAGCCTCGCAGTACACGACAAAGTCTTCGCTTCTTTCAGGCAAAGCTAGGATGGGCGCACTACACAACTTCTCCTTCAGAAGTTGGAATGCTTCTTCTTCATTTTCTCCCCATTCATACTTAACGTCCTTCTTTGTCAGTTTGGTTAGCGACTTAGCTATTTTGGAAAATCCCTCAATGAATCTCCTATAATAGCCTGCTAAACCTATAAATTGGCGGATTTCTGATGGGTTCTTAGGAGCTGCCAATTCCTTAATGGCCTCAATCTTAGTTGGGTCAACATGAACACCTCGACTATCTATCACGTGACCTAATAATTGCACGGACGGTATCCAAAATTCACACTTAGAGAATTTGGCATACAGCTTCTCCTCTCTCAACAATCCTAAAATGAGCCTCAAATGCTCTTCGTGCTCCTCACTACTCTTGGAGTATATCAAGATGTCGTCTATGAATACTATCACAAAATTATCTAGATATGGCTTACATACTCGGTTCATGAGATCCATGAAAACCTTTGGCGCATTGGTCAAACCAAACGACATCACTTGGAATTCATAGTGTCCATAAGGAGTCCTAAACGTCGTCTTAGGGATATCCTCCTCTCGAAATCTAAGCTAGTGATAACCAGGTCGTAAGTCGAATGAATCCCTTCTCTGACAATTCTGCCAACTGTTTAGACAGTTTCTCCAATTCTCTTGGAGTAAGTCGATAGGGTGCCCCGGCTACGGGTGCAGCACCGGGTATCAACTCTATTTGGAATTCCACTTGTCGAACAGGTGGAATCCCTGGCAGATCGTCGGGAAACACATCCGGAAATTCTCTAACGACGGGTACATCATTAAGGTGTCTTTCACTCTTCTACTCGCTTTTCTTTTCAGAAATTCGAGCCAAGAAAAGACAACCTCCTCTATCGATGTACTTCTGGGCCTTAATACAAGAGATGATGCTCAACCGGGAAGGACTTCCACGGTCGTTCCGATCTCCTTATATGCTCAGAACTTTTCTGCCATACGGTAAATGCACGATCTTCTCATCGCAGATGATGTGTGCACCGTTCTTCGACAACCAATCCATTCTGATAATGACGTCAAAACTTCCCAAGGTAATTGGCAATAGGTCTATGCTAAACGGGTGGTCTAGAAAACTTAAGGTACAACCTCGAACTACGGTGTCTATCTTCTCCCTATTCCCATTAGCTAATTCTACATCGTAACTAAACCCTAGAGGTGTTTGGGAGATTCCTAGTAATGGCATAAAATTGGTGGATACAAAACTCATATTTGCACCAGTATCGAACAGTATGGAAGCATAGCGATTATTAAGAAGGAACGTACCCGTAACTACGTTAGGGTCCTCACTAGCTTCCTTCCCAATAGCATACACACGCGTTGTTCCCATGTCTCTCTGCTAATTCCTAGCACCATGGTTTCTCTGGTTCTCCACAACCTCACGCTTCACAGGGTTTAAGCCATTATTTCCCACACCTCGGTTAACCAATCCTCCTATATTACCGGGATTTCCTCTCATCCATGGCTCTCGGCACTCATTTTTGAAATGTCCCTTCTTTCCACATTCAAAACAGGTGACAGTGGCCTTCCAGTCCGCTCCTTGTGCAGTTTGAGCTGCAGCAAGTGGTCGGGACCTACAGTCTTTGGCCAAATGTCCTACCTTGGAGCACTTCCTACACACATTCGGGCACAGTCCATGGTGGTGTCGGTTACAATGACCACACATGGGTCTACTACCTTCATAACCTTTCCTTTCTCCATTTCCTATGGCGAACACCCTGGCTGTCTCATGCCGTTTGTTGCCATTCCCTGTAACAACTTCGTTCCTCTTCCTCTTATCACTCCTATCACTCTTACCCTTGTCTCCTACTTCTAGTACATAATAGTCCATCAAACATTGAGCCACAGTAATTTCCTCATGCAAATTAGCTGGCTTTGCAGCGATGACATCATTTTGAGTAGCTAAAGGCAATCCATCAGTATACCTCTCAATCTTAAGATCTTCAGTGCGAACCATATCAGGGAAACGTAACGATAACTCTTGGAAACGATGATTATAAGTCGTCATGTCAGTACCCTTAACCTTATGGTTCCAGAATTTAGTCTCTAACTTCTTAACTTCATTCCTAGGACAGTAAGTCTTGATCAGGAGAGTCTTAAACTGAGTCTAAGTCATGCTATAAGCTACAGCACTTCCTATTGATATGTGATAGTTGTTCCACCAGGTTAACACTTCGTCCTTCAAGGTGAATGTTGCATACTTAACCTTACAATCCTCACTACAATTACTAACAGCAAACACAGATTCAGTTTTCTCCAACCACCTAGTTAGGTAAACTACTCCCTCAGTTCCTCCAAACTCGATGAGACCACAGAATCGTAACTCTTTATAGGTACAACCTCGAGTTCGATTCAGCAATGGGGTTCCACCAGAGGTGTTAGAGAGGTTAGTCTCAGCTAGCAGTTCAGCGACACGCTGCGTCACTAGCTGGTCAATGTGGGCTGGGTTCAAAGGTGGAGGGTTTTGTGGAATAGGACCATTCTCAGCACGGTCGTTCACATTCGGGGTTTCCTACAGTTGGGTTATCAGTGTTCAGGTTCTCAACAGGTGGAGTGGTCGGGGTCGGACGACGACCTCGACGGACAGGGGCAACCCTAACAGCAGGAGCTGCTCGGTTGTTCCTAAGCGGGTTTTGTCTTGTTTCCATCATTCTGAAGGCAAGAATAACATTTTCATAAGTTCACAATTCACGCTCTAAAGATAAAGTTGGGTTCTAAGGATCACCAAATAACGCTCGAATACATATCCAAGGTTAACAAGGATAACGTTATACCAGAACAAAACAATCATAGACCGAATCATAACTAAAGGATGCACATTCTAATAACCATAACTCATAGGTTTCAAGGTGGAATACATGAAAGGATATAGGGAAATAAAAAACGATCCTAATCAACGATACTAATAAGATAACTAGGATAAACCTACATCTCGAACCAAGTACTACTTAGTTTCAAGATGGTACAAAGCCATGAATCTAACACTATCTAGCCACGATCACGAATACCACTAATTGATCTCCTAACATCGTCAACCTCTCTCCACAAAGATGCCAACTCAACACGTCGAGCGTCGCGATCACTCTTAAGATCTACGACCTCTTTCTCCAACTAACTAATCCTACGCCAAATCGCTCTATTTGCATCTCGAGTTGTCGCGAACCCTCTCAGCAGGTCCCCAACCTGCTCCTGGAGCTCTGACATACCCTGACGCAGAATCATAGTCCTCCTGACTACAGTACCCATATCAGCTCTCAGATCCTCTATACTAGCCCTCGATACTCCAACCAACCGATCTGTCAACCTACTAAGCCTAGTACCCTGTGATGTAATCCTCTCCCGCATCAGACCCGTCTTACCATACTCCTTGGGCTCTGAAGCAATCTTTGATGGTATCTCAGATCCTAACGGGCTACCTATCTCAGGTGAATGTGGAGGTGAATCAAAATCAAAAGGCTGTCCAGGAGAATCAGGCGCAGGCAAAGGAGAACCTGGTCCTGGAGAATGTGCAGGACTCTGCAATGGAGGAGTACCCCCTTCTGGGATATCCTCATCATCCTCCTCCTGAGGATCCTCATCCTCATCTACATACTGCTCCTCAATCTCATGCTCCTCCTCGACCTCATGCTCCTCCTCGACCTCATCCATAAAGGGAGAGTCCATGAGTCGGAGTCTCTGTGCGGGTGAATCCTGAGGTGGTACAGTAGGGGATCTAGGTCTTCTAAGACATGGTAATGCTGGTGGTGATGACAAAAGAAAGTGGGCTGTTAAGCAAATAGGTGATGATGGTGGTCTCACGGACATGCGGGCAGTACTATGAGCAAGTCTAGGAGTCTGGGCTCGTGATAAGACCTGATGTAAAGTGAGTTGCCTAGATGAGCTAGGGCGATCTGATGATGAACTAGAGTGACGGGTAATCTCATAAGGATCACCCTGCGCAACCGTCACGAGAGTCAATGCTGGGGAACTAGCAACAGCAAGGACCTCCTCAGACACATCAAAAGCTAGTGAAGGCATAGTCTATGACAATGGCATAGAGTAGGTATAAGTGTTCAAAAACAACTAGTTTTAATAAGCGCATCAACTCAACCAAAACATGTATCACATAATGAAAGCTTTAAAAGTAGAGGTACCGCATTACTCAAAATATGCCTTTAAATAAAACATGTAACTTCAGTTCTATCACATAATCCCATATCAAATCAATCGAGTTCAAAATCTCCAATTCATAACATATCGATAATTCAAATCAAATCCATAATGTCTCGATAATCGCATCACATTTACACAAAATCAATAATCATATCTCAAAACATATCATCTCATAAGTCAAATCGCAGTTTATACCATAATCAAATAAGAAGCTTCGACTTGGCAAGCTGGCGTGCGTCGGTCGATGATCAATTTTCTTAAAAAGTGGTTATAGTTTAGGGTTTATAAAATACCTAGTTCTCTATAACCTGTCTCTGATACCAATCTGTAACACCCCCAAATCTCGTTACAGCGGAAGACTTAATCAAGTTTTTGGGGCGTTACGATTGGATTGGTATCTCACACAAGTATAGCAAACAAGATAGTCATTTTCATTCAAAACCAATCCCAAATTTAAGTATTCAAAACATTAATCCAAAAGTATAAATATTAGGCCCAAAACATGATTTAATAAAATAGGTCCCCATAATTTATCAGAGTCAAGTATGATCCTTTAACCATGCCTTCTTGCCAAGCTTCCACCGATCACGTATTCTAAACGTCATTCAAATACTTGAGAATACATGCTAAAAGGTCAGCTTACGTTGGTGAGTTCATAGGTTTAAATTCAACAAAATCATAGTGGACCTGTAAGAGTTGATTTGCTATGCAAGACCTAAGATAGATAAACACCGTTCACAAACCGATCCTACCCGGATCACCAACGATATCCCGCATCCAGGGATTACTCGGGCCCCGCGACTCTAGTCCAGCACTGTCGTGGCAACCTCTAGAACAGTTGCCAACCTCGGACTAGGTCGAGGTAGAGGTCTATTCTTAACTAGGTAACGGTACCCTAGTCTAAGGCAACAACTACCGCACATCTATCTAAACAGTCAAGCACATAAGCAAATCCAAATAGTTTTAAAAATCCAAAAACAGTAGCATGATTCTCACCCCAAATTAGTTAAAAACGTAGATAAAAGTGGGGCTATGAAACTCACCTCAAGCAAGCAACGTATGAATAAACACTAGCAGAAGATAACATGTAATCACGGCATAGCAACTATCGACTCGGCACAACCTATTAATGTAAACCAATTTCAATATATATTTCCCGAAATCGACGTTATCTACCCCATTGTATTCCATTTTGTTATTTCCAAAAATGTCTCGTTTCACCATTTAATCCTAGTGTTTGGTATCCTCATGTGGGTGTATCGACTCAATATGATGCCATGAATGCACTCAATTAACCAATATGTAACTCAATGCAACACAATGAGACATCTAAACGATAAGCTCCATAGTCCAATAAGTTTCGGAATATATAGTAGACCTTATCGAATTCGTCAACTCGATAAACTCATTTGTTTATTCGTGTCGCTTATTATCCCATAAATCGGTCGCATCCTAAAGAGTCATAAGGATAATTCACCCATTAATAAGGTTACCCAACGTACCTAGCGGGCTCTTATTAGATTCGTCAACCTAATAAGTCCGCTACCCACGTGGATCAACACTATTAATGTTAGGTTATCCGTAACCCATGCACACAACGTAAGTAAATGAATACTTGAAACTAGTATTAAATGCCCCTAATTGGCATATATCGATAAACGTGTACTCAAAACATTAATTACTTATTTATTACAAAACATTTCCATTTTTAGTCATTAGTTTCCATTTAAAATAGTAAATAACAAGATAAGTCTTGTTATCGATATTTTTGGTATAAAAGCCCTTTTTATTATTTGCATTTCATAGTCTATTATCATTTTCATATATATATATATATATATATATATATATATATATATATATATATATATATATATATATATATATATATATATATATATATATATATATATATATATATATATATATATATATATATATTTATTTCGTCAAATTCCAATATTAGTTTCATATCGTTATTCGTTTCGGGTCCACAAGCACGAGTCATGACTTCTCGGCTTTTAATCAATCAATAGTCCAAACTATACTAAAGTCCATGTTACGGCGTTATCGGGGTCAACTATTGACTAAAAAGTCAAAGTAACACCGACGTTGCTCAAAATTGACAATTTATATATCAAGTCCAAATTAAGAGTCATAATAGCGAAATTCAATCCCAAATCAACTCAAAACAATCTCGCCAACCAATCAATCAACCAAATATACCCAAAACCAATGTTATGACCTTAATGGTCATGACACGGTCATGGTTAAGACCACGTGAACCAAACAAGCTCTAGAAGCTTTTCGGCTCCACGTGTCTCATCCAAACACCAACAATATCAACCAACAAGCTACCACAACGATGGTGGTGGAGGTGGGTGGTTACGCGCCGGAGGGTTGCCGGAGGTGGCCGGACAATGGCGGCGGCGGTGGTGGTTTAATTAGGGTTAGGGTTTTATTTATTTGAGGAGAGAGAGAGAGAGTAGAGAGAGAAAGGTATGTTTGTGTGTGTTTTTAGTGAGAGAGTGAAAGGGATGAAATGGGGAGGGGAGGGGTATATATATTTGGGACTAGGGACTAATAAATAAATGAAATGGGAGGAGGGGGTGGCCGGCCTAAGGAAAAAGGAGGGGCTGTGGTTGCCATTTTTCGTAAACTATCCCGTTTACCCATTCCCGAGCTCATATATTGTCCCCCGAGTGTCCCACGACGTTCATTCGACTTTCTAATATCGTTATTTATGTTTTTCCACAAGTTTTGACTATTTATTTGTCAATTTTCGAGTTACGGTCTAAAAGTTACATTATTTCTCGTTTTAGGCTTTTCTAGTGCCGAATCGAATAGTGCCTACCAAAAAGAGTTAAAACTCATACGATAACTCGTTCAATAATGAAATAAACCATAAAAACCAATAGACGATATAAAATCAAGTCACGGTTGATAAAAATAGTGTTAAAGGCAAAAGCTCGGTTTAATTTAACGTAATGCGGTTACCTAAAATAGACTCCCTAAATTGCCAGTTGTCACAGGTACTAGCTACTCATAGCAAACATAAACATAAACTCAGAATTTTGAACATTAGAAAACATGATTAAAAGTCTTACAATGATTGGAATAAGATTACAAATGATTGAGTAATGATACCCAAAGTATTTGTTGTTGACTTCTTGATGGTTTGACTTCCAAATGTTAACTTTTTGGACCTCCAAACTTTCATGGACTTATAAGGATGAAATTGAGATCCTTTGAGGATGATTTGATGAGTAGAGAGTTGATTGATTATTGTGTGTCTTCAAATGATTACAAATGGCTCTATTTATACTATTCTCAAGGCCTAGGGTATTTAATGCATCAACTTGGCCAACAAGCAGAGTAGAATAGACTAGAATACTCAATGGAAGGGCCTAGAATCATTGGGAACAATCTGGAAGCCTTAGTGATGAAGATTGGGCAAAATAGGAATCTCTAGCTGAATCGGTTGCGGGTAGCGACCGATCCGCTGGTCTTTGACAGCACCCTTCAGCCGAATCGGTTGCGGGCAGCGACCGATCGGCCGAGCTCCTCAGCAGACTAATTCTTGACTTCATTTGTTTGACTTGTTTCTTGTTCGTATCTCTTGGTTCTTTATCCAAACTTGATATTTTCGTTTTTTTGAAACTCTGGAATGTTGAACCTTTGGATCATTCGTTCTTGAAATATCTCCTAGGTGTGTATCTTGACAAGGAAATCTTTGTATGATTACGAATCTTCATGTATTCATCATTCTTTCACTTTTCCTGCACTTGGTTACATATATTAGACAAACGTTCTTAGACACAATTAAGTAACAAAAGCATATGAATATAACCAAATAACACACATAAAAGTACGAATAACGCTACTAAAAACATGCACAACTTGAGCGTTATCATGATACCTGGTGCTCTTGCAAAGAAACATCCATGACTTTTCGATGAAATGATATCAACAGTAATGCTTATTTAAGTTAAAAAAAAATTACGTGGACTATGTTACACACCCGCGGTTCAGGAGATGGAGCGCGCCAATGGGATAACAAGTTAACAACTGCTCCGGTTTGGCATAGGGAATACGTGATGAGATAACCATCATGCTTATCTTCTGTTTAGGTGTTAGGATAAGTGTCGTGAAAGTCATGTTTATGATATGCTTGAGTCGTATTAGGATATGTGTTTGTATTAGATTGAGTCTATCTCATAACTAGTATAAATACTTGTCAATGTTAATGAAATTATTACGTTTTTAGCCAATAACAAATCTCGTCTTCTCTTTTCTACTTTCATATGGAGCTAGCACACGCTTTAAAGGTGAAATCTATCGATACAACCTTAACGGGTCATATCAATTGGTGCTTTCATTGAGCTACGATGAATGAGCAACAAATACGGTTATTTTTGAAGGAGCAGTGCGACTCTTTCACAAGTCAGATTGCAGCTTTGAACCAAGAGTTGGAAGCAACCAAAACATTGGCATTAAGACATTATAGATCGAGTCCGATGGCAATCAAGGACTGCTACCATGATCAATGCGGTTAGATGTTCCCAAATTCATTGGAGTTGATCTTGATAGTTGGATTTTCGCCATTAATGAATACTTTGAACTTCTCACGACGCCAAATGAGCGATTAAAGGTTGTGGCTTTCAACCTTGAAGGCGACGCGGTTGAATGGTTTTGGTGGATGACTCGTAATAAATTAATCAACAGTTGGGACGGGTTTTTGGAGAGTGTTAGAAACCGTTTTGGTCCTTCTAAATATGAGGATCCTCAGGGTACCTTGTCCAAGCTTTTGCAAATGGGTACGGTGGCACAATATTAGAGTGAGTTTGAAAATCTCATGAATCGGGTCACGAATATCTCGGAAACCTTACTCATATCATTCTATATATTCGGCCTTAAGCCGAACGTACAACGAGAACTTTTGTTCTCCAAACCTACTACACTCGGCGAAGCCTCTTCTTTGGCACGCATTATTCAAGTGCGATTAGATGACCAGCGGTCTCCCACCGTTGTCCACAAAACTAATGTCGTGACCAGTGATTTTACTCAAAGGCATCCTACAACGTGGTTTTCAGTTGCTAGTTCGACGTGGACATGGGTAAGCCACCCTTGTTACCAACACCCACACAAGCTACCGCCAAAACTAATGCTCAGCCACTTGCTATCAAGTGGATTTCACCTGCTGAATGTTAAGAACACCTGAACAAAGGGCTGTGTTTCAAATGTGATAACAAGTATATACGAGGTCATAAGTGTCCCGGTAAGTTCTTATTATTAATGGTAAATGATAGTGACGATCCTAGGCAGGTGACGACCGTGGATTAAGAGAAAGCAGTAGAAACTGCCAATTCAGATTATAACCTTGAGGACAAGGTAATTTTTGAAGGAAGGGGGAATGTTACACACCTGCAGTTCAGGGGATGGAACGAGCCAATACGATAACAACTGCTCCGATTTGGCGCAGGGAATATGTAATGAGATATCCATCATACTTATATTTTGTTTAGGTGATAGGATAAGTGTCGTGAAAGTCATGTTTAGGATATGTTTGAGTCTTATTAGGATATGTTTTTCTATTAGATTGAGTCTATCTCATAACTAGTATAAATACCTGTCAATGTTAATGAAAGTATTACATTTTTAGCCAACAAAAAATCTTGTATTCTCTTTTCTACTTTCTTAGAGAGCTAGCACACGCTTGAAGGGTGCAATCTAACGATACAACCTTAACAGGTCGTATCAGACTGTCCCTTTGATTTCACTAAAACTGAAACGCTCAGCCTCTCAACTTTAATAATTGCATATATAATCCTAAACTAAAAAAATAATTTTTTCACAAATAAAAATGAATATCAAATAGTAAAAAAGGTATCATAACATAATGACCATTTATCAAAGTTAATGATAAACTAATGACCATTTATCAAAGGTTATGGAATATGGTCTATATCCATAACCTGATAGGAACCATCATCCGTGTGTGCATGATTTCAAAGTTAAGAGTACTTATTCATCCAAGTTGCTCCTAAGATATTTATGAATTAGAAAATACACTTCAAACAACTAAAACTCGATTGACTAGTTACCTTGACCAGTTACCTTTTTTAAACTACACTCCACAATAAAACTTTAAGGTAAAAGCTATAAATACTGTGTGTAATAACAAAATTAACTTTTTATGCTTTATCACTCCTAAAAGACTTATTCTACTTTATTTAGTATGATTTTAGTTGTCTTCCCTGAAAAAGTGTTTAACATAGTCAATTCAGATGATTTTATTTGTACTCGTGAATCAAACGGATATACCATAGAGGACTATATATGTTAGCTAGAAACAATCTTATCATAACAATCTTACCAAGACAAACACACCAACCAAACACGTATTGTCAATACTATACATATCTACTATTTGATATCAATACAATCATATATGAAATCATAAAGGAAAGTCTAAGGTGTAAATACGTAAATAAGATAGTGTAGGGTCTGTTTTGTAAATAGTTTGAATGTTTGTTACATTTTGTTTTCCCTCATAAATACTCTTGTAATATTTTCATTTTGAATCAATGAATCAGTGATTCTTTCTTCCTAATTATTTGTTTTCATTTCACCATTTTACTTTACATGGTATCAGAGCATATGGTGACTCTGAATCCCTATTTTCATTGTTAACCGTCATTACACCACCATTTCATCGTTAAACCATTGTTAAAACCATCGTAATCTTGTTAGTTGATTGTTCTAATCAATTAATTTTGTATTTCATGTAGTCAAGATCATCAATTTATGTTCAATCGAGTTCTTGATTGTTGTTCTAAAATTAGGTCAAAATTTCAATTTCCGCTGCCTATCGTAATGGATTCTAGCAATCCTTTGTACATTCATCCTTCTGATGGTCCAAGATCACTGTCGATTCAATAAAATTTGATCGGTGCTCAGAATTATCGATCTTGGTGTCGTGATGTTGAATTGGATTGTCAACGAAGAGAAAACTAGGTTTTGTGAATGGTACTGTTCTTAGACCCCCTGCTATACTTGTTCCACCTATTACTGCTACTTATAATGTTGTTAATAAGTAATTGTGGAAAACGTCTAATAATCTAGTAATCAGTTGGATCATGAGTTATGTTTCTGAGTCTATTGCAAAATCCATCATGTTTATTGGAACTGCAGGTGAAAATTTTCAATTCAAACATGGGTTTGATTCACACTCCATGTTCTAAAAAATATTTACCATTTGAAAAGAGGAAAAAATGGAGTCTTTGTCTAAAGGCATTTCGGGAATCGGCTTGATTCTATCTCTGTTCCTTCCGTTTGAAGAAAGGAAGGATCCCGCCCAGATATTTTTGCAAATGAGATAGTTGACTTTCAACATAGCAGCAATGTACTTATTGGATCCGTCGGGACTGACGGGCTCGAACCCGTAACATCCGCGAACAAATATAATTCATCGTGATAAGCAGTTCTATTTAACAAAAATGTTGTATTTTCAGGTACATCGTAATTGTTGAATCAATTAGGCCTTGTAGGAAAAAATATTTTTCAAAATAACAAGTACAAATAGTATGACCACTTGATAAAATGTGGAGGGAAGTGCGGTAAATGGCTGATATTATGGATTCAATTGGAAACTAGGTTTTCTCTTAGTAATGGATCAAGGAAGTATAAGTTGAGTAAGGAATGTTTTGAAATACAACAAAATGGTGGTTCTGTTAGTGAGTACTATACTCGTATGAAATGTGTGTGGGAAGAGTTAGATTTCATGACTGTTTTGCCTAGATTAGTCATTGTAACACCAGAGACGTCTGTTTTCTTGGTTGCTGTTAAGAAACAAAAGGAATAGCAAAGGCTATTTCAGTTTATGAATGGACTTGATGAGTGTTATGGTGCACAAAGTAGTTAGTTGATTTTAATCAATCCATTTCCTAGTTTTGAGGATGCATGTACTGTTATACAACAAGAAGAGTCTCAGAAAGATGTGTTTCATCCTGGTGGTGGCCCTCTTGTTGAAACAACTGCTCTGTATGGCAAGCAAGAAACTAAAGTAAAGTGTGGCATTTTTGGCTTTAACTGGCATCCTCCTGAGAAATTCTGGGAGAAAGTAGGCTATCCTGTGTGGCACCATAAGTAAAAGCAGCCTCAGAACAAGATGAGTGCTCAGTTTAAGCCAAAGAGCAGTGCAAATACTGGTAATTTCAAGAGAACTACAACAAGTGTGACTAGTAGTGCAACCAGTTTCGCTTTTACTTCTGAGCAATTTAAGAGCTTAATGAGAAGTGTTTTGAATGATGTCAAGAACAATGGAACTTCTGGAAATGACTGCACTGATGATGAACTTGAGTTTGTAGCAGGTATGCTTTGTCTTAGTGCAGCAACTAATTATAGTCTCTTGTATTACTGGATTTTAGACACAGGATGTAGCCACCTGTAAAATTTCACTATCATAAACTTTCGTGCAATAAAGTAGACTGCTTATCAAAAATTTATTTGATCTAAGTTGAGCATTTAGCATGTACATTTCATTTTCTTGCATAAAAATTTATGCATATCCGAGTAGTTTTATTTAATTATGCCTAGTAATTACTGATAACACAATCACTCTCACAAGAAAACTTTCTTGTCTTACGAGTCCGCACGCGTACCAGTTTAAATAAAAGAAAACGTGAAAAATAAAAACGAATTAACAAGATCAAAAGTCATACAGTCATACCAGTTTAATTAAAACGTGACCGAAAATATAAGTGACGTATCTTCCCGTTTGAAATTTATATGTATACCAATAAAACAGCGGAATACAAAATACACTAAATACCAAATCTATACACAAAATAAATAAACTACACCATATATTAATTACATTTTTACAAAATAAAAATAAACTTTACCCTACCCTATCCCTGCCACCCACGTTCCCCCTTATACCTCCTCTTCTTTTTTGGTTTTTCCTCAGAAGCCAGCTCTACCCTTTTAACTTTACCAATTTCCCATATCCTCTTTTCTTTTTTCTGACTTCTTCTTTTTCGCTTCATCCCTAACCAACGACCTGCTCTCCTTCAGCTTCGCTGATTCCCCAACAAACTCAAAAGTGAGATATCACTTTCATCTCTTCCCACGCAAGGACCACAAGAGCTCCTAGGGGACCATCCAAAGAAAAGGACTAGTGCTACAAAAGGGTTATCACAAGAGTACCATCATGGAGAGCTTGGTCAAGACCATCCTTTTCTTCTCCTTTTTTTTATACCAGCCGATCACTATGGGAGGGTTCACACACCCATTTTCACCAACTTCACACTCACACCTTCATCCCTCCTCCTCCCTTTACCGCCACCATCAACATCACAACACCACAGTCACCACCATCCACTGTCACACTTCACATCTACTTTCAAAGTATCACTGAAACTGCTAGTACAAAAGGGTATTAAGCTAAAGAAGGGTTACATGGAGTCATATAGCTATGGTTTATAAACGTGAAAGGGTTAAGTCGAATAACGGGTTTCCTTTGTACTTTGATCGTTCACTCCTAGTGTCGCACTCTCCATCACAGTAAGCAACCTGACTCACTCTTTTGTTAACAGTATCTTGTTCGGTACATAATCCTATATTTAAAAACATGTACTCATTTATTTGATACATGCACTCATTAAAAATGAAATATCATTAAAGCTTTGCTTTTACTCTACTATTATAAACTAGACATGTATGTCATGTGTTGTTAAGCTTATGTGGGGAATTTGGACGTAAAACATGAATTTACGAACAAGAAACAAAACAAATACACATGTTTTATTCGGTTTTTGAAATGGAACATGGAATGGTTTCAAACATTTTAAACGTATAAAATGATTTCCTATCGATTTCAAGTACTGCGTAAATATTGGCTCACTTTGGAAATCGGTTTATAACTAGGCTTCAAGCTTACTGTCATGCTTTGGTTTATCAAACTCAGTGGTCACTCAAAATACTCGACCCCTTCAATTCATCTTAGTTAAACCCGTAAGCATACACGACACATTCATTTTGGGTAAAACCCACACCCATATCGGGCTTGAAAGCCCAAATCATGACCCTCTTGGTTTACTCGAGTATTATTTGTAATAAAGACTCGATACTCAGCAAGCTATACGATCTAAACCTCACCAACTCAGACTCATGACCTTCTTTCTTCTGAAAACGCATATTCGGTCTTTAAAACGCATGCATATTAGAAACTAAGAATTTATAACAAACTATAAATCAGTTTCACACCCCTTAGATACCATTGAGTTATAAAAGATAACACGAAACACCCCTTGGTCCAGTTGGTTGCATGTGTCGTTTGGCTGTGAGCAAAGAGGTCTAAGGCTCGAATCCTAGCAGTGGCAAATGCCACATATTTTTTTTACTTACGCGAGTTAGCAGCTTTAGCCCTCCAAATTTAAACCACTTTACACTTTTATCTAAGACTTTTATAAGTTTTATAACTTATATCAATTGTTACCATTTTAAAACATTCAACTTTAAATCACTTGACAATTTTCTCAAAACTTTTATAAGTTTTATAAATAATATTAATTTTTACAATTTCAACCCCTCAACGTTGAACACTTGATGCTTTTCACCCAAAACTTTTATGAGTTTAAATAAACTTCCATATTATACCACTTCTCGTCTAGGTAAATATGTTTAATACATATTTTCATTTAACGACCACATCCGCGTAAACTATAAATATTATATATTTTTTTTTCAAATATAATATTCTCCCACAAACCCGATAAATATATATTGTATATATAATTTTTACACCCCGAAGACTAACAAAACTTATAAATACAATTCGACTTGTATTTATTCCCACATCGATAATACTTGAGCCAATATTCGAGTCAACTCTTATACGAAAGTTTCGTATACATCATTCCTCCATTATTCCAAGAGCCAATACTTAAGGAATATTTTCACAACCACATTTTATGTACATCGATAACGTCCACATAAGCTACGTAACACAAACACATGAGAAAGTCCTTGAAAATATTTATTTTTGAACTTTGAGCATTACCACACAAGTTATAACGATACGAGTGTCTCACAACTAAACCATTTTCCAAACATAACCATTTATGGTCGTAAGCGGAATATATTATCTAAGACTTGCCATAATATATCTAGGTTTCGTGTTGAAGCCGTTGTCATATCGTACTTGCTATTGTTGTGCTTTTCCTACTGTATCACTAAGGTGAGTTCATAGCCCCACTTTTACTCTTTTAACTGTTTTATAAACTCCTTGGGGGAGAATACATGCTACTACTGCTTTTATGATCACAATTGCATGAATACTGTTTGCTTTACTTTTGATATTATGACTCTGCCTAAGTGGTTTGCCAAAAGTCCCCTACATCATGAACCATTAATCACTTGCGAGTGAACGCAAATATCGTGGATAGTACTATGGGAATTGACGACCCCGACTCGGTTATCGGAAATAACCGGGGCGCACTATATTTGGTATCTCTATGTAATTGGCTATTACATCTCAGAGGGGCAATTTTATTTACTTACACCAGTAATTTAGGTGTATGCAGTTAGTTTGGTGTCATGAGCTTAGTGCAATAATATCAACTATCTTTTATGGGCGTATAACAGCGTAGCCCATGGCTTATCTTAAACTTGAAAATCTTGTGATCAACTGCTTTATTACTAAACCTATGAATTCACTCAACCATTGTGTTGACTTTTTAGCATGTATTTTCAGGATGAAAAGGCGATAGCTAACTCTGGAGGCGCTTGGGCATTGGCATGGCATGGTCATAGATGACTCTGATTTACGAATTGGGACCACCTTTTGTTAATGAGCTATTTTTCCGCAACAATTCAACTTTTGTAAACTTTGTTTTACTACAATAAATGAAATATTTTACGAAAAAGCTATTATTTCTCACTTGTGTTATGATCCAACTGAGTAGCATCCCAAAAACTTTTTCTTCCGCTGCAAACCATTTTTGGGGGTGTGACACAGGACCTACTGATCATATGACCCCTCATTCTAAGGCAATGTTAAATGCTAAATTGATTAATTTTCTGCCTAAAATTACTCTTCCAAATGGGCATTCTTCTGACATCACACAGATAGGGCAAGTTAAGTTGAACAATGGTATTGTACTTAAGAATGTTCTGTGTGTTCCATCGTTTAATTTTAGCCTTTTGTTTGTTCCCAAGTTGATAAGAGATAATAATTATGTGGCCATTTTCTTTCTTAACTTTTGTGTACTTCAGGACTTGACCACAAAGAAAGTGTTGGGACTGGATAAGAAGATTGCAGGCCTCTATCATCTTCTCAATGTTCCCATGGACTCTTTACATAGGAGGATTAGATAAATGGTAAGACTCTCATATATCTAGTGGTTTGTTTTCATGTTCAGCATGTATGTACAATAAAGTTGTTTTTCCTAATATGTTCAATTTATGGCATCATAGATTAGGGCATCTATCTGTATCAAAAATGAAACGGGTTCGGTGTACTGATGTTACTAGTGTGAATGCTACTGATTCTACTTGTCTTACTTGTCCTATGGAAAAATTAACCAAATTGCCCTTTCCTTTGAGTGATTCTCATAGTACTACTGCTTTTCAATTAATCCACATGGACACTTGGGGATCCATATAAGGTACCTACCAATGGGAGATACAAGTACTTTCTAACAATAGTGGATGACTACAGTAGAGAAACATGGACCTATCTGATGGTTAATAAATCAGATGCATTTGAAATTTTGAAAACCTTTTTGAACTTTGTAGAATTGCAGTCAAGTGCAAAGGTGAATTGTATAAGGTCTGACAATGCACTAGAATTTGTTAAAGGACCATGTGCAGTGTATTTAGCTAATCAAGGCATAGAGAATCAAACTACATGTGTAGACAGGCCTCAACAAAATGGGAGAGTTGAGAGAAAACATAGACACATACTGGAAGTAGCAAGAGCCTTGAGATTTCAAGTTGTTTTGCCATTAAGATTTTGGGGTGACTGTATAACCACATCTACTTATCTTATCAATAGATTTCCCACACTTATCCTAGAAAATAAAACACCTTATGAACTTCTTCTTTACAAAGTTCCTAATTATTCAAACTTGAAACTGTTTGGTTGCTTTGTTGTAGCTACTAATCCTTCAAGAATTCCAGACAAGTTTGCTTCAAAAGGCGTGCCTTGTGTTTTCGTAGGTTACCCTGCACTGTTGAAACCCAGATCCGGACTCAACTAGGGTATGAGTAACATTGATTGATTGATGCACAGTGGAATAATGATAACACAATCAATATCACTAATAAGGTTTTCTTTATTAATAAAAACAAAGAAACTACTACAACTACTAATATACACACGCTATAATCGTGTGTCTAGACTCTCATTAGGAGATGTCTTCTATCAAAATAAATGAAAGGGATACTTGAAACCTAGACGCCTACCCTCTTTATATACTAGAGGGAGGTTACAAAAACCCTAATCTTAGCTTACTAGAAAAACTAAGCTAACTATTACATATTAGGCCCTCATTGTTTCTTCTTTCTTCATTCTTGCTCGTGGTTTTGTAATCTTCAACTCGGCAATTCCCAACAATCTTCCCCTAAACTGGAATTTGACTAGGTTAAGTTCCAGTTTCTTGGTATTACAAAACAACCTGTATGAAGAAACAATGCTAAAACATGTCATCACAATAATAAGCTGCACACTATGAATCTTCTTCCCCATTTTCAAATAGGGGTCTTGTGTAACTCGTAAATGCTTCCCCTCAAGTGATGCATGTAGATGGTAAGTATATAAACAATAAGCTTCCCCTTAAAATTATACTAACCATCTGCTTGAATCATGAACTCAGTAGCATAGATCATTTCTTCCTTCAGTGCGAAAAAGACATCATTAAAAATGTCTTTGAATAATTCTTGTAGTCAATATATGCATGGCGATTACATGCAACGGCCGATAGTCTCAGTGAGATCAGACGGATCAACCAGAAACCACTCAATGCTTATGATTATTCTATTTTAATAATCATATCATGAACTGTATGGTATCATATGCCCCCCAAAATATTTGTAAAGAGCGTGTAACTGTTCCAATCAAGAATTATATCATGCACTGAATCTCCAAAACAAACCATACACATTATTGTTCAAAATCCAAGGGCGTCTTTGGACCTAAAATACTATACCTGCAGAAACCAACCAGCAGCAACCGATCAGTAGAAACTGATCAGCAAGAATACTTTGATTGTGTTCTTATTATTCCACTGTGCATTCATTCAATCATTGTTATTATATACCCTAGTTGAGTTCGGATTTAGGTTTCAACAATTGGTTTCAGAGCCTCGTGGCTCTCGATCTAGGGTTTATAAGGTTTTCCTGTAATTAGGGTTTATACCTTAATTGATCTATAGCAGCAATTGTGAAAAAAAAAAGGTTTCGAGGTAATCGGTTTTTATTGCTTTTATCAATATTTTTGTTTTAATTGTCGTAACAACAATTCTACACGAAATAAATTGATTGATTGGTGTATTCAATTAAAACCTCGTTTTGATTGGTTCGTCGTCCACTTGATCATGATGGGTTATACATGCTGATCTCTCATCATGATGTTCTACAATTTAATGGTCAAGTTGTTTTAATTGATGGTCACGTGATAATAGTGGGTCCCTCGATTGAATATAGCTAGTCGATGCTCTTTCATATTGACCTATGATCACGTGGTGTTTTATACGAATGATGAATTGATATTGGTGATCTTCAAGTTTGTGATCACGTGATGTTACTCTATTGGTTCTTATAGACGGCGCATGATTTGTACTACACGTGGGATCTTTGCATCATAACATCACATTTGATGTTATCTTTGGTTTAAGAAGGGACCTACGTATATATGCTCTTAATTATTGATTGGTCTTAATTGGTCAATTAATAGTGGGTCTCTCGTACTATTGGATGCCACCGATAATATTGTTCCATGAGTTACTACTGATCATTTTGTTGCTGCTTTTCACACGCTGGTCCCCACTTGCATTTGGTCTCATATTATTGTTGCTGTCACATAAATTTACTGCTACATTCAGCTCTTTACAAACCTCTCAACCAAACTTATCTCCACACATTTAAAATGGCCGAATTTGATAATAAAAGGGATGATGTTATGTTTCCTTATTTGATGAATGATGAGTACGAGGTTTGGGCTAAGAAGATGAAACATTGGATCATGAATAATGATATGAATATCTGGAAGGTGATCCAAAATGGCAACAGCTTGAAAAGGACTGGAAGAGATCATGATGGAAAAATCATTATTCTTCCTCCAACGACTGCAGATGAACACATTGAGGTACAAAGAGAGACAAAGGCCAGAACTACCTTGTTTAAATCTATTCCTGCTGATCATGTAGCAGATTTTCGCTATATGGATGATGCACGTGGTATATGGAATGCACTCAAAGCAAGGTATGGTGGAAAGGCTAAATTCAAGAAGATGAGCAAGGAAGCTTATACAATAGGTGATGCTGAAGAATTTGCAATTATAGGCATCTCTCAGGTACATAATTGTGTCTTTAGTTATGATGTAAAATATAATGCCTTTAAGGAGTCTTATGATGATTTGAAACCTAAATATAATGAATGTTATCTAGAGGTTCAGTCTTACAAAAATTCTTTAAAAACCTTAGAAAAACAGAAAATTTGGTTTCAAAAGAATCAGCTTGCTTATGAAGAAAAGATAAGAGTGTTAGAAAGAGATCTAACTAATGCTAAAAATGAGTTAAAATATTCTGAGAAAGAAAGAGCTAAAGTTGAGTTAGAAAAACAAGATGATAATGAAGTAGCAAGGCATAAAGAATGGCTAGTTTATGGTGATAAGTTAGCTAGTCATCTCTATGGTAGTCAAGCTCCTAATTCTGGGATAGGTTTAGGTTTTAAGAAATATGTTGGTTTAGAGGCAAGGAATGATATGTCTAAATCTACACCAGCAGGATTAGCACATTATGTTAATAAAAGGAGAATTGCATGCTGTCCCAGGACCAATTAGAGGAGAACATGATAACGCTACACGCATCGTTCAGGGTCAAAGGAACTTCCTTTTCGTCGAGCAAGTTTTTCAACACCCTAGGCAGTGAACCTAATCGTTGTAGTATAGTATTAGGGTAAGCCACGGGAATTGATATCGTTCTCTAGGGGAATAGGAATGCTAGTGAGAAGTTACTACGCTAAGGTTGGGGTTGAGGAAGATTATTTTTTATCTTTTTATGTGTTTAGGAAATGGAAAGGTACGAATCTCGGGGTTTGGATTTGGGGGTTTGGTATTTCTACCGATTACTTCTACTTATCTAATTATCTAAACTAATGTGTATGTAGTCTATGTCTATTGTTGTGTGCTCGTATGATAGTTAAAGATGTGTTTACTTAGATTTTATTACTCCCTAGTTGTCTCCTATTGATGGTTAAATTGTCACGTCCTTATTCTTAACGCGTTGTGTTTTCTAAGGCCGTAAGGTGTGCATTCCCTAACTCTTTGAAGTCACCTTTAAGTGTAGTAAACGAAATCCACTAAGTCATTCATAAACTATCAAAGATTTATCAAGTATTAAACACAACGATAGCCTAGTCGCACTCCTAAGCCAATTACAATTAAGATAAGAGACAACCTAACAATAATTAACAACTAGGTTTCATATATCTAAGCAAACACACAAGTAATTTAGCCGGACATGGTAAACATGCAAGCATACACACAATCAATCAAACATAGGATAGACATAATGATAAATTGAATATATGGATTAAGATATAATCAACAAACCATTACAAGATGTTTTTGGAGTGATTGAAACCTTCAAAGTTGCTGGAAAAACACCTATCTAAGCCCTGGAATCGGAGTTAGGGTTTAGAGCCTGTAAAAAGTGAAGTTATAATGTTCTATTTATAGGCATATTTTCTGTCGGCAAAGAGTGACGCCGTCACACCTAAAGAATGATGGCGTCACAAAGACATTTTCACCAAACTGTAGATTTTCTCGTTCCGGTCGCGCAGGCTTTTGAATCACCTAAATCCGAGTTCGTATGCAAAAGTTATGGCCAAAACAGTATCATCTACTTCACGCGCATGTTGCAGCTTGTGACGGCGTAACCTTATGCCCGTGACGCCGTCGCCTTCAGTCTCTGACGTCATTTGGATCAAATCTAGGCCGTCTGAGTTGCGACGCCCTACTCTTTTAAAACCTGAAGCCTTCACTTGTAAATGAGCAATTTGGCTACTGAGCCGTCACAAAAGTGGTCCGACGGCGTCGCAGATAACACCTGACGCCGTCCCCTTCAGTTTTAGCAGCCTGAGTGTCTCGATTCTTGACTTTGGCCATTTTCTTCGTATATTCGCACCTTTTCGTCCGAATAAGTGTCATTCCAGCATTTTGCCTTCAAGATACCTAAAAAGTGAAAAGGAACGATATTAAGTAATAACGGATACAAAAGTGATCAAATAAGGGCTTAAACGACCCCTCAAAAAGGTACATTTTAAAACATTATCAAATATCCCTACACTTGGTATTTGCTTGTCCTCAAGCAAATGTGCTTTTAGCCAATTAATTTATAAGTTAGGGGTCATGAAGCATTGGTTTAGAACAATCCACAACACATATAAGCCCCGCAAAAGTCATAACAAGCACGAAAATTACATACTAGCACCTCACATGGGGTGTTTGGATACTCACATCTCTCGGGTGTATATGAAATATAACAAATTGGAAATGGAAGATAAACACTCATTAACCGGGCCTAGTACATAGATTACCATAGGCTTGAGACTAGATCAAACCTCCATCGCTTTGGCGTAAGTACCTAGGAAAGACTATCAAAGAGGTCTTTTAAAGGGTTGTAATGTTAGGCTTACGGTAGGGAAACAAATGGTTTGGTGGGATAGGCTATTTAGTGGTGGCAAGTCAAAAATCTTTATGTTACAAGCATGCGAAGAATGACGTTGCTAAGCCAAGACTCGACACTCTAGACTCTAGATAACTGAAACAAACAAACATAAATTAAAAGATAAATGTAGGATGGTAGCCCGTATGTTTTTTTTTCTTTTTTTTTTCATACACTTTTACTCTACCATCCTCTACGATAACATCAAAATGATAGGGAGTTATATGCACATCCCTACACTTTAGTTTTTATTACTCTAACACTAATATGACCCGAATTGAAAAGATCAAAACACTTGGAGTACATTATTACGCAAATAAAGGGAATTTGAATTTAACGTTCCCTTCCCGTCATTTCATAAACTTTAACTTTTCCCATGAGTCCCAATCGTCCCAAAACTGTGTACAAAGGATATGACTCGACTTAACAACTTATGCAAGCAACTAGATAATTGAACTAAGGGATTAGTGTGATAACAATAATGCACTAAAAGTGAGTGCATACAAGGTAGGCTAAGGCGATTTGGGTGTACATTTGGGGGTGGGGTGTAAACAATGCTCTTCATTGATATTCCGAAAAAGTGAAACATCACGAGAACCGCGAAAAGGATAGGCTCTGAGGGGTTAACTAGGGGTATCGTGTGCTAAAGATGAGTACAACGCAAAGGTGTGGGGGAATTACTCAACCGATGTGGAAGAAGTAATTATATTACGGGTATCAAACAAGGGTTATCCTAATGCCTCTTATCATTTAGTTATTCCTAACTACACAAGTGTAGTCTTACTAGCGATCTCGGGATGCATCACAAAACAAGTTCTAGAATCTATTATACTACCGGTTGACACACTAAGCATTAAAGATGAATGCTTTAATTCCTACTAATCTAAGGGCGATCCTCACATTTTGGGTGGAATTTAAGTGGTAAAGGGTTTTTGTGCTAGTCATATAACTTCCTAACCATGAAACGCTTTTGTTAAGACTAATGGCCCACTCCTATATGTCATGAAAAATTTTAAATTTGGTGCCAAAATTACCCTAACCGACATTCTCTCATGGTTTATTACACAAATGCAATTGGACAAAGCAAATATTCAAGGATAAGCATAGTTTCAAAGTTCCCGTTTTATATTCCCTTCCTACACTTAAACTGAACATTGTCCCCAATGTTCCCCGAAAGTATCAAAGTTATGATAATAGAAGGTTATTAAAAATGAAAGAAAATAATACTCCCCTGATTAGCTCGGTAGGATCCGTGTGAAGTAGTGGTTAAATCTCTCTTCAAGAAGAAGGTTATGCGTGAAAAAGCTCCTTCCAATCTTTTGTATCATCTTCTTGATAAATAAAACCTGTACACTTGAAGAAAACATACAACCCAAAGCATCAAACCGAACAAAGAACAATCACAGCAAGATGTAATTCCAGACTTAAATAAGATATAATGCTTGTGGAATGGATGTTTGCAGATTTTCTGGAAAATTAAGACCTGGAAAATTCCAAAAATTTATAAGTAGCACAGAAAATGAGAGAAAGTAAGATAAGTTGTTTCTGCTCCTCCTGACGCCGTCAGGTTGCGATCCTGACACCGTCAGGTTATCCTGACAGAAACTGGTCTGCGATTTTCTGGAAAAATTCTGGAAAATTTATATCTTTAGAATCTGGAAAAATTCCTGCAAAACATCCATTATGACTCGATACAAGCATTTGACTCTAACAAACACACATATATATCTTTTTCAAGAATTATAATTCTCATGTTCACGTTCTTTTTAAAACGTGTGTAATCCTCCCTACACTTATCCCTTTTGTAAAATACCTTTATATGTAATTAAGACGAGGTTAAAGACAAAATAAAGCATTTTCACAAATTCAAACATGAGAATAAACAATCAATGAAAAGATATATGACACACAAACAAGCAAACAATTAAGCATGGGTTGCCTCCCACGAAGCGTTTTTCTTTATTTATGAGTCTTGTAGCTAGACTCGAAGTCGTGCCCCTAAGTGACTTCATTGTCGTCCTTCTTTTCTTCCACTAAGCCTTCATCATAAGGTTGTAGACGTTGTATGCTCACCGTGAATTCTCTTCCAACATCGTCTATTATGATAACGGTTTTATTTTTTAGATTAGTTTCTTTCACCGTATAAGGTCCAAACCATCTTGGTTTATTCCTTCCTCATAATGCTTTTATTCTTGATTTATACAAAAGCACCTTTTCTCCCTTCAAAAATTCCTTAGGGTTCTTTTGAGTTTGTGTTATTGTGGTATAGTTATTTCCTAACTTGTTATCACGTTTCCACAATGTCGCATTTAACCCTTGAACCATGAATTCTCTAAGTCCTTTTTCCCATTCAGCCATTTTCTTCTTAAAGGCATTATTGGACACCTGCGAATTCTTATCTTTTACCTTATCCATAATCTTCAAAGGATATCTCGGAACAATAGGTATCATAATCCCTTCACCGCATTTGATGGTTGCCTTGGCGGTGGTCAGGAAAGGTGTTCCCAGGATTAATGACAGGTTTTTATCTTCCTCAATGTCTACAATTGCGAAGTCCACCGGATAGACAATATTGGCAACCTCAATTAAGACATCCTCCGCTATTCCTATGGGATAAACATATGAATGATTTGCTAAGGAAAGTCTAAGATTGGTCTTGGTCGGTTCCTCCTTAGTCAACTTATTATAGACTGACAGCGGCATTATGTTTACATCGGATCCCTGGTCGGCCAAGGCATTTAATTTCTCTAAGTCACCTATGCTCCCAGATATCTCTTGCTTCTTAGTTACTGGCTTTCTCAGAATCGACTCGTACATAGGTCCAATAGGCATGGTGCCATACTCTTCCTCTCCTATTTCACCTAAGAGGGATTTCCTAAGAACATCATTGCATCTAAAGTTTTTCACTTGGTTAATGATTGTTTTCTTATTGATCTCATGCTTAAAGTAATGCTTGATGAATTTGGGTTCATCATCAGTCCGAGCCTCATTCTTATCCTTACTATCCTTGCTGCTCTCAGGCTCCTTCTTTTCAACTGCTCCATCCTCATCGGAAGCAATGGAAATGGCGTTAACAGACAAATTGGGGGTGGCATGCTCATCGTTCCTCACTAGCACCTTCTCGGGAATCTTCGTCTTAGTGTACTCTTTCACTAAGTCCATCATCTCCGCCATTTTTTCCTGTATTTCATCCTTTTTTCCATTGAAGGCTTTTAAGAGGGTGTCGAGCTTGGTTGTCATCTCGCTTTGTCGTTGCTTGAAATCGGCTTCAAGTTGTGTCAATCGAGCTTCTTGAGATGACATGAATTTGGACACCATTCCCTCAAGACTAGTGGAAGTTCCGGTGTTTGGAGGGTTGTTGTAGGATTTTCCTAAGTTATTAGGCTCGAGCTTAGGAGTCTCGTAGGAGCTCATTAGGAATTTGACTTGATCTTCAAGTTCGAGCATCCTACCATTGGAAGGTTGTGAGTCAACGGGAGGCAAAGAGAATGCCTTATCAGTTTTGGATAACTCACGGGGGTCATTCCAACATTCATTTTCATAGAGGGCAAGGTCCTCTATTGTACCCCACGATTCTTCCACGGTGAGTTTACTAAGTTTACCATCGGCCGCTTGGTCGATCGATTTCTTAGTTGAGAAGTCGACAAGATCGTAAAAGATTTGGACTTGAAGCCAAAGATCGATGTCGTGATGAGGGACTTTGTGGAGCAAGTTTTTAAATCGAGTCCACGCCTCGTACAGAGTTTCACCTTGACGTTGTTGGAACATCAAGATGTCATTCCTAAGTTTGGTAGTTCTCTCCGGTGGGAAAAAATGAGCAAGGAAGCGAGAGGTGAGATCATCCCAACTTGAGATGGAGCCGGCGGGAAGTCGCTCAAGCCAATTACTAGCTTGGTCCCGTAGAGAGAATTGGAAGAGACGCAGACGCGTGGTCTCCCAATTAGTAGCATCGAGGTCGATGGAATCGTCAATTTTAAGGAAATCCTTAAGATGCTGATTAGGATCTTCGGAACGAAGTCCATGGAATGCACATTCGTTTTGCACCAACCGAATGGTGTCGGATCGCAGGGCCGTAGTTTGGGCTTGGTCGGGAAGCTCAATGGTGTTTCTATAGCCTAGGTGGCTTGGGCTTGAGTATTCACCAAGAGTACGGCCTCTTGGCGGGTCATTTGGTGGTAGGTTGATGAATGGTGGTTGGTTATCACCTTCCATGATGAAAAGTGATGGGGTTACGAACAAAGGTCACGAAGAAGGGGGATAGACTACGAGAAAGCTAAAAATGGGCAAAAATTTACTTGATAGGAATCAAGCAAGGAAACCTAAACGAGGTAGACTCCTAACTAGATATTCTATTCCCCGGCAGCGGCGCCAAAAACTTGATAGCACTACACGCGTCGTTCGGGGTCAAAGGAACTTCCTTTTCGTCGAGCAAGTTTTTCAACACCCTAGGCAGTGAACCTAATCGTTGTAGTGTAGTATTAGGGTAAGCCACGGGAATTGATATCATTCTCTAGGGGAATAGGAATGCTAGTGAGAAGTTACTACGCTAAGGTTGGGGTTGAGGAAGATTATTTTTTATCTTTTTATGTTTTTAGGAAATGGAAAGGTACGAATCTCGGGGTTTGGATTTGGGGGTTTGGTATTTCTACCGATTACTTCTACTTATCTAATTATCTAAACTAATGTGTATGTAGTCTATGTCTATTGTTGTGTGCTCGTATGATAGTTAAAGATGTGTTTACTTAGATTTTATTACTCCCTAGTTGTCTCCTATTGATGGTTAAATTGTCACATCCTTATTCTTAACGCGTTGTGTTTTCTAAGGTCGTAAGGTGTGCATTCCCTAACTCTTTGAAGTCACCTTTAAGTGTAGTAAACGAAATCCACTAAGTCATTCATAAACTATTAAAGATTTATCAAGTATTAAACACAACGATAGCCTAGTCGCACTCCTAAGCCAATTACAATTAAGATAAGAGACAACCTAACAATAATTAACAACTAGGTTTCATATATCTAAGCAAACACACAAGTAATTTAGCCGGACATGGTAAACATGCAAGCATACACACAATCAATCAAACATAGGATAGACATAATGATAAATTGAATATATGGATTAAGATATAATCAACAAACCATTACAAGATGTTTTTGGAGTGATTGAAACCTTCAAAGTTGCTGGAAAAACACCTATCTAAGCCCTAGAATCGGAGTTAGGGTTTAGAGCCTGTAAAAAGTGAAGTTATAATGTTCAATTTATAGGCAGATTTTCTGTCGGAAAAGAGTGACGCCGTCACACCTAAAGAATGACGGCGTCACAAAGACATTTTCACCAAACTGTAGATTTTCTCGTTCCGGTCGCGTGGGCTTTTGAATCACCTAAATCCGAGTTCGTATGCAAAACTTATGGCCAAAACAGTATCAGCTACTTCGCGCGCATGTTGCAGCTTGTGACGGCGTCACCTTATGCCCGTGACGTCGTCGCCTTCAGTCTCTGACGTCGTCTGGATCAAATCTAGGCCGTCTGAGTTGCGACGCCCTACTCTTTTAAAACCTGAAGCCATCACTTGTAAATGAGCAATTTGGCTACTGAGCCGTCACAAAAGTGGTCCGACCGCGTTAGATAACACCTGACGCCGTCCCCTTCAGTTTTAGCAGCCTGAGTGTCTCGATTCTTGACTTTGGCCATTTTCTTCGTATATTCACGCCTTTTCGTCCGAATAAGTGTCATTCCAGCATTTTGCCTTCAAGATACCTAAAAAGTGAAAAGGAACGATATTAAGTAATAACGGATACAAAAGTGATCAAATAAGGGCTTAAACGACCCCTCAAAAAGGTACATTTTAAAACCTTATCAGAACATATGCCCACCACCACTACCTCAGACTTTGATGGATCACACCATTTATATGGCAAAAAGTCAAGTGACTTGCCAGACCTTAGTAGCAAAACTAATGACTCTGTCTCTTGTTCTAAAAGTGACAAGTCGTCAGACCTAAAGTCCAATGACTATGCCTCATGTGATTCAAGTGAAAAGTCTGACTCACCTAGGCACACACCCAAGACCACACCCAAGTCCAAAGTAGCTGATGATGAGCCCAAAACAAAGACAGTTACTTATTCTGTTGAACACAATTTTGCTTCTAGTTCTGTTTCTGATAAGTTTATGTGTAATACACAAAGTTGTGTTAAGAATGAGTCTTTTAAGAAGAAATCTTGTTTTGTGTGTGGTAGTAAACTTCATCTCATTAAAGACTGTGATTATTATGAGAAAAGGATGGGTGTTTCCTATGGCCAACAGACCTTTAGACCCACATGGACTGATGTTGCTAGTATTTCTCCATTTGTTCCCAAAGCTGCACATGTGAGAGCAGGTAAACCAATTCCTACTGGTAAGCCAAAGGTGTATGCATCTATTTCTGCTGATAAGCTTAATAGGCCTTTTCCAGTTCCCTCTGGTGGAGGATATACTTCACCAGTTACTACTGGTTGGTGGACCAGTAATGCTAGACTTATGCCCTATAGACCTACAAGTTCTTATTTTCAGTCATATACACCTTATGTATCTCATATGAATATGGCACATGGTGGAGTACGAGTGGTAACTGCTGATAAGCCCTCAACAGGTTATTCTTGGAAAACTCAAAGGAAAGGTTCATTCTGGGTACCCAAGAACAATAATCTTTGTCAGGTGCATTGATTGAGGGGAGGCTTATTGTTGTATTTTTTTGTATTCTAACCATTTTTGCAGCTGTTGGATCCTCATAAGCCTTACGGGAGGCTTAGTGTTTCTGTTGACACTACATATTTTTTTGGTTTCTGCTGCTGCTTGATGGTATATTTTACATATTTTGTATATTTTTATTCTTTCTTTATTTTCTATTTGTTTTATTGAAAAAATAAATAAATAAATAAATAAAAATTGAACTTGTCTTTGTTCAGTTTCTACTCTTTCTTGTATGCAGGTTTTGGTATTGGTTACTTACCTCACAGCTAATGGTTTTCACCTCACCATGTCTTACTGACACAAGAGTTGACTAGCCCACACGATTATGGCTTGCGGTAAAGGCTGCGGAAATCCATAAATGGTAATCAACTCACCATGATGATGACGGCATTCCATCAAAGAGTTGGCTAGTCCAAAAGCAAACGGTTTTTGGTAAAGACATCTCAATTCCGTTGATAGCTGTAATGGTTTGCTCAAAACCATAGGGTACTAAACTCACCCATGCTTCATTGCTGAGAGTTGAAATGGTCATCAATCCACCATGGTTGCTGCCCTATTGGGTGACCAAAGGATTGGCTAGTCCTGAGCAAACGGCTACAGGTAAAGACATGTCAAATCCGTTTATGGTTGTGATGATTTGCCGAAAATCATTAGGGTTATCCAAAACACCAATGATTCATGATCTAAGTGTTGGACTGGTTACTAGTTCACCAGGGTGATGCCATGATTCCACCAAAGGACTAGCTAGCCCAAGAGTGAGTAGCTACTTGGTAAAGGCTTATCAAATCTACTCATGATGCTGTTGATTCTGTTGCTACTCAAAGATAGGAGTTGCTGTGGAATCTTGTTCTTCAAAGATGGTTTCTAGTTGCTGCCGATATATATAGACTTGGTTGCTGCTGGTTACTTTATTTTGCTGCAGAAGTTCAAGTATCAATCCTCATGCTTTGGAAGTTACTCATCTAACTGGAAACTTGAAGTTAACCAGGTTAACTTCAAGTTTAGGGGAGGATTGTTGGGAATTTTAGAAGTTCCTACTGATGAAGTTCTACTGACAGGTTCCTACTGAAGCTATAGATGGTTTCTGCTGATGACATGGTTCCTGCTGATATTGTATTCCTACTGATATAGTTAATCAGTATTAGTTTCTTAGGATATGCATGAGCTATTTTAGGTAGTGATATGCATTTATTTTATATTTATTTATTGTCTATTTAGGGTTCCTTATGTATAAAAGGAACAGTTGGCTTTTGTATTGAAAAAGCGGTCTTGAAAAGAAAACACTCCAGGAAAACATATTTGAGAGAGTGTAATAGAGATCCATAGAGGATCATGGTTTTATTAGAAAAACCTTGTTGGTAACTTTGATTGTGTTCTTATTATTCCACTGTGCATTCATTCAATCATTGTTATTATATACCCTAGTTGAGTTCGGATCTGGGTTTCAACATGCACATCAGAGGGGATATAAATTGTACAATCTCCTCACTCACAGTTGTTTTGTAAGTAGAGATGTACAATTTCATGAACACATTTTTCCATTTGCTGAGTCAAGTTCTACTCAATTTCATCAACCTATGCCTATTTCTATGCCAAAGTCCATAGTTGTTTATGATGATCCTGTTGTTCTTCCTTCATCTATACTTGTTGAATCACCATTTTTGCCAATATTTTTTCATCAACCTATGCCTATTTTTCTTAGTCATATTTCATTGCCAATATTTTTTTTAAGAGTAAAATACATTGTTCTTTCCATCGTACTCAATTTGAGTTTTTCAAAAAAATTAAAGTCACTCAAAGTTTCTATTATTCCTCTTTGCATTACTCAAGGTTTTTTTTATTGCTAGCCGTCCACTTGTCAGCCAACATCCGTTAACTTCCTACCGTGCTTTTTAGGTGAGGGCACAATAGTCTTTTTAGTGATGCAAAACTTTTCTTTTTCTCATTTAATGTTCTGTGTTTCACGTCCATCTATTCTTCCGCCATGATAACAATATAACACTTATGTGTACTCATTCCTCGTCCCGAAACTTTTCTTGGAAGATTTGCCAAAAAGAACCCTAATTCAATGGCATGACGGAACTTCAATTTTCTTAGTGACAAATTAGCAGCCCCATCATTGGTTTTACATTATGGCAAGTTAGAGAACACTCTTTTATTGATGACGATTTTGGAAGAACAAAACTTTGCATTGAGGAAATATGGCACGTTTTTTTTTCTTATAATTGTTTTCAAGGATATGTTTGTATGATTGTTTAAGGTATCTTCCATTTAGGTTATATAATCTTAACAGTGTTTTGTTCTTAGTTTCAACAGTTGGTAGATTTGGTGTTGGAAAATTTAGTGCACTTGTGGGATTAGTTTACACCTTGTAATGGGTTAGGAGGTACGGAGTGTACACCCATAAGGTCCATGAACACCCTGACTCTTATAGTGGTTTGTATTGGTAGTACTGGTGAAAGTACTGCTTGGTGAAAGTACTGCTTGTGGAAAGTACTGATTGTGGTTTCCACTGATAAGCAGTGTTTCCACTGATAGGCAGTGTTTCCACTGAAGTGGTGTATCCACTGATAGTGCTATGAAAGTACTGATAAGCAGTGTTTCCACTGATAGGCTGTACTTACACTGCAAGTGAAAGTACTGCTAGTGGAAAGTACTGCTTATGGAAAGTACTGCTAAATGGCAGTTACAACTTCTTTATGACCACGTTTAATTGGTCATGTAACCACTAACGGCTATAATGGGGATAATTATGAGGCTATTAATGGGCCGATTAATACTCATAATTCCATTGGAATAGCTCAAGAGTAACCTCCTATATATAGGAGGTCTGATCATGCATGAAACACACACAGAAAACAATAAACACTTATTAGTGAAAGGGTTATAGAATTGTGCCTAATTCTCTAACTGCATTTGGTCTTATCCCAAGTAGATATTCGTGATACCCAGGCATTAGGGTCGAATAGTTTACTTTGGAAAGTAATCACACGATTCCAAGTGATATCCGGTAACCACCTAGTGGTATTGCTACTGTCATTGATTGTCTTAACCCTGTTCTGGGAGATAACCCCCAACAATCAAAGTAAACTATTTTGTGATAATCAATGGCAACTGTTGCAATGAAACACATGGCTTCAAACTTTGCTAAGCTGGACAAGTTTGAAGGGGTGGACTTTAGGAGGTGGCAGAAGAAGATGCACTTCTTGCTGTCAAGCATGAGTGTGGTCTATGTGCTGACTACTCCAATTCCTGATGATGGTGATGATGCTACTGTGGAGCAGATCAGGAGGAGGAGCAAGTAGGAGAATGATGACTACATATGCAGAGGTCTTATTCTGAATGGTATGTCTGATTCTCTGTTTGATATTTATCAGAACTTTGAATCTTCCAAAGAACTGTGGGATTCCTTGGATGCCAAATATATGGCTGAGGATTCATCAAGTAAGAAGTTTCTTGTTAGTAATTTTACAAATTACAAAATGACTGATTCAAGACCAGTTATGGAACAATACAATGAACTTCTTGGAATACTTGGAAGGTTTACACAACACCAAATGAACATGGATGAGGCTATCAAAGTCTCTTGTGTCATTGACAAACTCCCTCCTTCATGGAAAGACTTCAAGCATACCTTGAAACATATGAAGGAGGAGTTAACTCTTGTTGAGTTGGGCAGTCATCTGCACATTGAGGAATTTCTCAAGGTGCAGGATAATGACAAGCCAAAGAGTAGCAATGCTGCTGGACCATCTGTTGTCAATATGGTAGAGCATAACAACTCTACCAGGTACAATGACAACAAAGGCAAATGCAAATATCATGACAACACAAGGGCAGATCCTAACAAGAAGGCTACACCTACTTGTTGGAAATGTGGCAAGACTGGTCACATTAAAAGGGACTGCAAGGGTGTTAAAGTTGGTGGTAAAGCCAATGGATCAGGCACTAATGGTTCAGGGAGTGGTGGTTCAGCCAACTCACTGAAAGGTCAGAATATGTTTAATAAGTCTTTTCAGATTTATTATGTTACATATGTATCTGAATCTTTTTATGTGCAGGATGATGATGTTGCGTGGTGGGTTGACTCTGGTGCAACAGTTCATGTGTGTAAAGATAGAAGCTGGTTCAAGACTTATGAGTCACTGAATGATGGTTCTATTCTTCACATGGGAAATGAGTCAACAGCCTTGGTGCATGGTCGTGGTTGTGTAGATCTTAGGTTTAGTTATGGAAAGATTGTAACTTTGTTTAATGTTATTCATGTTCCTGATATCAGGAAGAACTTGGTTTCAAGTAGTGTTTTGAATAATCATGGATATAAACAAGTTATTGAATCTGATAAATTTGTTCTTTCTAAATGTGGTGTTTTTATTGGTTTTGGTTATTTATGTAATCAAATGTTCAGGCTTAATATTACCACTGACAGTGTTATTTCAGCTTTTGTGACCACATATGATCAGACTGATTCTACCCTGTGGCATGCTAGACTTGGTCATGTTCACTATAAAAGAATGCAAGATATGTCTAGGGATGGTTTAATCCCTGCTTTTGACATGGACACTGAAAAGTGTAAAACTTGCATGTTGACCAAGATAACCAAGAAACCCTTTCAGGGTGTTAGTCGTGAGACTAAGATCTTGGAGCTTATTCACAGTGACCTGTGTGATTTGCATGCCACTCCTTCTTTGGGGAATAAGAAGTACTTTGTGACATTTATTGATGATGCTTCTAGATTTTGTTATGTTTATCTGTTACATACCAAGGATGAAGCATTAGATAAATTCAAAGTGTTTAAAACTGAAGTTGAATTACAACTTGGGTCTTTAATCAAAAGATTAAGGACTGATAGGGGAGGTGAGTACATGGATACTCAGTACTTTCAGTCTGTTGGAATAATCCATGAAACGACTGCCCCTTATACTCCTCAGCAAAATGGTATTTCTGAAAGGAAAAACAGGGTGCTGAAGGAGATGGTTAATTCCATGTTGTCCTATTCAGGACTGAGTCAAGGGTTCTGGGGTGAAGCTATGTTAACAGCTTGCTATTTGCTAAATAGAGTTCCCAACAAAAGGAACAAGGTTACCCCTTATGAACTCTGGACTAAAAAGAAACCCAACCTGAATTATCTCAAGGTTTGGGGTTGTAGGGCTGTTGTAAGACTCCCTGATCCAAAGCAAAAGAGTTTGGGTGAAAGAGGCATTGACTGCATCTTTGTTGGATATGCTGAGCACTCCAAGGCTTTTAGGTTCTATGTTATTGAACCTAATGAACATGTTTCAGTTAACACAATAATTGAATCAAGGGATGTAGATTTTGATGAGAATAGATTCTCATCAGTCCCTAGACCAAGTCAGAGGATTCCTAATGGAACTCATGACACTGGTGTATCAGAGGTCCCTGATGATGAACCATCAGTGGTCCCTGATGAGGTTGTGGTTCAGCAACCTGAACCTGTTCTCAGGAAAAGCAAAAGGGTCAGGACTCCAAAGTCATTTGGACCTGAGTTTCAACTATACTTAGTTGAAGGAACCAGGGATGAGGTCTCTAACCAATACTCCTATTGCTTCATTGTTGAGGATGATCCCAAGACATTTGAAGAAGCAATGAAGTCCCAGGACATTTCCTTCTGGAAAGAAGCAATCAATGATGAGATGGATTCCATCATGGGCAACAACACTTGGGTGTTGGTTGATCTACCACCAGGTTGCAAACCTCTAGGTTGCAAATGGATTTTCAAAAGGAAAATGAAGGTAGATGGAACTATTGAAAAGTTCAAGGCTAGACTAGTCATTCAGGGCTTTAAACAAAAGTCAGGAATAGACTATTTTGATACTTATGCCCCTGTGGCTCGTATCAGTACCATAAGACTGCTGATTGCTATGGCATCTATTCACAATCTGATTATTCATCAGATGGATGTGAAAACAGCTTTCTTGAATGGTGAATTGGAAGAGGAGGTTTATATGAACCAACCTCAGGGCTTCATCTTGCCTGGGAATGAAAACAAGGTGTGTAAACTGATTAAGTCTCTTTATGGACTTAAACAGGCACCTAAGCAATGGCATCAAAAGTTTGATGAAGTGGTTTTGTCTAGTGGTTATGTTCTTAACCAAGCTGACAAATGTGTATATAGCAAATTTGATGAATCTGGTAAAGGAGTCATCATTTGTCTATATGTTGATGACATGTTGATCTTTGGCACTGACCAAAATCAGGTTGACCTGACAAAGGAATTTTTGTCATCAAGGTTCTCCATGAAAGACATGGGGGAGGCTGATGTTATCCTTGGTATAAGGATTAAACATGAAAGTAATAGAATTTCTATCTCTCAGTCTCATTATATTGAGAAGGTACTGAGGAAATTCAATTACTTTGATTGTACTCCAGTGAGTACACCTATGGATACTTGTGAGAAGCTGATGCCTAATCATGGCAAGACTGTATCTCAACTTGAGTATTCTAGGGTAATTGGCTGCCTGATGTATGCCATGACTTGTACAAGACCTGATATTGGTTTTGTAGTGGGAAAATTGAGCAGGTATACTAGTAATCCTAGTGCTCATCACTGGCAAGCAGTTCAAAGGGTACTGAAGTATTTGAAGAGAACTATGGATTATAGTCTCTCATATACTGGTTACCCATCAGTGTTGGAAGGTTACACTGATGCAAGTTGGATCAGTAACACTGAAGACAATTCGTCTACCAGTGGCTGGGTATTCCTACTTGGTGGAGGTGCAATTTCTTGGGCATCCAAGAAAAAAACTTGCATCACCAGTTCGACAATGGAATCTGAATTTGTGGCTCTAGCAGCTGCTGGTAAAGAAGCTGAATGGTTGAAAAACTTGCTTCTTGAGATTCCATTGTGGCCTAAACCTATAGCACCTATTTCTATCCGGTGTGATAGTGCAGCTACATTGGCTAAGGCTTATAGCCAGATGTACAATGGTAAGTCTAGACACTTAGGTGTCAGACATAGCATGATTCGTGAGCTTATCATGAATGGGGTGGTATCTATAGAGTTTGTGAGATCTCAACAGAACTTAGCTGATCACTTGACGAAGGGTCTGGCTAGAGACTTGGTCATAAAGTCTGCTAAAGGGATGGGTTTAAGTCCAACTTAGTCACTGAATGCTAGGACACCCAACTCCCTCCTAAGGAAACTTGGGAGCTGAGTTCAATGTGGAAAGCTGAACATTCAGTGGACTGGAGCACATGTTTTATTTACATCCCAAGGTTGTGCTCAGAACCTGCTGAAAGGAGGATGAAGTCTTTACTTCTTAATGGTTAATTTTCTTTGAAAAAGTGCTTGGCAGGAGCATGACTAAAGAGGAACCACCTATGTAAATGTTGAAGTTTTGCCGCTTCAGGAAGCTTTGGACTTTTAGCTTTTACAACATTTATGAATTTGGATATGGACACATGGCTTGTATAGTGTCAGGAGCTGTTAAGTGTTTGAAAACTTGTGTGTATTTTATCTTCAGGTATTCAAATGGGTTGAAGGGTTCAATTCTTAGAACACCCTGATTCTCGAATATTTGAACGTGTAATTTACTAAGATGGAAATTCAATCCTCAGGACATTTTCGTTTATGCACATGTTTTGATTGATGTTTATTTTTCATGCAAAGGAAGTGAACTAAATTTGGGGAGGATTGTTGGAAAATTTAGTGCACTTGTGGGATTAGTTTACACCTTGTAATGGGTTAGGAGGTACGGAGTGTACACCCATAAGGTCCATGAACACCCTGACTCTTATAGTGGTTTGTATTGGTAGTACTGGTGAAAGTACTGCTTGGTGAAAGTACTGCTTGGTGAAAGTACCGCTTGGTGAAAGTACTGCTTGTGGTTTCCACTGATAAGCAGTGTTACCACTGATAGGCAGTGTTTCCACTGAAGTGGTGTATCCACTGATAGTGCTATGAAAGTACTGATAAGCAGTGTTTCCACTGATAGGCTGTACTTACACTGCAAGTGAAAGTACTGCTAGTGGAAAGTACTGCTTATGGAAAGTACTGCTAAATGGCAGTTACAACTTCTTTATGACCACGTTTAATTGGTCATGTAACCACTAACGGCTATAATGGGGATAATTATGAGGCTATTAATGGGCCGATTAATACTCATAATTCCATTGGAATAGCTCAAGAGTAACCTCCTATATATAGGAGGTCTGATCATGCATGAAACACACACAGAAAACAATAAACACTTATTAGTGAAAGGGTTATAGAATTGTGCCTAATTCTCTAACTGCATTTGGTCTTATCCCAAGTAGATATTCGTGATACCCAGGCATTAGGGTCGAATAGTTTACTTTGGAAAGTGATCACACGATTCCAAGTGATATCCGGTAACCACCTAGTGGTATTGCTACTGTCATTGATTGTCTTAACCCTGTTCTGGGAGATAACCCCCAACATTTGGTATGTTTAGCATGACGTTTCTGGTCAGGTAGAATATACGAAGGAGGTAGGGAAACTATTGTTGATTTATTTGGTATTAATGAGGTGTTTGTGGATGAGATGGATGCCCTTATGATATGTGTTGAACATTGTAAAACCCCGTAGGAGATATTATATTACTGATACAATATTTATAATGTGATTACATCTAGAAACTCTAATGGACCCAAACCCACAATCGGGCTTGGGCCATATTTATCGTCTAATACTCCCCCACAATCAGAGCAGCGAAATCGCGAAAGCTCGGATTGGACTAGAAACTAAATAAACATTAAAGAAAGCTAAACTAAGAATTTGTTGATGACGATATCTGACAGCAAGCGGAGACATATCTTTAAACAGTGGCAGCAAAAGCATCAACATGCAACAAAGAAAAAGCATTAAACCAAACATAAATTGTTGTTGAAGAAATTCGCCAATTTGCGGAGACAAATCTTCAAACCGCATTAGCGAAAGCAAAGCAAACAAAAAAGAAAAAACAAATAAGCAAAAGGTTTTTTTTTAATCAAAAAAATACGGCTGGGATTTTTTGAGTTAGGAGATAGGCATGTGATTTGGTTATATGAATGCATGGGTGTGAATTTAACTGAAACTGATAAAACGAGGTATTAATGCATGGTTGTGGTGGGACTGCACTAAATATGAAAGAGCAAGCACTCGACTGCCAAAGAAATAGGCACGATAAAAAAATAGTTGCGACAATGTTTAGGGTTTTTGGATTTGACGAGGTGGCGTAGGGGAGGCGACTCAATTTAGCCACCTAGGTCTGAGGATCAGACCCGCTCTGATACCATGTTGAACATTGTAAAACCCCTTAGGAGATATTGTATTATTGATACAATATTTATATCGTCTAATAATATGAGGCTGGAAAAACTAATTACTTCTATTTTGTTAAGCCAGGTTGTACTCTAAATGATGGTTTGTATAGCTTCCGTGAGACTATGAATCTTGAATTATTGAAAGACATTATCAGTGACAAATGAACGATAGATGTTTATGTTGAAATTGGTAAGACATGATTATAGTTTAATGAAATGTCTCCACAATCAATTAATACAGTTTTTATGGAGATTATGAAAAAATTATAAAGGTAGCTAGTGTTGCTATTCAATCATGTTGTAGACGATTGGTTTTAAGTGATAGTGATAATGAGCATGTACTAGAGCCTTTTATGAAACTAACACAACTCTCTTTGGACGTTAATAGTATTGGAGAATCTAGTAAGTTGCCAGATATTGAACCTGTGTTTTCAACTCTTGACATGTCGTTTACTAGCCAACATGTTGACCATATGTAAAAAGATAAACTTGTTGAGGTCTGTCAAAATGAAAAAGAATTGAATGCTGGAAAAGAGGTTGAAACCCATGGATATGATAGTGAAGCTGATGTTAGTGACAACACTGATCTTATTAATGTATGGATTGATGAGGATAATACTTTTGAGGAGCCTGATGTTGAGGTTAATTTGTTCCAAGTGAGTCAGAGTAGGCAGTTAGGCAAAGTAGGAACATCACTGATTGATGAGGATAATACTTTTGAGGAGCCTGATGTTGCGGTTAATTTGTTCCAAGTTAGTTATAATAGTCAGTTAGGCAATGTATGAACATCATTGGTTGATGAGGATAACACTTTTGAGGAGCCTGATGTTGAGGTTGCTCAGTTCCAAGTGAGTCAGAGTAGTCAGTTAGGCAATGTAGGAACATCTTGCTAGATAGTTGATGACTCAAAATTGACGAATGAAGAGAATACTTGTAAGGAACGTGATTTACAACTTGCTTTGCTCCAAGTGAGTAAGAGTACACAGTTAGGCAATGTAGGCACATTTAGCCATGTACTTGAGGACATAAATTTGGAAAATGAGTTAGATGTCATAGATACTAATGTCTTTGATAGTAATTGCGGTTCTGAGTCAAATGTAGGTTATTCTAGGATGGGAAAAAAGTTGGGGAGAATCATGAAACAAGTTAGACCAGATTAAGATGGTTCTATTTATAAAACATTCTTTTACTATGGTCAAACCTTTGGTTCTACAAAAGAAATAAAAGAGAATGTAAGAGAGAATTCAATAGAAACTAGAAGGGAATTGACTTTTGTAAAGAATGACAAAGAAAGAATTGGGGTCAAATGTATGGGTATTGTTCCAGTTTCTGGCCCAGGTGAAAGTGTTGGACTAGGTAGAGGCCCAAACAATGCAAGTAAAGGTCCAATAACCATATGTATAAAAAGGAAGGAATTAATGGCAGCCAAAACTGATTCTTCACCAACACACTGCCCATGGTTGTTGTATGTCGGCAAAGAACTTATGAAGATGAACTCACGTGTTTGCAGTCAAGGGAGATCCTAGCTTGTGACTATAATTTATCTCAAAGCAAATAATAGAACAAGTTTAAGTCAATCCACAAATTCCAGTCAAGACTGTTCAGGACCAACTTACCAACCAATTTGAACTTGAAGTGTCTATGCAGAAGGCTTAAAGGGAGATCCTAGCTTGTGACTATAACTTTATCTCAAATCAAATAATAGAACAAGTTTAAGTCAATCCACAAATTCTAGTCAAGACTGTTCAGGATCAACTTACCAACCAATTTGAACTTGAAGTGTCTATGCAGAAGGCTTTAAGGTCAAAACACAAAGCAGAAAGTGAGATTATGGGTGATTATAAGCTACAATTTAGCATGTTGAGATATTATGTTGTGAAGTTGTAGAAGACAACCCCTAATACAACTGTACCAAATGGTTTACTGATACTCAATTGAAGACTCAAATCAACTAGTACCAAATGACCAAATTTTTACACTAGCCTCTAAAGGTAACAATGTTTATGACCATGTACATAAAGTCAACACTAATCAAAGTCAATAAAAATAAAATTCATAACAATGTTGACAATTAAAAGTCAACACTAACCAAATTCATAACCAAGTGCATAAAGATAAGGTAAACTCAGCTCTCATAAAAACCAAATTGGAGACTCAAATCATCTATTATAAAAACAATTTAGAAAATAGCAAATAACAACCATTTTCAATTTAGAAAACATGAAACATTCCATTAAAGAGAATGTAAAGTCAATACATACTACATGATTGTTTGATCAAGGTTGTTACACTAAGATAATGCCCTAACAAGTGCTTACATTTCCACAAAACACAAAATACCACCATCATACAGAAACGCTAAAGAGTTAACCAAGCGCATAAACAATCAAGAACAAGATCCAACTGAGCACTAGGTAAATCTTCCACTTTCAAACATCGACTTGAGAAGCTTGTAATCTTGCCTCTAGCTCATTTATCCCCCTCAAAAGGCCTAGTATCATCATTGTTGAACGAGCACACATTTGCGGATCATACCATCCAATGAACCGACAAGAAGACCCCTAATCATGAAAATGTCAAGTCATTAAAGTAAAATAGCAACCACCATTATAACTGTGTACTTTGCTAATAATGCAAAACATAAATATTCTTAATATGCACTTACTTGATCAGGACAAGCATAGAATCGACGCCTTGGGTTGATCGTTGTCCACGATGTGCGAACGATTGTCTGCCTACCACACCAACAACTGACCATTTTTTATAGTTTATGATTTTGGAGAAGAAAGGTTTTAGGGTTATGTTAGGGATGATGAAAATTGTGGTAGAAGAGTAATATACGGAAATGAAAATATTGTACAACGGTTGACACTAATACGCATAAGTAAAAAGACCATCGGCTCTCACCTAAAAGATACGTTGGGAAGTTAACGGGTGTTGACTGACGGCTAAAAGTCAAAAGGATCTTGGGTGATGCAAGGTGAACAGTAAGGACATTGGGTGACTTTAATTTTTCTGAAGGACTCGGCGTGTATATTGGGTACAAGTTCAGGTACGAACGATGGATTTTACTCTCTTCTATGTATAACGTTTTTCAACTGTTAAAAAATCATATTTTTGTTGAACTGTGAAAATTAACCGACTTAATATTTTAAATGTCATTTTAGTGTGTGAATTAATTTTATTACTAATTATTGTAATGAGATAATTACCTAAAAATTTATCTAACTTATCACTTTATTAAATTGTATGTAGCCTTTTTTATTTTTTGCTATTATATACTCTAAACTTTTGATTTCGACTTTATGTGTATTTTGTTCATGTAAAATATGACCATTTACCCTTCACTGTCAATAAAAGGGTTACAAAATATAAAGGTAAAATCGTCATTTTACATGAGCAAATACGCAAAAAAGTCGAAATTCAAAATTTTGGGGTATATAATAGCAAAAAACAAAGAAAGCTACACACAATTAGAAAATGTGACAAATTAGATACATTTCTAGGCAATTATCCCCATTGTAATTACTCTAAATTAGTTGTGTTCGTCAAAATAGAATGCCATACAGTCATCAATATTTTTATTTATTTTTTGTAAAGGGTTACCCCGGTAAATTGTAAAAAAAAAAAATAAATAAATAAATAAAATCACAATGGAATGTGGTTGAGGTACCATATTAACCTCAAGCAAAAACTTGAACTCCCACTAATCGAATGTGACATGCCGCAAACGAACACGCCTAACTATAAGATACAACCAATAATAGAAAAGGCCTAAACTACATAAAAGCTTCTGCCTAGAGACAGCCATCGAAAACATAGAGAGAATGATAATCCAACTCAATTTGCCTCCTAAAAAAACCTTTCCAAGAAAAACCCGATGGGAAAAACCTTGGCGAAGGAAAAAAGATTCATCAATATTTTGAATCTGCAAAATATGATCTATCTGAGTATACGCTGAACACGTCCATAGTTACTAGGATCAGTATGAAATGTAAGTTGGTTTCCAGAATCAGTAGTTTAAGAAAAATTGGTTCTTGAATTGCGACTAAATTCGAAGTTGATTGCTAAAGTGCAATTTGTTAAGCCGTATGTAATCAATAAAAAGACATTCAAATTCAGAAAATTGTCGTGGAATGTGACTGCTAATATTGACAATTTAGTGAACAAGAAACCAGCAACAGAAGGTGAATTAGAGCACAGACGATGCACCTTCACATTTTTCTATCACAATTCAGTACATACTTCACTGCCACTTTATAACTTGTGTAAAAACTCAGCCAGGTATATACATATAGAAACTAAAGAAACAAACATTTATAGAAGGCAATAAAAGCGTGGAATACAACATAATATACATTAAAGCTACAGGTAGTTGACAAATGTGTTACTCGTACGTGTGATTTAACAAGTTCGCCTCAAAAAACCATGAACCTGGAATCAAAAACGACATTCAAAGGTTATCCGAAGTGTATTAAAATTTCACAACTTCCAAAATTTCTTTATTCAATTACAAATAATTTTTTTATTATATGGAAAGCAATGCAGAGGAGTGGAAAGGAGTACCTGTCGACCATCGTGTATATTGTTATGTTGTACGCTGTGTAAAATAAGGATGCTTCAGAGCCTCATCAACAGTCAACCGATCCTCCTGTGATTCAATTTCAAATAATTAGCATGGTGAAATTTTGAAGTGGCGAGATGAACTAGTTAAATAAAACGTCAGAACAGTTTCAAGTCGGGCCGTTTTAGTACAGATTGAAAGAGTCGACCTGCAAACACTTTACCGGTTTTCCCGTCTTTAAATTTACTGATTATTTAATTAATGTGTTAGCCTTAACTGTGATGACAAAAACGATATGATTACAATGATCATATAAACATTTCAATAAAACGACTTTAGGGTTTTGTGCAATGTGCATTACAGTGCATTACAAATACAATTACAGCGACTTTTAACCTGTTTGACCCGTCCCAGTTGACATGTTCCCTTTTAGCTAAATTTTTATGTGACCCGTTTGAGATGGATCACAAACCAAATATACCAATTATGAGTTAATGGGTTGAAACTTCCGCCTCAAGAATTAATAAACTTAATATCCAATAGTTACTTACTGGATCCCAAACTAATAGTTGCCGTACTAATCTCAAAGCCCAAACGTTTGGGAACCTGCTTCAAATAGAAACATAATGTTACAAGCCATGGTTAGATATGTAGAAAGATGACATGATACGATTGGTGGAAACTGAACAAACCCTATCTTAAGAGGATCTCTGCTCTTTATCTGACTTGAAAAGAATTCCTCCGAGCATTTCCATGAAGCTGGTGAACCCGAGCTCTAAATCCAAAATATAACCATCAGTTAGTACAATAGTTAACAAAACATTTCAAAACGAGAATAAATAATTAGATGGAAAGGAATGAATTGGGTGAAAAGTCACCCAGGAAGTGTTATTTTGATGTAAACCCTCTACTAAAAGATTATATTGTTATTGAAATATAACAACTTTTGTAATCATATTTTACACACCAACTTTTTTTATGAACAATTCAAAACAGTCTGACAAAAGTGTTCCACAAAATTATCCATTTTGATCTGTTGCCCAACTCAGCATTTTTTATCACCTTTAAAGACCATCACCTTCAGTTATACACTAGTGAATACAGATTTTGACATTGAACCAAGCAATGTGGCGCATTATCTGAATCATATAAATTAAACCTATCTGAAACAAGTTCCATATCTGAGAAGAGTCTCAAAATCAAAATTTAAAATAAGAACGGACTTTAATGGCCGAGACTTATATACCAGCTTGCTTTCAGATTCAAAATTTAAATTTTTTAAAACTTTGTTGTCTCTTTAATTACATGCATGTAGTAATATTCCTGCAATAACATACTTCAAATATACATGTAGTGATTATATGATTTATATGTCCAAACAAACAGAAAGTTAAACTTCAGAAATGAAAGATCAACTAACCTTCCCATTACTGCCCCAACTAAGATGTTTCGAGGAACTCCCGGGAAGCAAAATGCATAATTCCATGAATGACCTAAGTCTGTCACCAGAGAATAGAATCACTATTAATCTTAATCAGCTGGTACAGAAAGGCATAAAAAGTTGTCATATAGGTGGCAATTTTGACACATTTATTATACAAAATGGGTCTATTCAAGATTTGGTTTGTCCCTAACAGGTCACATGAGTTACACAAAAAGCCAGAAAGATTTGACCAAAAAAATTAACTGGTCAAACAGGAAGAAAGTCATCAGAAATGTATATGCTTCTCAACCACCTAAAACAGTCTAAAAAGAACAGATTATTATAGTAACGGTAAGTTCTGTAACAATATTTAGCACAAAATTTATTAATTATATTCACAAAGACTAAGAAAGAGTTGGGGGTCGGCCCAGCATGAACCATCACCCTACCCGCTCATTTGGCACCGCCATATTACTTTTTTAGAGAGTCTACATTTGCGTCTTTTTTAGAGAGAGTCTACATTTGCGTCTTAGAGCCAAGATCTTTTACTAGATATGAACCATCGAAGTATAAGCCTATATTGCATTGTTTTATTTTAGTAAATATGTGCATGGTAGGACTCACTTGTAAGCAAGCTCCTTTAATCCGTCACTCCATCCTTCAAGGTGTTTCTCCAAAAGAGCATGTGTTTTAGCATTTATCTGGAACACATTTGGTGATCCTATAATCAACTCTAAAATCACAACGCCAACACTCCACATATCATACCTACAAAATAGTATAAAATTAGAAGTGCCGACCCTAAATATACAAGAAATACTGAAAATTTTACAATGAAAATATATGAATGACGTACTTTGTAGTTATGCTTGCAGGGCCATGATACCAAGTAGCGTTCAGAAAAGCTTCTGGAGGCATATACTCGTAAGTTTGTTCATCCCTGATAAACACATAGAAACAAATGAGAAGCTTACAATTTCTTAATAGCTCACCTTATAGTTAAAGTAAGAACTTAACATGCAATGAGATGTAGGTAATCAAAGTATGCAATTTAAAAAATTGTACAAGAACAAAGTTATGTGGCTGTCAAGGTCCATGGAATAACAGCCAATGAGACAATATGCATATATATAAAAACTGTCGGGGGTGTCTCATTATACATGTTTTCACAAAGTTGAGTTACTTAAAGATCCAATTACACCAAGAACTTACTTGACTTTCACATGAATAATATGCTAAACTTAAAAGGGAAAAGAATAATCACATACAAGTTAATATCAATACATCATCAAAGTGTTTAATTACTCTTTATCTTGCCCGTTGAGAATACTCCCAGATAACTTTTTATCAACAAAGTAAAATTCTATGTCTTGATCTAGATAAACACTAATCTAGCGAAAAATATTGTTAATTCATAAAGAAAAAATTTTAAATGAAAAAAACTGGCATGACTTTATAACTTCTTCGCTTAAGGTATCAGTGTATAGCATCGTAACAGCAAGAGATTGTAAAAACCTAATATTACCTCGAAGGTCCAGCAGACCCATATAAATGCTTAATGGTGAATTCATCCATTGCACTCCCGAAATCAATAATGCGCCTGGTGATAAGACATGAAAAGTATCAACTACAAGTGCTGAATACATCTTTAGACGTTTGCAACTACCAAACAGAATTCCTCGGAAAATATGAAAAATTACAGCATATCAGATGATAACCATCAACTAACGCCATGGATGTAAGTAACACCAAAAAAATATATAAATTGCTCAAAATTTACATTTTCGTGGTATAAGTTTCATTTCCGCTTGGGCTTCCTTTCAAGCATCTTCCGGAATCCCGATCTTCAAAGCAAACGATCATGTTCTCTTTTGCAAGAAAAAGAAGAAAAAGTATTTTAAGTCGGTATATGCATTATAAGGTAACGATATAATAGAGATATAATATCACAAACATGGACAATCTTGACTCTGTTCTCACCATAAAAAGGACATACAGAAAAAGCAGCATAGTAATGTTCTCACCAGGTTTAATATCCCTGTGGGTGATGTTGCGGTCATGACAGGATTTAAGTGCCATTAACTGATTCAATAGGAAAGAGAGTAGCATGTTAAATTGGTAAATAATCTAGGAGGTCGCCTCAAAGATTCGACCCATTTATTTAGGAATGGGTAGATTTGGGTTATATTGTATATCTAACGGGTCTAATGCGTATTATTAAAGCAGCCGGCCTTCAAAGAAAAGGAACGAGAGTCACCGAAAGTGTATTTTAATGCATTATACCTCATAGATAATTTTATTAGAGAACTAGATTCTTTCTAGAATAATAAAAAAATTATAACCATGTTTGACATACCAATTACTTACAGAAAAATTTGTAAAAATATAAATGCAAGACAAAATGTTTAGGGTAAGCCACTTTCGACCCATAACAAAAATTACACGTTTTGGCCTGAACCCATTTTGACCCGTTACCCGACCCACCTATTTCTGCTGCCTTTACTGTATACTTTTAAAAATATGGGTCAAAATAATAAGAATTAACAAACACACCAACTGCCATATAATATTGCGCATTTCATCTTGCCCTGCTTTTGTCGTCTTCAACCAACGCCACCATTTTGACGAATGCAGTATACGAACATGTTTAATGTGATCATCGTTTGTTGTGCCATCACTACTTCCAATTTCATCAGCTGTATATAAAAGCTTTGACAATGATATGCCTTCATGACGAAATACAAGCCATATCTCATTTAACTTAGATTCAAAAGACTCGATATATCTTGCAATATGCTTGAGCCCTTCTTCATAATCCACCCTTGACTGTTTTGTCCTTCTTGAGGACATATGTGCTTTTTTCCAGGAATCCTCGATAACTTGTGCACCACCCAAATTTGTTGAGGCATTTAAAAAAAGTTCACCAAAATACTTTTCTCGTATACCACTTAAGTAAACTGTGTTGCCTCTTTCTACCTGTTTTAGTTCATAACATCTTGTTAGTTCTGTAATTATAAAATGATGTAATTTGGACTTTGATGACTAAAGTTGAATTTGACAATATATCTTCCTAACTTTACTGGGATTATGTGAGAGTAAATGACCATATCAGGAAAAATGACAAAGCACATTGATACTGTTATTTTATTATTTTATTAAAAAACGTAGGTATTTTATGTAAATAATCGAACTGGAAACTGTTATGCATATTACTACTAATATGAAACAAAAACAAATTATACAGAACCCAATAAAAGAATTAACTGAATTACCATTATGCGCTTCAATATAAAAATGTTATCAATGGGAGGACCAATACCAAAGTCACTTTGGGCTGTCTGTTTTTGTGAGGTTCCATCTTCAGCACCAAGATGAGTGGTATTAAATTTGAAAGTTCTGTTTCCCACACTCTGATTCGAATTATTGTCTTGTTGGAGATAATTCCAGTGAAAAGCCACCCAAACTTCTCCATATGATCCACGATCAAATTTTTTTTTCAGTATATACCTATATGCAATAAAAAAAAAAAAGGTATCAGCTACAAACTGTTTAAAGGACTAGATATTTGACATACAGAAGAAAACCTGATGAAATTGAAAACAAAATAGGAAAAAAAAAATACAATAACACCTTGTGTTAGGAGTGGTGCGCTCATACGATTCTTGATTCTGTTCGACACTATGTGCAGGGAGTGATTCTAAAAACCCCAAAAAACTTGAAAGACCGTCAGGATTGATGCACTGATCCCTATCCCTGTCACCAGACCTCCCAAAGTGTAAGCACGTCATCTGGTCACGGTGCAAATTTACAGGCACGCCTGCATTACATAAGAAATTAGCATCTCCTGTGTGGCTATATGAAGTAACTGGAATGAAAAAGTATATCAAGGTCTCTCGCGTACCATGTCAGCATCTTATAAACCCTTTTATACAAAAATCTTTCATACACTATACATATAAACCTCTAAAAACCTTACACTGTGGGCCTACTGATAGCTTCTTAGTATTTAATACAGTAATATTAATTTAGAACTATAATATCTTGCTATTACATATACTTCTATCAAACAATATAATTATTTATTACTGTTTATTAATTCTGGAATATTGGATCATAACAAAGATATGAATTCTGGAAATAGAACCAATACTAATATAAAATGTAATTATTGCCATAAAAAAATCAACTAAAAAGGGTGTTTCATGACTTCATCTAGTATCAAAATTGTTTAAACTTTAGATATTTACAAGTTTTAGACATAAAAATTTGGTTGTAACAGAACCTCCTCTATAAATTCATTTGCTAAACCTTTGCACCTTCCTGTTATAGTAGGTGCTCTTATTGTTAGATTAGAGGACAATATACATGTTCCGGGTCTGTGTATGCAATGATACCAGATACCACCTTAACATCAAACACATATAGAATACCGAAAATAAGAAAGGAAAAGCGTGGAAGAAACTAGTACTGATACGGAGAGAATAGTTTATAAAGTGCATTCAATTTACCCTACAGTTGCAATGACTAAAGGAACTCAACTAACCATAACTATGATCAAGCACGCCAGGTAAGGCCTGCGGCGAGCCATATACCGAATCCTGTTCATCCTTTGTAATCCAGAATGTGTTGTCATCCTCTTCATTGAGGCTCTCGGACAGGTAGAAAGATCCATAACTACTGTGTTTACCTTCAACCTAGTGCAGAAGTATAAAAAGTCAACATCACTCACAATCTGAAAATCTCAGCTCAGCAATTCAGAGTTCATTGCCACCAATGGCGGAACATAATGGAGGCAAGGGAAGGTCCCGGCCCTCCCAAAATTTTGAATTATTGTGAATATTCTAAGGTTCAAAATTAAATATTGTGACTAATATAGTAGTATCGTTGGCTGTTGTAAGAAATTGTTTGTCAGTTTGATTGTTTGTGAAGATAATAACATGTAACTTTCAACTTTTTTCATAAACAAGTCATTTTATATTAGTTATTCATATGTGATTTGCTATTTTTTTCTTATTGTTTATCTTTACCAATTAATGACTATAATTTAGTGTGTTGTATTTTTTTCTAAATAAAAACATAGCAACATGTAGCTTGGTTTTATTTTGTTTTGACATTTAAGTACAGTTAAACATTAGTTAAGTCGAAAGATTGAGTCGGCATATGCAACTTTGAACACTATCAACTACTGTTTTGATATTATACTTTCTTGGGTAAAAGGTTCTACCCCAGTAAATATATCATGATATTATACTTCGTATATAACCAGACGGATTCCTTTGATATATATCTATGCTTATAGGAACACTTTAATTATTATCTTTCTATCCTATATATGAGTGGTTTTGAATACATAAAAATTTCAGTTTACGTATATTTCGGCCCTCCCAAGAAAAGAGGCCAAGTTCCGCCACTGATTGCCACCATATATTAATATTGGTTATCTCATATTAAAGCGGGGTGGGCGAGATGAGGACGTAACGAACCGGATCAGAGCGGGGTGGGCGAGATGGAGGGCGGCTTCAGGAGTCCTTTGCGACAGGAACATCCCATCTAAGTTAAAGGGAAAATTCTATAAGGTGGCGATCAGACCGGCTATCTTGTACGGCTCTGAATGTTGGTCCATATTATAGGCACATGCTAACAAGGTTGAGGTGGCAGAACTGAGGATGCTAAGATGGACTTGTGGTAAAACCTTGCTTGACATGATCCCGAACGGAGTTTTCAGAGCTAAACTTGAGGTCGGGAATATTGTTTCTAAAATGAGAGAAGGGAGGTTGAGGTGGTTCGGACATGTCAGGAGGAGGCCACAGTCTGCGCCAGTTAGAAGAGTCGAAGCGCTAGATGTAGATGGCGTGAGAAGGAGAGGCAGACCCAATATCAGGTGGGAGGATAGACTTAAGCTTGACATGATGGAGCTTAGTTTGACCGAGGACATGATCTCAGATAGGAAGGGGTGGAGGGATAGAATTAGGATTTGCGGGTAGTGGCGCTAGGTGCTTGGCTTTTAGGTGTCCCCTTTTGCCCCCTTGCGTGTTTTGTTTTGTGGCATCTTTTTGTTTTTTTTGCTTTGCCGTAGTCTTAGGCCCCGTGCGTGGTTTGCGTTGCTCTGTTGTTGTTCCCTTAGGTTGCCTGCTTTGTCTTGCTCCTTGCGTTTGGTTTTTTTGGTGCTACGTGTTTTTGCATTAGCTTTATGCCTCGTGTGCTTCTCTGCTTTGCTCTGTACTCCCCATTTTGTTGGTCTGCTTTTGGTGTGCCTGGGCTTTTGGTTTTATTTCTGTTGCGCTTGGCTTTTTTTCTGTGTGCTTGTGTGTGGTTCTTTTCCTGTATGCCTTGTTTGCTTGTTTGCTTGTTTGTTTGCTTTCCCTTTTACTACGCTTTGGCATATTGTTTTTGTAGTATGATATCTCTATCCTTTCGCACTAGCACACATGCACTTGCCGGAGGTCTCGTTGGAAGCAGTCTCTCTACACACGGGTTTACCCGGGGGTAGGGGTAGGATCTGTCTACATTTTACCTCCCCCATACCCTGCCTAGGCGGGATTGGGTCTGTTGTTGTTGTTGTTGTTGTTGTTGTGTCATATTAAAGAGTCTCCAACAAAAACTGTTCTTATCGATATTAATTTCTAAATCTTCAACCGAGAACATAGCCATTACAAGAAGAACTAGAACCAGGAAACAAAAAGGTGACTTACCAATAAACGCCCAAACTTATTGATAACTGAATCATCATTCTTTAATCCTACAAGTTCAAAATTGTAGTCATCAGCAAACAACAGTAACGAAATAATAAAGGTGATATAAGCAAATACAAGGTCAGCCAAACCAACCCAGCTAAAAATGAATGCGTAACAGATTCAATGGGTCACAGATTCAATGAAATGTGCACTTTTGTATGCATACAACCCACTAAAATATTTATTAAATAACCTAGATTACTATTGTGAATCTACATTCTTCTAGTTATATTTAACACACATCCTTTTAGATAAAAAGTTTTTGGGCCAATCCAAACCTGTTACCACATACCCCTTTCACAAGAAACTTCCATAATGACACACTACCCATCTAAGGAGCCAATTTTGTCACCTGTAGTTTCACTTTTATATGTATTATTTTTAGTGGTGTTGAGTAACTAAAATATACATTTCCACATCTCTGGGTAAACTGATATCAACAGCAATAGTTATTACTTGAACCATTGCCAGATGTTTCATAAGAATGTGGGTAAATTTTCTCTAATAACAAAAGAAAATGTGGGAAGTTATAATACAAAATATACCAGACTGTTCATCCACATAATTCTGCAGACCAACTTCTCCAAATCGTTCATTAGGCAGAGTTTCTAGTCCAAACGGAACTACAACAGCTGCCACATTATCCATACTACCTTTTTCAAGAGCAGTATCAACAATGCAATCAGCTAACGAGTATGAACATGATGAACTGTATTCTAATTCCAGGGGAGCATTGGTATGCAATTCCCAGAACACATCACAGACATCCTGTGGGTCGAGCTTTTCAAGAACCCCATCAGATGTAGCCACCAAATAACTATCATTAGCTGTCAGAGATTGCCAATCTGTCACCTCGGGAACAGATATAACCCCAAAGCTGATGAAAAAAAAGTAGGATCAGAACTAGCAATAGCCTTTCTTACTTCAACTAAAAATAATAATAATAATATGCTATCCACCTTTTGTTACACATGTCAATCCAAATCCAGTCGCACAACATTGAATGATTAGAAGGGAAAATTACATAAATAGGAAGCGACCCGCCGCCTTTGGTTTCACTTTTGTTTTGGGTAACATCTTTTATTTGCACAAACTTCCAAAATTTAATATATGGCAATATTCGAAGTTAAAGCGATTCTCATGGGCCGCCTCAGATAGAAAGAAAGTCAACATGTTCAAATCACTGACATGTCAGCAGCAACGTCAACATTTCTATCCAATACTCGGGAGATTATTTTTAATTAAATAAGTTGAAAGTCTGAAGTTTTTTAACACAAATTTTTATTGTTGGTAATCTTTATATGGGTGAAAACATAGAAGGTAGCCCAAAATAAAAAATGGAACAAGTTGGTTACCTTAATTTTTTGCAATTTTCAAAATGCAAAGCTCACCTTTTGAAGGGCAAATCGCCAATAGCACGTGAAACAGCCAAATGACCATTCACTCGAGATACACCACCCCACTCAGAGACTTGACCTCCAGACGATTCTACTCGAGACCTTTCATCAACCCTGTCAGGATGGTGATCCATGGTCAGTTCTTTCGCAGAAAAATGGGGTAACCCATCTGATGCTGCCACTTTGAAGTTTCCATAATCTTTCATGCGTACTGAAGCCCTATCACGTCTTCTCTTTCTGTACAATCTCAACAAAGTAGCTGCCATTTACAATAAGCACTTCATTGTTAGAAGTGCACGAAGGGCAGATGACTTCATTAATCTCGCTATGACATAATTACATGTCTTTTCAGTCATACTAAATTGATTTTTTTATTATATCTCTCAATCAGAATACTTCTTAAATAAGAGGTAATTTCTAACCTTTAGCCTCACGAGGAGACTGGAATGTCTCAGAGCATAGGAAAGCCTTCGAGTCTCCAACATTGGCAGCTAAAATTTGACTATCTGCTATTAATATAACTGTTGCGGTTGAGCCAGAGCCAAAGTTATATCTAGAAGCCTCCTTAAAAAGCAACAAACAAACCATAAAGTCATCAATACAAGTATAAATTCGGCAATGCAGCGCAGAGACACAAAATGACAATGGAATAATGGATACAGTCACACATTCACAAAAGTGGGGAGAACATAAAAGAAGCAATAGCCGCCACTAACCTTACAAAATGCTGCATCAATATCATCAATCGCCTTCAGCAGAGATTCCTTCAAAATTTCCAAATGAAATGTTCCATCAAAGATGGTTGACAATGTAAACTTAATTCTGCAAAAAAAAGGGCAAATACTTCTTGTTATATGAGTATTTGATGTTAATGTTGCTTATATGAGAGAATAAACAGTATTGCTTATAATTATGTGAAAAAACCATTCAATGGTGCCTCCTTCCATTTTACGTAATTTCCAAAAAGAAGTCATGCATGGAAAATGCCAAGAAATGTGCAAATTAATCCAACTGTACTTTTACGACCTATATGGTCTCTCTTTTTTTAGAGAAGCAGGACATATATGGTTTTATTTGGAGTTTGAATCAACAACTAGGTCCCTTTATCAATCCCCAGGTTTCTCTGACTTTAAAAGTTGTGGCTTAGCGAATCTCAATGCATATATCGATCCAGTTTTTTCCATGGCATTTAGTCCATAGTATTTATTCTATGAGCAATAGTAGACAAGTTCCAACTTGCATCACCACAGCTCTCTCCCTAATGATAGTCTTACGGAGTCGGCATATGACCAAAATAGTTAAGGCAATACAATAGTATACCTTTGGTGTATCTCAAAGTATAATGCCTAGCATTTCCATGTGTTTTGCCCCCATGACTCACAAAGTGTGTGCACCACACCAGGCCATGCTAAAAAGTTCTTACCTACAAATAGGCAAGAGCAAGAAACACTTTCAAAAGGTCGCGTAAAAAAAGTTGAAGTCAAAACAAGAAAATATACTATTTCATAGATACCAAGTACCTATTCAGAATGAACAAAAAGAGGAAGCCCAAAAGACTTGGGAAGAAATGGATGCCTAGTGTATTGTTATAGATGTGGTAGAAGAGACAATTGCAAATTTCCTACAATATTACATTGGCAAGGTATATAGTTCTAATCGTTCCTCAAATATATCAAGACCTTGCCTTGGTTTTTCAATGCAATCCAGTGTTAGCCAGAAATAAAATACACTGATGGCTATGAAGAAGCTATATAACTTACGACTAATAGACAATTGGCTAAGAGTGGATATGGTCATGACTCATGAGTCATACTTCAGCAATGTAGAATAACAAATATCAATGTGCTAATGTGCTATACACACATAGTAGTTAATATCATTGGGTAGCATGAATTGACCATGTTAGTCGTTGGCTTATAAAAGTAAACAACGTGCTTCCTGTCATATCAAAATTAGACCTTCGAGATTCCAGCTCATAATTTACTTAGTTGCAAACCAGTTGGGTTAATAACAAATAAATTATATTATCAAGTTAAGCACCGCCCTTAAATGAATGCAATTTTCTACATGATCCACTACAGCTTCCACTTGCCTACCCCTGGGCCCTAGCTAGTAGCTATGTGGTGCACACAAGTGATAGTGAATCAAGTGAGATAAGTAGATAGATACCAAGTATAGTGTGTGCACGCAGTGAGGGTAAGAATGAGGGAGGGAGGTAGGAGGGGAGAGAGAGAGAGACCTTCCCATATGAAGCACATAATCACCCAATTTCTCATCCCAACCAAGCTTTTGAGAAGCATAGTCATGTTCTCCCTTGTTTGGTAACATTCCCTTTGATATCTTGGACAAAAAAGAAAACGTGGTATCAAGCAGAAAAAAAGTATGCAGCGTGAAATACTCCAATAACAGCTTTGATGTCATCTCACTAGCTTCTGCACCATTATGTCCATCAAAAACTGCCACAATTCCAACCGAAGAATATCTAATGCCGTTGGGGTCTGCGCCAAAATGACAAGTCAACCATAAGAAACACAACCTTCAGGGAACCTAATATCACAACTTTATATCATCTTAAACATACTATCAGACTCAGCGTGTACTGTTGATGTTTTCTCAACCCATAATTTCAATTTCTTTTGGTCATTTCAGATGAAGATAGCAAATGCAAACTCTGCTTACTAAGCTTTCATAAGAACTTCTCTTGAAACAGAATATTTAGCTAAGTAGACTAGTTATATGAATACGCAGCAAGTAAAATGTGAAGACTATAGAAAATCGAAAAACAATTTAGTTCCCAACCAGCATTGAAAACCAACAATCCTTTCAGACGAAACTTGTTACTACTTCCTACTTAAAACTTAAACTTAATAACAATCCTTCTACTACTTCATCACCAACAGTTTGCTCCTATTTATGTGCAACTCGTAACGTCAATCACGTCATATCAAATTCCTAATCTAGAACACCTAATCATTTAGAAACATTCATTTTGCATCAAATGCATTCAACTTTAGGTTAATTCCTATCGTCTGTATCATGCCAAAAAAATCCTTAAATGAACTTATAATCCTTATCATTGATTCATTGTATGCAACACCTTTGTAATTTTTATATTTTCTTTTATTTTTATGATTTTCTCTGATGTGGCAGCCTATGGTTATGTTTGGTGACGAGCTTTTTGAAGCGTTTAGCTTTTAACGTTTGTTTGGAAACGGGAAACGATCCTATTTGAAAAGCTAATTATAGAAGCGTTTAGCTTCTACATCATTTCACTCTCTATATACAGCTACATTACCAAACACTTTCATAAAACAAGCAGCTAACATGTTAACATGCTAATGCTTGCAGCTACTACCTAACCACCGCTTGTTTTGCTAAACATAACCTAAAACGCCACGCCATTAACCAACTTAAATTCTAGGCCAGCATGACCGGTAGAGCAACTAATTACAAGTTTTAACATGGCTGCGTGTAAACTAATTACACGCCGCGTGAACTAATTACATATTCTACCGCAACAACCGCCCTAAACTTAGATACATTTTTAAACAACTAACACAACTTATCAAATACAAAAAATAAATACCAGGAAACGGTATCCGAATATCGAGCGTACAAAACGTTCGATCTTCGGACGCCTTCCTGCGCCCCTGCCGTACAGCCGACTGACACCTCCCACCTCTCGCCGTCTCCTTCGAATCTCTCCGGCGATCATTTCCCGGAAAGCTCCACCGTGGACATTTCGGCGACTGGAACACCGCCGCTGCTCCGCCTTCTTTGTAAACTGATAAACACGTGGATGATTCAGCGGTGACACGTGGCGTGATGATGGTGAATGATAGGATATATAAAATGATGAATATGAATTTGTGTTTGTGTTTGTTCATTGTTTGATTGAAGAAATTAGGTGGTGATTGGGATTCATGGTGAATTAAGGGGTGTTTGGATGTGAAGATTGTTGTTTGGGGTGACGGTGGAGACCATTGGGGGTGTTTGGATGTGATATGGTGAAATGGTTTTTAGAGGGAAATGCATGGAAAGTCCTCTTGGTTTATAAAACTTGCAATTTGGAAGATTACAGAATGATATTCCTTTAGGTTGTGTTCTTGAGATCCATAAAGAGGAGAAAGGAAGAGAAGCGGAAAGAAATTGAAATTTTTTATGTTTTTGAGATTTTTTATGAGGAAGAAAGGAAGAGAAGGGGAAGAAAGATGAAAGACCTTGTAGTTGTTTTTTTTAATCAAATCTTCTTTATGGTTTTGGGAGGAAGAGAACTAGCTCTTCTCTCTTTTCTCTTCTACTCTCTTCTTTTAATAAGTCTAACTCGAGAACATAGCGTGAGCCGCCAGTACGCTATTTGGTGGAGTTTGCGTCGTCCCACAACGTGACCCTCACGGCACCACACGGAGCCGAGGCTATTGTTTTCGTGCCTCGCACCATGCTGACCAACAAACCGTCTCGTGTTTTCTTTTTCTTTTTCTTTTTTAGAACGTTTTACAGCGGGCAAAAAATAAAAAATGTGGAAGTTGGGGCTTTTTTAGCCCTTTTTTTCATTAAAACGCCGCTTTTTTAAAAAATTTACCCTTTAAAAATCCTATAATAACCCATCACACACTTCCACTTTCATTCTACCTCTATAAATCTCTTATTTCTACCTCTTATTAACTAACAAAAATTAATCCTAATCAACAATGGATCAAACACCATGCTCACTGACCCGCAAAACCAAATACCGAATCCGAAAATTCCAAATTCCGAGGATCCGAAAATCGGGAACGACCAAAACAATTACACGTTTTAGTTCAACATTCTCGACCAATACAATGATCAAGCCAAGCGTAATAATTTAAAAGAGTGTAACAAGAACATGCTGACGGAAAAGTGGACTCCGACGAATCGAAAAGTCGGGAAGTTTAACTCGCTTGTCGAACAAACCAAGGCTCTTAGCGGCGAGAATGATGAAGATTTGATGACCCGGGTTCAAATTTTGTATAAAGACATCGAGGGGAAAGATTTTTCTCACAAAAGCGCTCGGCTTTTTTTGAGAGACAGATACAAATGGAATAATCCCGATTCGACGCAAGTAAGAAGAAACCAAGGACGGCCAATCGAAGAAGAACCCGAGATTTTTGGAGATGATACTTTGCCGCGTCCACCCATAAAAGAACGAAAATCTAAAAGTCAATGATCTACAAACTCATCCGCTACTTCTTGTTCACAAGAAATGTTTCAGGAGTTGATTCAACAACAATTCGCTTTAGATTGTGAGGCGAAGATGGAACGAATGAAGCGCTAGACTATAACGAGAGTTGAAGTTTTCAAAGCTCAGAAAAGGAACGAGGACTTGAAAACGCTTGAAATGGACACCAGCAACATGCATCCGGTGGACGCAGCTATGATCGAAGAGCTTAAAAACGAAATTCGTGCCAAATTTTTTTCCGAAACTAGTTTAGTTTATGGAGTTTTATTTTTATGTGTTGTTTTTATTTTTATGTCTTTTTTTATTTTATATTATGTAATTTTTTTATTAATAAAATTTTAATTTTAGTTCAGCGTGTTGCTTTATTTAAATAAAAAAAAAATGTGGGGTATAGGGGTGTACCATGGCACCGGAAATTGTATTATAGGAAGGATGGTAGTTTTGTGTGGTGTGATAGATTTTAGTGTTATGATAAAAAGTGCTGAGGGACGACACTTTTCTCACGGCACCATAGGGTTCCTAATACTTTTAAAGTAAATCTATAATGCTCATTAATCTTTTATTCCTTTTAAGGATTTAATTTGTAATTTTTTTAGTGTTTTATATAGGACTATTTATGATTCAATTTTTATCCAAGTATAAAAGTTCTATTTAACCAACTTAAGTATTAAAGTTATTTTTTTTTTCATATATTCTAATCATTTCTCAAAAATGCATATTATATATATATATATATATATATTTAGAGTAAGGATCTAATAAGAATATTAGTTAAAATAAGAATAATAAGAAGTAATATACACCGTTAGATCAAAGATCTATGGCTAAAATTAAGGCATGGCAAAATTGTAAATAATGTGACATTTTAACAAATTAAACAAACGCAAAAGGGTGGTATCGTAAAACCAATAATTCCTTTGTCAACAACTGAGAATCCTTTCGTTCAAAAAAACAATTGAGAATCCTCAAAACAATTAATTTATTCAAACAATAGATGCATGGGATTCAGTGACGTGGTAAAATGTTGATGGGTAATAACAATTAGATGCAACTGCTTCTAAATTTTTAATAGGTGCATGGGTTAAGTTTGGGTTTGCATTGGCGTGTGGTAAATCAATTTACGTACATAACTAACGACACATTTTAAGAATGCATCGTTTGAGGAATGCATCTTGCATCTGATTATTCTTATAGTTATAAAAGACCATGCATCTATAGGTACGACACTACGATGCATCTGCATTGATATGAAAAATACACGGTCTCGTAAACATTAATCATTGCATCTAATGAAAATGCATCCAATATATTTATTAGATGCAATCAAACGTAGTAGATGCAATTAAAAAGTTAGATCATATTACATGTAACTATCCTAAAATCAAATGCATATGTTCTTTGTTTATCTATTATCAGCTTTTAAAAAAATTGATGCGCAACTATATAGTATATTGAAATCGATTGTATTTGCGATGTGTATACTATAATCAAATGTGTATACTATAACCGATTAATCTTTTAACTTTTAAAGAATGATTTGATGAAATTAATAGTTGCAGGTTTCTAGATGAATTCTTAATATGACGATAGAAAGAATTAAATGGAAGAAAGTCGGTTACCATTATTTTGGGGTCATATTAAATTCAGTCAATATAAATTATGTGTTAGACAAAACTACCCTTAAAACTACCTTTAAAATGATTGGCTATAATTCCTTCTTACTATTCTTATTTTAATTAATCTTCTTATTTGATCCTAACTCTATATATATATACTAAAAGGTGTTGGGTGAGTGGCACAAATTAAGTTTGTTATATGGTAATTAGCATGATAATCCTGAATTCTATTGGTTGTGTCAATGTCATTAGGATCACTTTTTACACTAGGCACTCTATGATTGGCTACCAAAGTTTTTATACACCACCCCAATGAACAGTACGTCGGTTTCATAGGTCAGAGTATTGTAACCACCTCCTAGAAATTTCCACATCCACCGCCTCTTCTCCTCCGTATCATCAAAAACCTATCATTAACCACACTCCCAAACTATTTGTGTCTCTCCCTAAACTTCCTCTCTTTCTTAATCCATACCAAAACCGGTCATCATTATTTAAGATAACTGCTTGAATCTATCCTAAAATCTTCTCCTTCCTTGGACATAATTAACAGGTATCCTTTAGTTGTTTGGTAATTTGTTTTTGGTTTTGTATCTTTTTTTTCTTAGTTTAATCTTATGGCTTTGATCACTGATGTGGTTCATAGTTTTAAGTTTTGATAACTGATTAGGCTTAAGTCGAGAAAAAAGCATAATGGGTTTTTGTCAATTACATCACATTTCCAGAAGCATCTCAATCGGATTGTTAAATTTTGGTATTTTTTATATGATGTTCTTATGATGTGTTCATATTCCGGCCACCGGAATCATTTCCGAATCATCCACCAAACTCCTCCGACCATAAGGTACCGTTTATTTATTTAATTTTTTTATCAGATATTGTCTATGTTTGAATTTGATGATACTTTTGTGTTTTAAATTTGTTACTTTTAGGCGAAAGGGGGTTTGCATTAGTTTCAGAATACATGGGTTAAATCAGGTATGCTATTTTTGTTACTGCTTTTCAATTTTGTTTGTCGTTTAATTTAAGTGGAATCTAATTCTTTTTCCCGTTGTTAGTGTGGTTTTTTTTTGGGATATTGAGGACCAGTATAAGTTTTTTTAGCATTTTTGTAACGTTATTTACATAGACAAAAGTTGTTTGGTTAAAAATGCTTCTTTGAGATGAAATCAGAACTCTTTTTATCATTATGTTTAACCTATGAATGTTAACTGAATTGAGACGCTTTTCATGTATAATGTTACATATAACTGAAATAAAGGCTTGAAAATTTATGTTCAACTTTGCCTTTCACCAAAAATACTAAACCTTTTGTGTTGTTTAAGCTTTGTGAATCGGTAATCGGGGTAACCACGAATGTTACGATTAGTTATGTGTTAAAGTTTGTGGATTTGGAAACTGCTTCTATTTATGGTTGCAACTAAAATATGGTGTTTGTTTCCGATGATGTATCAACAGAAGTCTTAGTGGTTATGGTTGTCTGTGGGTTTCATGTTTGCTGCCTGCTCTCATAAGACGTGTTTTATCGACTCACATCTGCAATTACAAGCTCGACTTGCTGACCTTGACGCCATTCCAGGCATATCCTCCTGAGTTTGGCACCTGTGTGTGTTGAGATGAAAAAGGTGAACCAGGTTGGGATGATCCGGGATTTACTAAAATGGTGTTTGGTGAACCAGGTTTGGTGAACATACTGAGAATTTAGGGGCTGTTTGGATTTACTAGATTGACTATATATATCCGGTTGTCAAGGTAAGCACATTTTTGAAGAAAAAAACATAAACGATGCGGATAATATTTCCAGCTATGTCTATCATAACTATGTCTATCATATGTGATGTGGGAGACCGGACTGATGTTGTGCACCAGAAAAAGGCATAACAGCTATAAGTAACAAGTTTGTGTGGTATTTGCCCTTGCAATGACTGATGCAGCTGAAACAACAGTGGTGGTTGTAAATGCGACCGCTGAGCTTGCTACGATAGCCACAATCTTTATTACCGTCTGATTTTGTATTCATCATTTTGTTTGGTTTGCGCAGATGTGAACTGCAAGTTTCGGGGGTAAGGTGAGCTGAAAAATGGAGCTCAATATGTGTTTATCGTATGCTATCCGAAACAAATGATGTTGGGTTATTTTCGGGTACGTATCTGCTTATTTTGGATCATAAAAATACGTATCTGATTAAGCAAAATCCAATAAGAAACGAATGGGATATGTATTTTTTGACATATTGCATTCTGTTTTATTGAATAAGCAACTGTATACACTCTTTCTCACGCGCTTATTTTAAATCAGTTTACAACTATTGATTTATAAGCAAAAGACCAATAATATGTCTTTTGCTAGGCTGAAAGAAGGGAGAAAGTCTTAGCTTTTGCGGTCTGTGGTAAACCAAATGCTTGGTGTGGTTCAACGAAATGCATTTGATATCCGAGGATCATGGTGACCTCTACATCAGCAACATGAGGTTCCATTTCCACATATATCGAACATGTATGGTTAATAATTTATTGCACCAACATGTTTTAGGAAAAAAATTAAATTTAAAGTTTTATAGGATGTATATAGTTGATGCCTTTTATGAATATGTTCGTTTGATACTTTTAAATTTGTATACATGATTTTGGTATGGTCTTACAGTGTAGTTTTGCGTTTCGTAAGCTTATGCTTTGAAAGTGTATTTCCAGAAATGATCACAGTAGGCTTTCTTCATTACAGGTGCTAATGTGGATGTGAAGCGTAATTATGGTTGTGCAACATTGTATGGGCCTGCAGCGGAAGGTGACATTCGGATGGTCAAAGGTTTGTTGCGTCGGGAACGAGAAACAAGATGAATCGAACTACAAAGGGGTGAGTGAGTTTTCCTAATAGTTTCTTTATGCTATTAAATACATGTAACTGAAAATGAATGAGTTCATAAATTTCATCTCCTCCTAGAATGTCGTTTGGTGTGACTAGCCTGCATCAGTTCACTATTACCCACGAGCATAATATTTTTCGACTTTGGCATCTTGACATGTTGTTAGGGCCTGTTTCGATAGCTTATTTTTAGCAGTAATTTAGGCGCCTTGACATGTTCTTAGGGGCTGTTTGGATAGATTATTTTCAATAGCCATTTTGGGGTATTGACATGTTATTAGGAGCTGTTTGGGTACCTTATTTTCACCAGCCATTTAACGTCTTGACATGTTTTAGGGGCTGTGCCGCAACCATACACACACAAATACATCACTCAGGTTACTATTGTTGTTTGTAAAGGTATAACCTAATCAGGGATTTTGAAACCAAAATAGGGACTTTGGACCAAATTCGTTTAATTAGCACCAAAGGGTGATTTCTTTTACCAGCAGCAGCAATACTAACAAGCATATACATAAAAAAAACATATTTATATGTTTATGCAGTTTGGTCTTTGCCACTATTGTCAACTAAAATACGTGACATTGCGTATTAGTTAAATGAAATTGCAGGCTACCTCATTATTAGCTCGAGCTATTGACAATGGAAACTTTGAGCAAATTGTAGACTCCCATTTACCACGAGACTACAACCACTGTGAGATGGGTCGTGTGCAACACTGTGTACCAGTACAAATTGTCGACTCCCATTTACCACTAGACTACAACCACATTAAGATGGCAAGGATGGTATCGTGTGCAACATTAACGCTAACATAATTGTAATAAACACAATGCAAGCAGTGACATTAAGAATTGCAGGGGATAAGGCAGTGTTGTATCGAGTAAGAATCTTAGGAACACAAGACACTCTCCTCGATGAAATTGGGACCTATTACTTATACCAGTGTTACATTCAATGATGTGTTGATTTCATCTTTGGCAACTCTAGATCACTCTACAAGGTACCCACCATCCTTCAATTTCTCTTTAAAAATTAAAATGCAGAGAAAATTTTATTGATCTTTGTTTGTTGCAATTGATCAAGAATATTCATTTACCTTCTATATTTTTTAAACTAATTGCATATAGGTATCTTATCCTTTTTGCAGACTAAGGCAACAACATGTTCAACAGGCTGTAGTGATGTGGCAGGTTGTCAATTATGCTTTACAAAATCGGTATTCAACAGGTAATATTGGTGGCGTTTACCTTTATGTCTCAATGGTGTATCTTCTTTTCAGACACGCCGTGTACAACGGTGCCCAAAGGTTGTGGTGCTCAATAGGAATGGGAACATTCTTCAGGCACTTAAGGAGCTAATGATACAGAAATTCAGTATATGAAGTTCGTTGATGTGAATGTGAAAGGTAAAAAAAAAGTTTTCCTTGCGCTTATATTGTCGCTCAAAGCTTTTGTTGTGTCAAAAAGTTAAAATGGTTAAATGACTAAAAATAAGTAATAGGGTGTTTGGGTTTACATAGCGTCAGGTGCTTTTTTGATTATTACGTTGACACGATTCATTTTTTAGTGTATGGAATAATGGTGGCTAGAAGCCAAAAATACGTATTTTAAATACTTTTGAATTGCTTTAACATAAGCAAAAAATATGCAATCCCAAGCACCCATGAAGAATGAGAAAAGATGAGATGACATCTTAACTCAAAACAAAAAACATATATGATATTATTAGAAACAGTTTGCTAATAATCTTGAATTGTTTGCCAACATACATACACCTTTGGTAATGCTATAACACATGTTGAAGGAAACTGATGTCCGAAGTGCAATTAGGTAGGTTCTTCCTTTTCGTTGGATGGTGTTGAAAACTATAGTTATGTTGTTTAAAAGGCTGAATTTAGAATTATAGATAAGGATATGAAGAGCCATCTCTTCAAATTATTAGTGTACTCTTCGAATTTAAAAAAAAAATGTCACGTTAGTGAATCTTTTTTTAACAGTGTTTAATGGTTCATTTCATGATGGTGATGCAGATGATCGATGTCTTTAAAAGGCCAAATTCAGAAACCTATGTGATTTTTGGAGAGGCAAAGATGGGGGACGTTAGTCCTTAGCTCAAGCTGCCGAACAGTTTAGAATGCATGATATGAGTTCAGTTATGGCAAAGCCATATGCTTTTGCTACCTCTATTGCACAGGCAGTTTATCATGAGGATGAGGAATGATATTGAGCCACGAGACATTCATTTGGTTATGCAAATGTTGCCGTGTCGAGGCCAAAAGCTGTCAAAGCTCTCATCAAGACTACTGGTGACATTGTGGGTGCTATCATGGAGCTCACCACTTAGGTTTTGAAATGTTTGTCTTTTAAAGGAGTTTTGGAGTTTATTGTTTTTCAATTATCATAAACTTTAAAAGATAGCTCAAGTTTGGCGCCTTTGTATGTTCTTGCAATATGCACATGTAAAACCTAGAGTGTTTATAAATGTATTCTGATTTGTGATCTTTTCATTTTGGTTTATCTCATTTTAAATGCCGCATAATTCTCATAAACATACACACGGCCGCCCCGCAGCAACGCGCGGGCAAACCTGCTCGTTTATATTAAAGAATAATGGATAGAGCTATAACAATTATTACAATATTTGGCTCTAAACACAATTTTACATCCCAACATCGCTTATAATTATAAACATCTTTTATTCTTTTGATTTCTCATAAAACCCAATGTGTAATGTTTCACCACCTACTACACATTTTTTGTTGACAAATGACCTTTAGGTACTGTTTTGGTTTGTGTCATGGAATAAAAATAGGTATAGGTTTGACAATAGTGTAGAATGGAAATCGGTTTGAGGATTCTAATTCATTTGTTTAGATGAATACTCGCATAAGGTTTTTGTCCCTGTTGACCCACCTCAATTATTCAAATACATCAACTTTTTATTTTACAAACGATGTTTATTGTTCATTGATCATCTATATGGCCATGAATTGGTAGTTTCCAATTTGACATTGGGTAGCTCATCACTTGGAGACATGATATTTGTATCATCCATACGTTACATCTAACATATAAAAGGGTGCCTTTTTGTGGGTTTCCAATAAGTGAGAATGAGATTGATAGTGAATGACAATGTTTGGTTGATGGGTTGACAGTGAGATATGAACCAATAGATTTCAGTTGTTCACGATTGCATTTCAAGATGACATTGAATGTTATGTCAAATATTGTACACTATAAGATATAAAACTTCATTAGGTGAAAAATAGGTTAATTGATTATTATGTCACAAAATATTGTACAGTATATATAGGATATAAACTTCACATGCCACAAAATAGAGTTGGGCATAGTTTGATTTTTGTTTATTATTGTTGATATTCAAAGTCTAAACTGAAACATTGTTTATTTGGTTTCGTAATATATAAACACAATGTTAGTTTGACGGACCTTGTTTTGGGTAATCCAATTATGGTTACAAATTTCAATACTTTCAATTTCTCCTCTCTTTATATAAAGATTTTTATATTGAGGGTACACTCATAAGACATCATGTATGATTGTTGTTAATAGTTGGTCAAAAGATACAACTCTCCACCCTACTCCCTACCCTACTTTCAAACATGATTTTCTATTGTTTTACTGCTACACTAACTCACATTTCATCCATGTTCCCCCTATTCTATGTATGTCATCTCATACCCTGTTTATATGCATGTTTGGTGCATTCAACAAATCTAAAGTCATACACACACTCGTACATCTGTACAAACAATTGAACATGGCACATGGTCATTATTGCCTCAATGGTGTACATGCTATTTTTTTCTAATAAAATGTTTATTCAAAAAATAGCCACTATTTAGTGTGCCATTTAATAATATTTTTTATGTGACTTCCCCGTCATTGTTGCATGCACAATATCCATATCACTCATTAGCCAAAAAAAAGTTTAGCTGGTGATACATATACAAAAAGGTTACAAAAAAGTCACGCTACTTTTAAGAAAGCAAAAAAATGTAAAGAAACAAAAAGTGGAACCAACAAGTAAAACCCTTACATATATGGTATAAAAAAATGGTATCATTACATAATGATGTCGTAAATGTAACCTTGAACCTAGCAACAACAAGAAATAAGTGAAAGTATTTATTATAAACAAACAATACCAGAAACAAAAATCAAACTTGTGGTCTAATCACCCGGGGGCGTAAGCTAAGCTTGTCTTGTAGAGTGGAGACCTTTCATAACAAGAAAAATTAAACAAAAAAGTAAAGCAAAATGAGGAAATTATTAATGAATAGAAGCTTAATGATGTAAGGATAATATAGTTGAAAACCTTTACTAAAATAGTGCCCGCACCACAGTAGTGTATAAGTGTAAGGCTTCATCTTCATTGTAAATTGTATCCAAGGATGATGTGCTAATTGTAGTAAAACACAAGGTTCTCGTTTAGGGAAGAAAATATGAGAGCATAAAGATTTGCACCTTATCTTTTAGCTTTGATCTCTGTTCTCTCCTATAAAAATCATGTACATGTAACTTGTAAGTTCAAATAAAATGTAGGAACAAAAATGAATGAAAGATAAGCAAGTAGAAAAAAGTTGATGTTATTGTTGCTAGAAAATGTCATCGCCAGAAAACGTCGAGTGTGGATCGGTGGTACTTGAGTGATTGAGCAAAAACTACCCACAAAAATCCACATTTATGAAAATAAATTAGTTAACATCTCCACCATGTCACAAACTCTAACATGATGTTCTTCCACAAAGATTTTTACTAAAAAGATACAACACCTCCACAAAACGAACTAATTTAAAAGCTGATAAACAAATAGACTTTCGAAAAGTTGTTCCCTGCTACTCATGACAGTATGACACGACCATCTTCCTCCATCGGTGTGTAAGCTACACCAACTTTCATGGCATCATGATCACATACACATATACTACACTATGGAGATGTAAAGTAAAAAAGGAGGAAAAATAGGAAAACTAACCTTTAAAAATGCTCGTGTGGTTGTGGGAAAAAATCAATAAGAATGAGTGAAAGAATGAGAGATATTAGGGGAAAGTGAAATGCATGTCTCTCAGTTTTTTATTCAAGATCACAGAAAATGGGAAGTGAGTAAAGGAAAGATGAGGTTGAGAGATGGAGTAGATGAATGGAAACATAGTAAATACTAAATAATAAGAGATGCGCAATTTGTTGAGCAGGGAAGAAGAAAGACATAATTCAAAGATGCAATATTTTCTTAGCGTGTAAAAATGAATAACAGGGTGTACATAAATGGTATGAAGAAAGTATAATGAGCTTTACTTTTGGAGTATTTGTGCTGATGTGTCGATTTATTAGGAGCTGATGTGTCATTTTCTTAGCATGCTATAGCAAAAAAGGGTCCTCTTTTATATAATAGGTAGATATTTATTTCATATAATTCATCCATATTTAAATATATTAATAATTGTGGAAAACTATAAGGGGGTTGAATAGTTTTACCGTTAACTTTTAATTGTTTTGAAAACTTATTGTGAGATCAATCAATATAGATAAAAGATGTGTAAGTAAAGAATGAATAATATGCAAGCAATAAATAATATGTAAGTAAGGAAAGAAACAATCAAACCAATACAAGGTTGTTTATAGTGGTTCGGTCTATAAGGACTCTTTTTCCTTGCCCTACTACACTCCCCGAGTCTCCAACTCGAGAGTTATCTTCACTAATCAACAAGCTCCTTAACCGGCGGAGAAAACCTTTACACGTCGCTTACACAATATTTCCGACACAAAACTAGATGTCGAGTTCTTTTACAAGGGTACACTCCCAACACACAATGTATTTTAAGGACTAAAATACTAACCACTCACACTCAGAGGTTTAAGATTGTTTGGTACAACAGTGATGTATGAACAATAATGATTCACACAACAACAAAACAAACAAGACTTCCAACTATTCGTTGAAGCTTGATTATGCCTTGATCTTCTTTGCTACAAAAGATGATCACTAAAATGAAATAAAACTGAGTTAGATGTAATAGAATGAGAGAATGTATGTGTTTTATGCTTATAAGGGATGAGAAAACAACTTTGGTTGGCTTGCTATTTATAGGCAAGGAGACCAGACTGGTACGGACTGGACGGAACCAAAAAAAGGGTTCCGCCCTTTATAATTTTTGGTTCCGCCAGTCTGACAGAAAAGATTACAAAAATCTTTCAAGGATCATCCAAATCTCTCCAAGATTATGCACGATATGTTGAGTGAATATCTAAACAAAATATCTATGAAATCTTCTAAAGATTTCCAATGTGATGCAAGCCATGATGTAATGTGTAGTTTTTTATTTTTAGAATTTACATGATATATAAGTAAATACTTATGTAATGTTTTGTTAAAGTAACTAAACATGTTTGATCTAAAATGTTGAGACACATTTTTATTTAGAAGGCTAATAATGTGAATTGATATGTAACTAATCAAAAAGTAATAAGATGTTAATACTTAAATGTTGAAAATAATTTAAGAAAAGCTTGTAATAATATCTAACAATTTTGACAAGCTTTATACTTTGCAAAAATGAAATTTACTTTTGTCGTTAACAAAACAAGGTAAAGATCATAAAATATAAATAACGTTTTTGGACGATATTTGTATTAACAATAATCATTGCTATGATTTATGCATAACGAAACAAGAGCAGTTTTGAATATTTAAACAAAAGTTCACTGATTTCGAGGTCAACAAGAAATCACATTACCTATCTATGAAGATGCCTTTCCTTGTTAGGTTCCTTATACCCATACATACAAAACAAACATATTTAATACTTTCAAAGTCATAATCTCATACCAATACACATCGGCCAAACATGCGCTTAATAATCTACTTCAATCTTTATAGGAATGGGTTTGAGTTCGCAAAAAGAGATGCTGACATGATGATTTTGGTGTAAGATATTAGTGTTATCTATCGTAATTTGTAGTTATGTAGAATTTGCAATTTTTTTTTATAAAGTAGCCATCTCAACCTCTTTCGTAAGTGCTTTACTTGGTACTAGTATTATTTTTTGTGACGGTGGGCTCAAGCTCGTGCATTAATTGGTCAAAATGTCAAAAACAATGGTTAAAATAAAAAGGATGCATTACGGATGTGTTTGGTTGCGAGCTTATATGAGCTTATGATAGCTTCAACTTTTAAAAATAATTGAACTTATAAAATACGTTTTGTTTGTCGCACAAATTTATGAAAACTTGCATAAGCTATAAGCTTTTGTAAGCTCAAATAAGCTTTTAGAAAAGAGTAGAGCTTATAATCAGTTAAAATACTTATACATAATTCAAAATATTATAATTGAAAAGCAAAACCATGAAATATATGTGAATCTTATTTAATGTCGTTTATGTCAATTTATAATAATATGCTCTAGCTCCGACTAATACGTGAAACACCTTTATGAAAGTAAAAATCCAACTTTTAGCTTCAACTTTGAGCTCCAGTTTCAGCTCAAGCTAAATTTGTCAAACATACGCTACCTATTAGCTTCAGCTCACTCTAGCTCCAGTTTCAGCTTGAGTTCAGGTCCACCTCCAACTTGAGCTACAATTGTGAATCATCGTAAGCGGACAAAAATTACCAAATTCAAATAAAATAGAAAAATAACTAAACAATATTCTTTCTCGCGCTTTACACAAATACCATGCTAGTTAAATAGTAATGATTTCTTTCGATAGACATGTCTGCTCACCTCTTTTAAAACTAAGGATAACTGTCTGAAAATATATCTCAATTACTACTTTTTGTTTTGTTGTGTTGTCAACTTACTTTTTTTCTATTAAATCATCAAAGTCTACATGGCATCCTTTTAAATGTACCAAGTGACCTAATAACCAATGTTTTAAAAACCAGACTCGACCGGGACCGAACCGGCAGGGTCAACTGATGGACCGTAACCGATTCAATGGTTCTTCCAGTTCAACCGAAAAAAAACGCAAAAACCAGAAACCATAAAGAACCGATTTAATATCCGGTCCGATTATCAAATATAATCAACCACATGATAAGGATTTAAAACATACATTTTTAGGGGGTCATTTAAGCCCTAAATCGATACATTTTATATCCGTTACTACTTAAAATCGTTCCTTTTCACATTTTAGGTCTTTTGGAAGCAAATTGTTGGAATCAAGCACTTTTGGACGAAAAAGAGCGAAAACATGAAGAAAACGACAAAGTCAAGATTTCTAGGCTGTTTTGCAAGCCTGACGGCGTCCCAACCTGTTAGCCTTAATAATAATTAATAGATGTGATGGTCATTCACGTTTAGGAACTTTGTAATGTGTGTTAGATATCGTGATAGAATAGTCAACGGGCTCGTGGATTGGGCTAAGCTAAATGGTTAGACGTTTAGTTAAGCTAGCCTTTTATCATTTATTATCCAATCCAAGTCCAATCCAAGCCCAAGTCCAAGCCCAAGCCCACAAGGGTAATATGTAAGGAAGTATAAATACCCCTCAAATGGTCATTTGAGGGGTGTGCTTGAGTGTGTTTGTGTGTGTTTTTCTTTGAAATAAACATCATCTTGTTTTCATCTTTCTCTCTACACATACACGATTTACATATTTCAAGTCACCACTTTCCTTTCTTCTTAATCTTTAGGCATAACATATTGCTTGTGTTTTACGTGTATAACTTTTGTGGTAACTTGGGTATTTGTGATAAGGTTGAGATATTTAAGGTCCTACAATTGGTATCAATCGCCTAACAATGGTTTAGGAGTGTTTGTGTTCGTTTTTTGTTGAAACGTTTTCTCCAAGTTTTGTTTTTTACATAAAAACGCAAGCTTTTTGCTTAAAGTTTTAATTTTACGTGTTATCCTGGTTAAAGTTGTAGTTTTTATTGATCTTTAAGTGTTTTGGAAGAAGTTTGTGCAAAAGAAATCGTTTGGAAATGTGTTTTTGGGTGAAAAAATCGTGTTTTACACATTTCTAGGCAGTTTATGCGTAAGCAACCTTTTGGTCAAAACCCTTGTTTTACGCATAAGAAAATTCAAAACCCTAGTTCTACGCGTAAGCAGTGAATCCTACGCATAAGAAGTGTAATCCTACGCTTAAGCTTTTGGTGAAGTTTCTTCGTGCAAAAACGGATACTCAGTGCTTCCCTCACTTGGATAAGTTTGTGGAACACTTCGACTTTGGATATCTTTCACACTGGTATAAGTGTAAAGGATTTTTGGTTTTAAACCTAAACTTACGCATAAACATAAAAGCTTACGAGTAACACTCTAAGCCTAAGTTAACACTTACGCGTAAGGTTTCTTACTACTAAGCATTTAAGTTTACGCATAAGCTTACGCTTAAGCCTAAAGGTTACACGTAAGATAGTATTTACGCATAAGCAAATCCTACGCATAAGCAGTCTACGCATAAGGAATCCTACGCATAAGGAAGTCTACGCGTAAGCACTGAATCCTACGCTTAAGAACAAGTTTACGAGTAAGATTTTGAGCAACACTTCAAACGGCCATAACTTTTGAACCGTAACTCCGTTTTCAGCGTTCACCCATCAAAACGACCATGAGAACGAGGAGATTGGCACGCCGAATGAACTGGTCAACCTTCGAGTCCCAAAAACGCTCCGAACAGAAGTTATTGAGGTTTTTAAGTTTTTAGACCCAATTTTCACTACAACAACCGAGCTTAATCTTCATCAAACACAACTCCTTTATCGTTGAATCGATCCTACATCAACTTTATCACCAAATACATTCATCAATGGCTACTCAACAAGACATTCATGCAGCCGGTGCCGAAAACCGTCCTTCTATGCTGGAAAAAGGTGGATATCTTTAATGGACAAGTCGTATGCTTCGCTACATCAAGACCAAACCTAATGGAAAACTCATGATTCAATCCATTACGAATGGACCCTTCAAACCTCGACCTGTCCAAGACCCTGGAAATCCTTATGCAACACCTCCCGTCCCACCATCTTTTCGTGCTCAACATGAATCAGAATACACTGAAGAGGATCAGAAGCAAGTCGAAGCAGATGACATGGCAATTCACATTGTCCAACTGGGGTTACCAAGAGACATCTTTGCTGCAGTAGACAGTTGTGAAACTGCTTTAGATATGTGGGAACGTGTTAGACGGCTTTGTTATGGAATAGAAATTGGTCAACAAGACACGGAGAACAAGCTGCTAACTGCATAGGAGAAGTTTACATATACTCTAGGAGAATCCATTGAATCCTACTATGGAAGGTTTTGCAATTTTATAAATGAGCTTATCAGAAACAAGTTGGCACCCAGAACTATCGTGAGTAACATCAAATTCCTAAACAATCTTCCAGAAGAATGGGGACGATATGTCACTATTGTCAACCAAACAAAAGACTTACATCAGGTGAACTTTGATCAACTCAACGATTTTTTGAAATAAAACCAAACTGAAGTGAATGAAGTTAGGAAAGAAAGATTGGCAAAGAATCATGATCCATTGGCACTAATTGCAAAGACTCAAACTCCAGTGAATACACAACAACAAGCTTCATCATCTTCCACTAACAACAACATGCAGCAATACACTCCACAACCACAAGCTGTTATCCCTCAACAAAAATTCTACCCACAAGAACAACAAGTCAGTCAACAACAACAGTATCCACAATACCAGGAACAAGGAATCACGGATCTTGAAACTGAACAAGAACAAGCTTTGTCAACTGCATTTGCTTTTTTGACTAAAGCATTCAGAGGTCGCTATTCCACACCAAGTAACAACAACTAAAGGATTTCATCAAATACTCGCAACAGGAAAATTGCACAGCCGGGTGTGAATATGGGTCATCAAGGATAAATGGTTGGAGTTATTGGGAATCAACATGGATATGTTACTGGATTTCACATAGGTAATCAGGCGGTTCCGTATCAGGGTAATCAGTTGGGTCAAAATGTTGGAAATCAGATGGGGAAAAATGTTGGAATAGAGCAGTGGGTAATCAGAATGTGAATGTTGCAGCTCCAGTCGTTGGGAATTATAGAAATGTGAATCAGGGTAATTAGGTTACGTGTTACAACTGTCAAGGAGTGGGTCACATGGCAAGGAATTGTCCTACTAAGCCAAAACAGAAAAATGCTGCGTATCTTCAGAAAGCTATGATGTTAGCACAAAAGTCAGAAGCAGGGATGCAGTTGAGTGCTGAGGAAAATGACTTTTTTGCTATTATGGATGATTTGGAAGACCTAGAGGACATCAATGCAAACTGCATCTTCATGGCAAATCTTCAGGAAGCTAAGTATGACACTGAGTCTAACGCACCTCCTGTCTATGACGCCAATGCAACATCTGAGGTACCAATCATTGACCCATGCTATAACAATGCCATATTTGATGTGTTTACTCATGACGAACAGCATTCTGTGACATCAGCACCTACTTATGATACATACCTGGACAATCCGAGTTCTAGCAATACTAACTCTGAAACTCCAGATGTGGATCCTAGTGGAGGCTGTGTGACACAAAATCCTGAGACTGATGAGGAAAGACGTGCCTTATTTGAAACATTAATCAATAACTGTGGCATTGAAATTGAGAAAGTTCAAAAGGTCAATCGCGATGTTAAAGCCGCGAATGATAAATTGACCGCTGAGCTTGAGAGGTACAAGGAGAATGCAAAAGCCTTTGAATTTCACAAAAAACAAAGAGTCAGAATTAGAAATTGGTTATCGAGATTCCGTTTTAAGAGAAACACAATTGCAAATCAAGTATAACACGCTTGATGTTATTTTGAACTTGAAAATAAAATCTTTAAACAAGGAAATTTCTGATCTTAAAAACCAACTTTCTAAACAACAAACAACTTATTCTGATCTTGAAAAAGAGAAGAAACAGTTGATTGCTTATTTTTCAAAACGTGAAGATTCTCTTCTTGATGAAATTCTTGATAAAAATAAAAAAATAAAAAAATTGGAAAAAGTTGCTTGTTACAATGGGTCATTCAGCCAAATCAAGCAATATACTAGTTAATCAAACGAATCCGTATTTTCATACAACACAAAAAATGGCTCTTGGTAACACACCTCCTTGTTTCCTCAAGAAAGCTCAGAAAGATCAGAATGTTTTGAACAATGGAAAAGCTTTGCAAGAACCCGTAATTGTTCGTGATTCTCTTGAAACATTAGAACTATCTAACGAGAGTAGATAAAAAATGAAACAAAATAATCCAAAAATAAAACCAATTGACTATAACAAATGGAACAAAATTAATGGAATTACTTTTGTTTCACAAAAAGAAATGTCAAAGTTTTCCATCACACCTAGTGTTTCAAACAAAGAGTCAACACCCAGTTCCAAAACCAGTTTCAAACTCTTGTAGTTGTCTCAAACTCATTGACAAACATGGAAAAAATGTCTTCAAACAATCCTTTTAACACAAGTGATGCCAGAAGCATTTTAGAAGATGTTAAAACTAGAATTGGGAGACTTCAAGAGACTGTCAAATCTAAAACCAATATTACAACTAACATATGGTTTTCTAGTTTTGATGATGAAAATAAAAAGTTTTTTGAAACTCAAATTGCCCCTCAGCTGAATAACATCAATTCAAGGGTAATTCATTTTGAACAAGCATTTTTGAAAGAAACAGTTGACTTTGTCAAGGACCATAAATCCCTGGTAAAGAAAGCTAATGAAAGTGTTGAACACATAAAAGTTTTGGAAAATTTAAATGATTCTCTCTTCGAAGATGTTCTGTGTACCGATATTATGTCCATTGTTTTACAAACATATTCTATTGAAGATCATGAAAGACTCCAGTCTGAGACCTCCGAAATTGTTTCAAAATATGAAAAAGCTCTTGAAAAACTTGAAAAAGAAAATGTCTCATATTTTAAACAACTTGATCGAAAAACTGAGGAATGCAAGTATGACAAACTGTCGTATGAGTGTTCCTATAATGACATGAAAGAGAAAAATGATCTTTTAAGAGCTCAGCTGGAATGTCAAAAAGGAAAGGCTGTGGATACTAAGATTGCAAAACCATTGACTGAGGAGAAAGCAAATGTTCCTAAACCGGTTTTCAAACCAAAAGTGTCAATTTCTATGCCTCCTCCAAAAGTCAATGAGAAAAATGATTTGTCAAAACAAGACACTCCACCTGCCTTGCCTAAACATAATGTTGAAAATGAAAAAGCGGTTATCGAGAAACCAAAAGTTTTAGCTCCTGGCCTTTTTAAGATGAGTACCACTAATGCGTCTGCCTCCACATCTAAAACATATGGAACAAACGACATAAGTTTAAACAAGCACTCTAAAGAGACTAGGAAAGCCGAAACCACTTCTCTTGATAACAAAGTGAATCCTAATGTGTGTGCCTTACCTTCTACAGGACTAGGAAGCATCTCTAGGAGCAGCAGACTAAAGCCTAGGAGAAATACAAGGAACAATAGAGTCTCGCATGCCTCTAAGAGTAGTAGCTTGAATAAAGAGAAGAAAGTAGAAGAACACCCTAGGAATTTACCGCTTTATAATAAGAAAGACATTTCATCTGAATGTAATGAACCTATGAAACTTGCTAAGTCTAATGAATGTGTTGAATCTCTTTGTTTAACTTCCAAGAAATCTTTAACTAATGTTCATGATGATTGTGTTTCTAAGAATGAGATTGTTAAGCCTGTTCAGAAGAACCTTCCTAAAAGAACTTATGCTAAACCCATAGGAAGACTAGTTGCAAGATTTAGGTCTTACACTACTGATAGGAAGCATAGTCCTTACTTTAGGGATGACATTTGGAAACCAACGGGTAGAACTTTCACACTCCAGAATGGTAGAATGAGTGATGAACCTGTCTTCCGAGTAGATAACTTCTATGAGTGTGATCAGGATTTTACCTCTATCCCAAAGGAACCAAAATAAAAAAGGTTTCCAAAATATTCTTCTTCTGTTCTTGGCAGGTTATCGAAATATGTCTTTGGATCGTCGACTCGGGTTGCTCCAAACACATGACCGGGAATCTGAAGCTGCTGATCAATTTCATCTAGAAATTCATGGGAACCGTACGTTTTGGAAATGATCATGTAGCAGCTATCATGGGTTATGGAGATCTACCTTTTGGAAATTATTTGATCACTCGGGTTTATTATGTAGAAGGGTTGGGACACAATTAGCTTTCAGTCGGGCAGTTCTGTGATGCAGATTTAGAGGTTGCTTTTAGGAAAAATGCTTGCTTCGTTAGAAACTTGGATGGCACTGATATCTTAACTGGGAATCGTGATACAAACTTGTATGCTATCGACATTAACCAAATGGCCTCTTCATCACTAATATGTCTTATGACACGAGCATCTGGAACAAAGTCCTGGTTGTGGCATAGAAGATTATCCCATCTCAATTTCGACACCATCAACAAACTGGCCAAAGACAACATCGTCAACGGACTTCCAAAGTTCAAATACACCAAGGATCACCTATGTCCATCATGCGAACAAGGAAAAAGCAAAAGAGCATCATATAAACCCAAACCCGTACCTAGTTCAGAAGCAGGGTTGCATATGTTGCACATGGACTTATGTGGCCCAATGAGAGTTGAAAGCATTAATGGGAAAAAGTATATTCTTGTTATCATTGATGACTATTCAAGATATACATGGGTTAAGTTTCTGAGGTCAAAAGACGAAGCACCAGGCATCATCATCACCTTTCGGAAGCGTATTCAAGTACTTCTTCAAGCTCCAGTAAGGGTAGTAAGAATAGACAACGACACATAATTTACAAATCAGGAATTAAGAACTTACTTTGAAGATGTAGGAATCACACATCAGACATCAGTTGTTAGAACTCCACAGCAGAATGGGGCAGTTGAAAGAAGAAATCGAACTCTTGTGGAAGCTGCTCGCACAATGCTAATCTATTCTAGTGCACCGTTATTTCTATAGGCTGATGCTATTGCCACTGCTTGTTTCACTCAAAACTGATCCCTAATCCATCCAAGATTCAATAAAACCCCATATGAGCTAGTGAACAACAGAAAACCTGATATCTTTTACCTTCACATGTTTGGCGCTTTGTGCTATCCAACGAACGACAGAGAAGATCTAGGAAAACTGAAAGCTAAAGGTGATATTGGAATCTTCATTGGATACTCAGAAAACTCGAGGGCATTCAGGGTGTATAACAGAAGAACTAGGAAGATAATGGAGACGATGAATGTGAATTTTGACGAACTTTCACAAATGGCTTCTGAGAGACTCGCTCTAGAACCCGCGCTTAAATCGATGGCTTCTAATCAAAACATATTAGAACCCGCACCAAACTCGCAGACTTTTGGACACATCAGTTCAGTACTCATACAACAAAGAGCTCCATCAACTTTTGTTGCCACACCTCATGAACAAGAATGAGAGAATTTCTTCGAGTTAATGTTCGATGAATACTATGGTGGAACTTCGACAAATGCATGAAACCATCATTCCACTGCACCCCCTCAAAATCATCCATCACCACCAACAGAAGATGCATCTACAATGGTCGAAACCAATGCACCAACTCCATCAACGTCATCTACATCGACTTCTGCAAATCCTATTCGTGAAACACTTTTACCAGTAGTTGATGAGAAAAACCAAAACATATCATTTCAAGAAGAACCTTAATAAAATCATAACGATGCAACGTTAGATGCAGACTTATTTGAAAACCCGTTTGCTACAGAATCAGCTGAATCATCTTCAAGCTTACGAGAACCATCTAACTCGCATACGTTCAACCAACGGTATCCTTCTACTCTGAAGTGGACAAAAGACCATCCAATTGAACAAGTTATTGGTGAACCTTCACGGCCAATTCAGACGAGACGCCAACTTGCCACCGATTGCGACTTGTGCACTTTCCTTTGCTCAATTATCACTAAAGAACCAAAGAACATTCGGGAGGCAATGGCAGAAAACGCTTGGATAGAAGCGATGCAGGATGAACTTCTCCAATACCGTCTTCATGACTCTTGGGATTTAGTTCCAAGACCAATTGACATTCGCGTCATTGATCTCAAATGGTTATGGAAGAACAAAAGGGATGAAGAAATGACTGCCATTCGCAAAAAAGCTCGTCTTGTGGCCAAAGGATACATACAGGAAGAAGGGATAGACTTTGAAGAGTCATCCGCGCCGGTAGCCAGACTTGAAGCAGTCAGGATATTCTTAGCCTATGCAGCTCACAAAAACATCACGGTTTATCAGATGGACATTAAGACCGCGTTCTTGAATGGAACTCTGAAAGAAGAAGTGTACGTGAGTCAGCCAAAAGGCTTCATAGACATGGAACATCCAGACTACGTCTACAAACTCAAAAACGCAATCTATGGTTTAAAGCAAGCTCCGAGAGCGTAGTATGACGAACTGTCCTCTTTCCTGATTCTAACCAATTTCACCAAAGGAACTGTTGATCCTACCTTGTTTACACAAAAATGCAAAAACGATATTTTGATTGTTCAGATTTATGTGGACGACATCATTTTTGGGTCCACTAATCCGAATCTTTCAAAACATTTTGAAAATCTCATGAAAAGCAAATTTGAAATGTCCATGATGGGAGAACTAAAGTTTTTTCTTGGTTTACAAATACATCAATCCCCACGTGGAATTTTTATCAATCAAGCTAAATATACAACTGAGATTTTGAAAAATCATGGTATGGATAATTGTGATTCGGTTGGTACACCAATGGTAACTTTACCAAAAATTGGAGCCGATTTATTTGGGAAACCCATCGATCCGAAGAAATATCGGAGCATGATTGGTTCTCTCATGTACCTCACTGCTAGTCGACCCAATATTCATTTTGTTGTTTGCTTATTAGCATGGTTTCAGGCAAAGCCTACCGAACTGCACCTCAAAGAGGTTAAAAGGATCTTTCGGTACCTGAAGACTTCCATCCACATGGGACTTTGGTATCCGAAGGAATCCGGATTTGATCTAATTGCTTTTTCAGATGCGGACCACGCAGGTGATCAAGTTACAACAAAAAGTACATCAGGAGGAGCATAATTTTTGGGTAAAAAGTTAGTCAGCTGGTCTTCAAAGAAACAAGATTGCACTGCACTTTCAACCGCTGAAGTCGAGTATGTGTCTCTATCTGCGTGTTGTGCTCAAGTTCTATGGATGAGAACACAACTCACAGATTATGGCTTTACTTTCAATAAAATACCTATGTATTGTGACTAGAAAAGTGCCATAGCCATATCATGCAATCCTGTTCATCACTCAAAGAACAAGCACATTCGTGTCCGCTACCACTTCATCAAAGAGCACGTAGAAGAGGGTAATGTTGAATTATTTTTTATGAAGACAGATTACCAACTCGCCGATCTATTCACTAAAGCCCTTCCAAAAGAACGGTTTAACGATTTGGTTCGACGAATTGGAATGCGAAGCCTAACCCCAGAGGAGTTAGAACGTCTTCTCGAATCTTCTTGAAAATGATTTTCCAAAAAGCTTCGCTGTAAATATTTTTTGGAAAAAAAAATACAAAATTTGAAAAACCAACAAAAGCAAAATATAAAAATATAAAACTTTCAAAAAATACAAAAACAATATAAAATCAAAAATCCAAAAATATTCTTCTCACGACATGTCTCTTGTATAATCGATATTCTGTACATTTCTAGAAATGTCATTCAATAATGATACGGATATGTACAGATGCTTGAACGAGAGTTCTTTATATGTTTTCTAAAACATGTCGCTTCTCAAAAAATTTCTTCAAAAAATGGCTTTCGTATACTTCAGTACGAAACCCGGACTAAAATGATGACTTTTGATTATTCTCAAATCAAAACTCTTGTTTTTAAAAGAAAAAATCTAGTGTACGCTTCAGTACACTACATTTATAACTGGTGAGAAATCATCATAATCTTGAGCACCTTTTTCAAGATTGTTCAAAAAAAATTTCAAAATCTTTTAAAATATTTTGTGCTCAAGATAACTCCCTCTAAAACCCTTTAATTGATTATGCTTTATTAAAGGGGGAGTATAAAACCAAAATGTTCCAAATTCATGCTTAAATCAAATCCGTTTGTCTCCCCAAAAGATTCTAAAATGTTTTTTAATCCGTTGATATCAAAAATATCATGAATATGCTATTTTTGAGGGGGAGAAGACGTGATTAAAATGTGATCAAAAAGTTTAATGATTGTTGTTTGAATCTCAAAAGAGCTCGACTCAGTCATAACCATTGAATTGACGAGGAATCTTAGTCAGGAAATGTACCATCTTGAGAAACTTTCTATGGACTTGACCAGGACGGGTAATAATTTCAAGCTAGTTCTCTAGTGATGTAAACGTGTCTCGAATCAGCCTTGTTCATTTAAAGTCGATCAATTCAAAAAGTGCAAACTCTACCCTCTCTATGCAAATTTCAGTTAAAACAATATAAGCACATGTGAAGGGGGAGTGTTTCTAAAAAACAAAACTCTCAAGGTGTTAACAAAATGTTTTGATAATCATAAACACTTTGAGAGATTTTCAAGAAAAATGGTTTTATGGCAACAATAGGACAGTCATGGAGTTATAAGGTGACTAAGGATAGGAAAATCCGTCCTATGATCCGCCAGAGTTGGAGGGATCTATCCAAGGACAATACCAATAGTTTGTATTAGAAGTCCTTAGGTATGATTGAAAAAAGGAGTAATGTGAGAAAGGAGAAATAAGGGGTTGAAGAATTAAAAAGAAATGTAATGAAAAAGGGTGAAAAGAAATAGCCCTCCATATTCAACCTTAGGGAAGAAACCGGGTTCAATTCATCTGCTACTGGTTGTCACTAGATGACACTCGTATTGAAGAAAAAGACGTCATGGATCCAGTGACGCACTGCACTAAACCTTCTTGCCACTCAATTCCTCTTAAAAGGATTTGTTTCATTCTCACTGGGAACCCTGCACAATCTATCGACTTTTTCTTAGAGATCGTTGGTATTGAAGAAGGAGACCCTCTCCCTAGTCTCCGCTTAGGAAACCAAAACGCTTGACATTTAATCGCTTGATTGTTAATCAATAAGAACACAAGTGATACATTCTAGAGTCCTACGCAAATCTTAGCAATCTGCCAGAACATTTATAAGAGGTTTCACAATTGTGATCCTCAGTAATTGAATGGAAACTCCTGCCAGGGTCAACATGAAATAGCCCTGACAGCATGTCACTTTGGTAATTCTTTATCGGTTACGCTTAGTGTGTCTCAATCGGTCTACAGTCGTGAAGTGATGCTTCGGTGTACTTCAGCGACTCACCTGAACTGTAGATGTACTTCGGTATGTCGTGTTAGCCTTTTTGAAGGCCTCCAGTTTCAGGAACAACCTTTGTAAGAATTAGAGATGTGTTTTCACAATATGCTGTTAACACCCTCGACGTTCGAACCTGTAAGTGCTGGAAATCCCGCTAAGGAGATTCCTTTCACGAATCGAATCCTGAAGACGTGGGTCGTTACTTGAATTTATTCAATGTAATGCCAACTGTCCCTTAAGGGATTCGGACGGCTGATTCGCCCGACCAAGGTGAATGGAATCAAGACATTCATCCGTAGAACAATTGTAGTAATCAATTCTTTAAGAAAAGATTACAATGATCAATTGGTGTTCGTGACTGTACCTGGGAAGCTGCTGCTGATGGATGCTCGCGGGAGGAAGAGATCGTGCATATTCTCCACATGCTCATACCAACAACATCATTGGAATCTCAAAGTCAAAAAGAAGTGTGAGCATGGTGGAGAATGACGTGGAGACACCTACACCAAAGAAGTTGACAAATGGCAGAATACCACATTAACTGATCACAAAGCATGAAGGAACGAAAATTAAGACTATTCTATATCTACACACAAAGTTCAAGCTCAAGGAAAGTAAAGACCTAATCAAGTGGAGCATCTTTTGAATGACCACCCCTTAGGGGGAGATTGTTAGCCTTAATAATAATTAATAGAAGTGATGGTCATTCACGTTTAGGAACTTTGTAATGTGTGTTAGATATCGTGATAGAATAGTCAACGGGCTCGTGGATTGGGCTAAGCTAAATGGTTAGACGTTTAGTTAAGCTAGCCTTTTATCATTTATTATCCAATCCAAGCCCAAGCCCAAGCCCCTAAGGGTAATATGTAAGGAAGTATAAATACCCCTCAAATGGTCATTTGAGGGGTGTGCTTGAGTGTGTTTGTGTGTGTTTTTCTTTGAAATAAACATCATCTTGTTTTCATCTCTACACATACACGATTTACATATTTCAAGTCACCACTTTCCTTTCTTCTTAATCTTTACGCATAACATATTGCTTGTATTTTACGTGTATAACTTGTGTGGTAACGTGGGTATTTGTGATAAGGTTGAGATATTTAAGGTCCTACACAACCCATAGGGCGACGCCGTCGCTCACAAGGTTTTCTAAAAATTCTCAAGCGACGACTCATGTCACTTTTTGGTTTTACAACATGACGACGTCGCGCCTTATTCCAGGAGGGCGTCGCCCTTTATTTTACACTAGATGACCAAGACCCATTCCAAGATGACGTCCTTATTGAAGCCAGATGGCGTCACATTTCCTCAACTGACGCCGTCGCAACGATGACTTGTCCCAAACGAAACCTTAATGACGGCGACCAGACGACGTCACCACCAAAAGGCGACACCGTCGCAAGTGTATATCTATATATAGACTTAGAATTTTCTGTATTTAATGTGTAGTATTTTGGAGAGCAAACCCTAGTTCATTCATAGTCCGACTTGGCGTATTTTAGGGTTCTAAACCCTTCTTTACACTCAAAAATAAGTTTGTTAATCCATTATATCACCATGTTTATCCTATGTTCAGTTGTTTATTTGTGTTCATGCTTATCTATCATGCGTAGCTAAATTATTTTTGTATTTGCTTAGATCTGTGAAACCTAGTTGTTGATTATTATTAGGTTGCATCTTGTTTTAATTGGTAGACACTAGAGTAAGGAAAACTGGCTTATTCTTTAATTGTTGCGAGCTTGAACGTCCTAAATAGCACAAAGCTTGAGAGTGCACTTGAGCCATCGTTGTGTTTATTGCATGAGTTGTAGCTTTAGGATAATAAAGTATTCGGGGGAGATACTACTGTACTTGGCGATCCCAGATAGTCTAGAGGAGAGTTACAATTCATAGAACTAGGGAATTAGGCACTCCTCTATAACTAACACGGAATACAACACACCAATTAGAATGAGGATGTGACAATTCAACCGACCAATAAGAGATAACTAGGGAGTAAGAATGTCTAAGTAAACACGATTTTAATTATCATAAGTACACACCAATCAATCCATAGCTTATTTTCTTCTTTTCATTAGCATAATTCGTTTTTAGTTTAAATTATTAAGTAGTTAAAATTGGTTGAAGTACCACCCCCACTCCTAAACCCCGAGATTTTACTTGTTTTTCTAAAAAATATAAAAAGCTAAAAAGAATCACCCTCAACCTCACCTTCTCGACATACATCTCTACTAGCATCTCTATTCCCCTAGAGAACGATCAACCCCCTGGGTTTACCCATACTATAATGCAACGATTAGGTACACTGCCTAGAGGGTTGTAAAGCTTGCTCGTATAAAAGAAAGTCTTTCGACCCCAAACCACGCATCACCACACACATTATATTCTTGTATCTTCAATTGTTTTTTGTCAATATTCTTTCTACCATGCAAAGTGTATTATACAACTTGGTTAAGTTGACATGAAAAGATGATTGTTGTGAACATTTTTCCTAATTTTATAATACGGGTTTAAGTCAAGGTTATAAAAACATGAGGTATGGTGTGACGGCATGGCCAAACCTCACGTCTTAGGAGCTATGACGAAGTCATGACATTTTTCAAGATGTGACTAAAAGCGGCACATAATATGAAAATATTTATAGATTTATATATATATTATCATGTTTTATATATCTCGAGTTTACAAAATGTGTTATATATAAGGAATCAAGTCAATAAACTAACTTTTCATGTAATATTCTTCATTTCTTTCAAAAAAAACTTTTTCAATGGAGTTGAATTCAAAAAAGGCGGCCACGCCTTACGCCTTAGCGTGCTTTATCGCGCCTTTCCACGCATCATCTCATGTCACGCATAGAGCCGACATCTTAATATATTTCGTAACATGAAGGTCACGCCTAGCGCCTTAGCGCCGCCATGATGCGCCTTTTAGAACCTTGGTTTAAGGTTTTACATTCTAATGATCAAATCTCAATTCTAACCTTTGAAGTTTCATTTTTTGTATCATCAAATCAGAAGCTACATAACCAACACAAAATCAAGAAACAGTGATTACAAGTGAGTATCTATGAAATGTAATATTAGATTAATCAAATATTTTGAAGTCTTAGATTAATTAGAATGCACAATAAGCTAGTTTGATTGTTGATTTGACATCCTCGAAAAAAGTGGCAGCACTACTACATGCAACTCTCCTTCAATGGTGGTGCAGTAGGTTAGTGGTGGAGGTCTCATGAAAAATGGAGGTGGCATGGGAGGTAGAGGTGGGTTGCTGGATGTTCTTCATGTGAGTTAAAGAGATATAGGGATAATGGATCTGAATTGATGGAGGGGTTGCTTGTTTTTAGGTTCAAAATAAATAAGAGATAAAGAGGTATTTGTTTTTTTTGTTTAAAAGAATGATGCGCCATATAAAAAGCGTAAATTGCAAGAATCGTCCTTGTGGTTTGGCCAAATTGCAGTTGCAGTCTCTACATTTTTGAAAGTGCATGCACCGTCCTTGTGTACTTTGAGTTGCAAATTTCATCCTTGGTTAAACTGAAATGGTTAAGATACCCTTGTCTTTTTTTCTCTTTGGCCAAGGGTATTTTAGTCATTTAAATTCAACCAGGGACTGAATATGCAACAAAGTTTCCTAGAGGGACGATCGTTGCACTTTCAAAAAGGCATGGACCAATTTGATCAAACCACAAGGACGATTTTTGCAGTTTACTTCTTCTATTTTATCTTATAATAGAAACTTTTTAACCTTTCTCTTAATCAATTTTTTGTAAAAATATTATGCCCTATCATTACGACATGTGGCATAACTGATTTTTGAATTACCACTTTTTAAATTGCTGTTTTAATATATGGTATATGCATTGTACAAATTCTACCAGCCTTAAATATAAACCAAATCGATGCATCTATTTTATCTTATAAAAGACACTGTTTAACCTCTCTCTTAATCAGATTTTTCTAAAAATATTATGCCCTATCATTACAAGACATGACGTAACTCATTTTTGAACTACCACCTTTGAATTTCTGCTTTAATCTATGGTATATATATTGTACAAATTCTACGTGCCTTAAATATAAACCAAATTGGTGCATTAGATATATTCTACACATCATTGACACCTTTAAACTTGTGGGTGAAGCTATTTCATTTCCTTTTAAATAGTATATGGCCTTAAACAAAGTCAAATAACAAGTTAACAATAAATCACACATCAATTTAACTTTATAAATGCATTCTCACTGAACCTTTGTACATTGATTGACAAACCATTCGTCTAACAGTAGCAAAAAATCATATCGCTCCATATTGTATCAATACTTCTCTTTTTTCAATAAACCTAATTATCTTGTTTGGTTCGGTAATGGAATCAATAGTTTGCCCAAACAGGACCATAGCTTTATTGCTAGCCAAAAATCTTGATCAATTTCTGGGATCGTTGTGGCATGAACTCATTTCTGCCTTTCCTCACCCCCGCCCTACCTTGTAACGAGACTAATGGGTTTAAGGCGGTGAGGCATGGTCAGAGTGTAGGTTCGAATCCTGCCACCTTTCTTGTGGATCATCCTGAAACCACAAGATGATGGGAATAACAAAGTAGAAATATCGAAATGAGCACGTCAATATATGAATTGTTTATGGCGAGTTTTAAAAGTAGGTTCCTTTATGATCAAAAGATAATATCATCCCACGTGTCTATATTCTTAGAGATTGGATGCAAGCAGTTCTTAAGTGTCATTGGTGTCATTCGGAAAAATCACTCCGGAAAAATTGATTTTCTTTCGGGAAATGAGAAAAGTCCACACCACCCAATGCATGAAAAGCCCAAATAATTTACGGGAGTTAAGTCCCGAATGCAAAATAAGAGAGAGAAAGTACTTTGGATGAGAGAGAAGGATGTTTATTAGTTGTTATGTGTGGGTATTTGTGGTATTTTTAAAAGATAAAAAATTATTAAAAATTAAAGTAATAGAAAGAGGGTGTTGCAATGGTTGAGGGAAAATTGAAAGAAAAAGTTTAAGAGAAAGAAAAAGCTAATGTGAAGCTGACGTGGCGAGGGAAAACCCACCCTCAACAACCCCAAGCTAAACAATATGTATGTATATCTTGTTAATAGAATTCGTGCTTTTCGGTTTAATATTTCTACCGTGTTCATATATGCATGTTACTACATTTTTGATTATGCTTAGACATTCATTAATGATTTAATGCATTTTTTCAGTGTAACAACATGCAAGCAACGGTTAGAATGGCTCTAATTAGCAAATTGTGCCGAACCAAATGGTCAAGAAGTGTGATGATTTTTAAGGTTCATTTCACGGCCTCGACTTCAAACCGATTAAGGAGATATTGGGATATACAAGTGCATCCATAGGGAATTCGGTATTTTTGTAGTATATATTTTGAATTACATATATGGGTTTTCTCGCAGTTATGTATATGTAAACATACGTGATTGGGCCAGTTATTGAGTCGGAATATTTGATTTTTTTTATTGATGTATGTTTTTGTTAATTTGCTAGAGGCACACAACTTAAATGTCTGCTATAGGTTTATTTAAGGATCATATTTTTGTTTTCTTAAAATTCTGTGAAGCTGTTGGACTACTCATAGTTATAATTTAGTTCGCTCGAATGAAGAAATGGGTTGCTACTTTTTAAGTTAGTTTGTTTATATACTTGATCGGCACCATTTTTAAAGGGATAATGGTTTTAAAATGTATCTAACTTGAAATAATATTTTTTTGTGTGTACTCAATTTTTTTGTTGTCTATTGTGCCTACTAAACTTTTAAAATCGCGTTTTGTATGTATTGTTACAGCCTACGAATGTAGTAAGAAACTATTACGAAATGTTATACGATGTATTGCGAATTCAACGGTACATAAAAGGTGGTTTTAAAAGTTGAGTACACATAATAAGAAAAAAAAATTGGTAAAGGGTTTTCCCGGTAAAGTATATTACACAAAAAAAACATTTAAGTACAATAGAATGTGGCTGAGATACCAACCACTAGATCATTTGTGACATGCCACAAAAACGACCACACTAACTACATACACAGACTAGAAAAACTATCCAACTGCTACAGTAGATCAACAACATCATCACTTTCCTATAGATCACGCAAAATACTCTTCCCATCTTCCTTGTAGATTACGCAAAAGTCCACATTCTTACCCCGACCAAATACCGGTCTTCCTAGGAGGCGCCCCCACCTTTTTCCTTGTATCATCGATATGATCCTGGGAGGCGCCTCCAATTTTTTCCTTGCACATTGTTCGTCCTATAGACGTATTATTTTCCTCAAACACATTCTCAACTTCATCAATATAACTATCGTTAACAATATTTCCCACATCATTTGTCGATTGCCAAGTTGTCTTATCAACCTTAAAAACATCATCCTGGTCTTGTAGATCATTAAAAGAATTTTTAAGAGATATAATATTAATAGCATGTGACGAAAGATCCTTAATGTTACTACCAGGTTGAGAGCTAGGTCCATCTTGAGTCGCATTAGGTTGTGATGTAGAAGCCTCGTCATGACATTAGTCGGTTTAATTATAGGGCGATAGCGGTAATTTGGTTTAGGTTTATTTAACCAGACACAATCGATATGTCATGGTTTAGAAACTGATTTTCCTTTCCCTTGCTTACGAGTCACCTCCACAAACCCATCATCCGACACCTTAGTCGGAATCACTACTTTTGTCTTCTTTGGGCATTGCTCATCATTATGATCAAAATTTTTACAAGTGTATTGATGCGCGTACAAGGCACGTTCGGGGTCAAAGGAACTTCCTTTTCGTCGAGCAAGTTTTTCAACACCCTAGCAGTAAACCTAATCGTTGTAGTGTAGTATTGGGTAAGTCTCGGGGATTGATATCGTTCTCTAGGGGAATATAAATGCTAGTAAGAAGTGTACTACGCTAAGGTTGAGGTTGAGGAAGATTCTTTTTTTATCTTTTTATATTTTTTAGAAAGCTAAGGGTAAAATCTCGGGGTTTGGATTTGGGGGGTGGTACTTCTACCGATTACTCTACTATTCTAGTTATCTAAACTAGGGGTAATCTTATGTCTTTTGATGTGTGCTCGTATGATGATTAAAAATGTGCTTACCTAGATATTATTACTCCCTAGATATCTTTTATTGGTGGTTGAATTGTCACGTCCTTATTCTTAACGCGTTGTGTTTTCTAAGGTCGTAGGGTGTGCCTTTTTCGCTAAATCTTTGAGACTACCTTAAGGTTATTTCCTACGAAATTCTCTATGATTCATAAACTAACTTTAAGGGTATCTTTGGATGTTTAGACTACAAATCCGCTAAGTGATTCATAAACTAAGGTTCACAAAGATTACTCAAGCATTTAAACACAACGATAGCCTAATTACACTCCTAGGCCAATTACAATTAAGATAAGAGACAATCAATCAATAATTAATAACTAGGTTTCATAGATCTAAGCAAACATACAAGAAATTTAGCCAGACATGTTAAACACGCAAACATACACACATTCAATGGAAGACATAATGAAATCAATGAAGTAAAACACTTATCTTGATGTAAAATAGGTTTTGAGAACCATAAGATACTGTCCAAGTCGGACTACAAACGTTTAGGGTTTTTGCTCCACAAGTCTACCTCTTAAAATTCTGAAAATTCGATTTCTATATATAATTTTACACTTGCGACGGCGTCGCCTTATAGGTGGGACGCCGTCAGATCGCCGTCGGGCTTTAGCAGGGACGTCGTCTGATTCTGGATCTAGGCCGTCTGAGATGAAAAGTCTTCGTGACGCCCTTCCTCTTCAAAACCTGACGCCGTCAGGTGTATTTTAGCAAAAAGTCTACTGAGACGTCAGAGATTTTAATTCGTAAAAAGGGTATGGCGTCGCCCTTTGATTGGGACGCCGTCAGGTTCAATTCCAGCAGCTTGAGTGTCTTCGATCTTGACTTAGCCATTTTCTTCATATATTCACTCCTTTTCGTCCAAATATGCATCATTCCAGCATTTTGCTTCCAAGAGACCTAAAAAGTGAAAAGGAACGGAATTAAGCAGTAACGGATATAAAAGTGGGCGATTAAGGGCTTAAATGACCCCTTAAAAGTGTACGTTTTAAATCCTTATAAAATATCCCTACACTTGGTATTTGCTTGTCCTCAAGCAAATGTGCTTTTGGCTAATCAATTTATAAGTTAAGGGGCATGAAGCAATGGTTTAACATAATTCACAACAAGTAAAAGCACCACAATAGTCATAACAAGCACGAAAATTATATACTAGCACCTCACAAGGGGTGTTTGGATTCTCTCATCTCTCGGGTGTATATGAAATATAGTAAATGAAAATGGAAGATAAACACTCATTACCTGGTCATAGTACATAGATTACGATAGGCTTGAGACTAGATCAAACCTCCACCGCTTTGGTGTAAGCACCTAGGAACAACTATTTGAGAGGTCTTTAAAAGGGTTGTAATGTTAGGCTTACGGTAGGGAAACAAAGGGTTTGGTTGGATAGGCGATTTAGTGGTGGAAAGTCAAAAATCTTATGTTACAAGCATGAAAAGAATGGCGTTGCTAAGCCAAGACTCGACTCACTAAACTCTAGATACTTTAAAACAAACAGACATAAATATAAAGATAGATGTATGATGGTAGCCCGTATGTTTTTTTCTTTCTCTTTATTTTTTTATTTTTTTTCAACCCTCTTTTATTTATTTTTCGATTTTATTTTTATTTATTTATTTATTTTTATTTTTTTTGCATACACTTTTACTCTACCATCTTCTAAGATAACATCAAAATATAAGAGATTTATAGGAGCATCTCTACACATGAGTTTTTATTACTCTAACACTAATTTGACCCGATTTGAAAAGATCAAAACACTTGGAGTATTTAATTACGTAAATAAAGGGAATTTGAATTTAACGTTCGTTCCCGTCACTCCATAAAATTTTACTTTACCCATGAGTCCCAATCGTCCCAACACTGTGTACAAAAGATATGACTCGACTTAGCAACCATGCAAGTAACTAGATAATTGAACTACGGGTTTAGTATGATAACAATAATGCACTAAAGGTGAGTGCATACAAGGTAGGCTAAGGCGATTTGGGTGTACATTTGGGGGTGTATTGTAAACAATGCTCTTCATTGATATTCCGGAAAATTGAAACATCACGAGAACCGCGAAAAGGATAGGCTCTGAGGGGTTAACTAGGGGTATCGTGTACTAAAGATGAGTACATCGCAAGGGTATGGGGTAATTACTCAACCGATGTGGAAGAAGTAATTATAATACGGGTATCAAACAAGGGTTATCCTAATGCCTCTTATCAGGGTATCAAACAAGGGTTATCCTAATGCCTCTTATCATTTAGTTATTCTTAACTACACAAGTGTAGTCTCACTAGCGGTCTCGGAATGCTTCACAAAACAAGTTCTAGAATCTATTATACTACCGGTACACTCTCGAAGCATTAAGGGTGAATGCTTTAATTCCTATAGATCTAGGGGTGAACCTCACATTTTTGGGGTGGAATTTGAGTAGTAAATGGTTTTTGTGCTAGTCATATAACTCCTATCCATGAGACGCTTTATTAAGACTAAAGTCCCACTCGTACATGTCATGAAATTTTTTAAATTTGGTGCTAAAATTGCCCTAACAAATATTTCTCATAGCTTATTACACAAATGAAATAGGACAAGACAAATAATCAAGGATAAGCATAGTTTCAAAGTTCCTGTTTTATTCTCCCTCCCTACACTTAAACTGAACATTGTCCCCAGTGTTCCCCGAAAGTATCAAAGTTATGATAACGGAAGGTAATTAAAAGAGAAAGAAACTAGTACTCCCCTAATTAGCTCGGTAGGATTCGTGTGAAGTAGTGGTTAAATTATTTCCCAATAAGAATGTATGCGTGATAAACTTCATCCAATATTATGTTTCTTCTTCTTGATAAATAAAACTTGCACACTTTAAGAAAATAGACGAAACCTTCGCGTAAAATCGGCGGTAAAACTATATATGACTCAACTATACTAGGATATAATGCTTATGGAATGGATGTTTGCAGATTTTCTGGAAAATTAAGACTTGAGAATTTCCAAAAATTTATAATTAGCACAGAAATCGAGAAGAATTTTATAAGTTGTTTCTGCTCCTCCTGACGTCGTCAGGTTCTAAGCCTGACACCGTCAGGTTGTCCTGACAGAAACTGGTCTGCTGCGTTTTCCTGGAAAAATTCTGGAAAAATTACACCTTTAAAATCTGGAAAAATTCCTGCAAAACATCCATTATGACTTGATACAAGCATTTGACTCTAACAAACACACATATATATCAATTTCAATAATCGTAGTTCTTATGTTCACGTTCTTTTAAAAATGTGTGTAATCCTCCCTACACTTATCCTTTTTGTAAAATACCTTTATATGTAATTAAGACGAGGTTAAAGACAAAATAAAGCATTTTCACAAATTCAAACATAAGAATATACAATAATGAAAAGATATATGACACACAAACAAGCAAACAATTAAGCATGGGTTGCCTCTCACGAAGCGCTTTTCTTTATTTATGAGTCTTGTAGCTAGACTCGAAGTTGTGCTCCTACGTAACTTCCTTACCGTTCTTATTTTCTTTCACTAAGCCTTCATCATAAGGTTTTAATCGTCGTATGCTCACCGCGAACTCTCTATCATCATTGACTAATATGATAACGGTTTCATTTTTTAGATTAGTCTCTTTCACCATATACGGTCCAAACCATCTCGGCTTATTCCTTCCTCTTAATGCTTTTATTCTTGATTTATACAAAAGTACCTTTTCTCTATTCAAAAATTCTTTAGGGTTCTTTTGAGGCTGTGGCTTTGTGAATTAATTATTCCCTAAATTTTTATCACGTTTCCACAATGTCGCATTTAACCCTTGACCCATGAAATCTCTAAGCCCTCTTTCCCATTCATAAATTTTCTTCTTAACAGTATTATTGGAGACCCGTGAATCCTTATCATTTATCTTCTCCATAATCTTGAAAGGGTATCTCGGAACAATAGGTATCCTAACTTGTCCTTTGCCACTTTTGAGTATCATGATACCCTCACCGCATTTGATGGTTGCCTTGGCGGTGGCCAGAAAATGTGTTCCAAGAATTAATGGCATGTTTCTATCTTCCTCAATGTCTATGATCACGAAGTCTACTGGATAGACAATATTGGCCACCTCAATTAAGACATCCTCCGCTATTCCTACGGGATAAACATATGCGTGATTTGCTAAGGAAAGTCTAAGATTGGTCTTGGTTGGCTCCTCCTTAGTCAACTTACTATAGATTGATAGCGGCATTATGTTTACATCAGATCCCTAATCGGTTAAGGCATTTATATTCTCGATGTCGCCTATGCTACATCGTATTACGAAGTTTCCTGAGATATTTTGTTTCTTAGTTATTGGTTTTCTCAGAACCAACTCGTACATAGGTCCCATAGGCATGGTGTCATATTCTTCTTCTTTTATTTCACCTAAGAGGGCTTTCCTAAGAACCTCATTATACCTAAAGTTGTTTACTTGGTTAACAATCATTTTCTTATTGATCTCATGCTTAAGATAGTATTCAATGATCTTAGGTTCATTATCAGTCTCAACCTCATGCTTGTCCTTACTATCCTTACTGCTCTCAGTCTCCTTCTTCTCAACTACTCCACCCTCATCGGAAACAATGGAAATGGCGTTAACAAACGAAGTGGGGGAAGAGTGATCATCGTTTCTCACTAACACCTTCTCGGGAACCTTCGTCTTAGTGTACTCTTTCACCAATTTCATCATCTCCGTCATTTTTGCCTGCATTTCCTCCCTTTGCCTATAAACCTCTTCTTCAAATTTGGCTAATCTTTCCGAATGGGCTGCCATGTATTCTCTCATTTGTGCCTTAAAGCTTGGTGAGAGTGGAATTGGAGAGGTAGAACGGAAGCGTCGTAAGGATTTGGGATTTTGTTCACGGCTTGGTGATTCAGAGAGAGGTTTTGGGTGGTTGGCGGAGTTAATGGAATTAACTGTTGCTCGATGGATTGGTCCGGGTACTCTATTTTGCCTCTCAATTAGATAGTCGATCCTTCTCTCAAGAGCACTAACTTGCTCTTCAGTAATGCTGGAAGGCTCATAAGGAATTGATATGGCATTAACCATTCTTACGGGGGTTTCATGAGATTCACTCCAATTTCCGTAGTTTTGATTGGCAAGCTCTTCTATTATATCCCATGATTCTTCTGCATTGAAATCACTGAGCCTTCCACTGGCTGCTCGATCAATGGATCGCTTGGTGAGGAAGTTGGCATAATCGTAAAAGATTTGGACTTGAAGCCAAAGATCAATGCCATGATGAGGGACTTTATGGAGCAAGTCCTTGAATCGAGTCCATGCCTCGTAAAGAGATTCGCCTTGATGTTGTTGGAACATCAAGATGTCCTTCCTAAGTTTGGTAGTTCTCCCTGGTGGGAAAAATTGGGCAAGGAAACGAGTGGTGAGATCATCCCAACTTGAGATGGATCAGGTGGGAAGTCGCTCAAGCCAATTACTAGCTTGGTCCCGTAGAGAGAATTGGAAGAGACGCACGCGCGTGGTCTCCCGTGTGGTAGCATCAAGGTCGATGGAATCAATGATTTTAAGGAAGTCCTTGAGATGCTGATTAGGATCTTTGGAACGAAGTCCATGGAATGCACATCCATTTTGCACCAACCGGATGGTGTCGGATCGCAGGGCCATAGTTTGAGCTTGATCGGGGAGCTCAATGGTGTTCCTATAGCCTTGGTGGCTTGGTCTAGATTATTCACCAAGAGTTCGGCCTTTTGGCGGGTCAATGATTGGTGGGTCGATGGGAAGTGGTGGATGTGGTGGCGGGTTATCACCTTCCATGATGAAAAGTGATGGGATTACTAACAAAGTCACGAAGAAGGGGGATAGACTACAAGAAAGCTAAAAATGAGAAAAAAAAAATCTTACTTGATAGGAATCAAGCAAGGGAACCTAAACGAGATAGAAATCTAACTAGCTATTCTATTCCCTGGCAGCAGCGCCAAAAACTTGATGCGCGTACAAGGCGCGTTCGGGGTCAAAGGAACTTCCTTTTCGTCGAGCAAGTTTTTCAACACCCTAGCAGTAAACCTAATCGTTGTAGTGTAGTATTGGGTAAGCCTCGGGGATTGATATCGTTCTCTAGGGGAATATAAATGCTAGTAAGAAGTGTACTACGCTAAGGTTGAGGTTGAGGAAGATTCTTTTTTTATCTTTTTATATTTTTTAGAAAGCTAAGGGTAAAATCTCGGGGTTTGGATTTGGGGGGTGGTACTTCTACCGATTACTCTACTATTCTAGTTATCTAAACTATGGGTAATCTTATGTCTTTTGATGTGTTCTCGTATGATGATTACAAATGTGCTTACCTAGATATTATTACTCCATATAAATCTTTTATTTGTGGTTGAATTGTCACGTCCTTATTCTTAACGCGTTGTGTTTTCTAAGGTCGTAGGGTGTGCCTTTTTCACTAACTCTTTGGGACTACCTTAAGGTTATTTCCTACGAAATTCTCTATGATTCATAAACTAACTTTAAGGGTATATTTGGATGTTTAGACTACAAATACGATAAGTGATTCATAAACTAAGGTTCACAAAGATTACTCAAGCATTTAAACACAATGATAGCCTAATTACACTCCTAGGCCAATTACAATTAAGATAAGAGACAACCAATCAATAATTAATAACTAGGTTGTTGGGATTTTAGAACAAGTTAACCAATTAACCTCTACGAGTACGCAGCGGATAAGGATCTAGTAATCGCAATTAGGTTAAACACGTAATTAATTAATAAATAATTAATTAAAATAACAATTAATTAATAAAAGGGATAAAAGAAACCCTAACCTTGCTTGGCAATTGATCTTTAGTAACGGACAATAAAACCAATACGAAACTAAGCACCTAAAATAGATGCTCAATGAGTATCACACACAACACGTAAAACGAGCACGTTCGATAAGAGCTAGTCGAGAACGTAAAACAATCAACCCCTTGATAAACCACTTGAATATCACGAACAAGAAAAACCCCAAGAACGCGTCTTGCTTCTGCCCGAGATATGTTGTCCGAGATACAACAAAAAACATCACCCGATATCGGAAAAGCTTTGTCCGATATCTTTGACTTGTATAGATCGAGAAACCAAAACGATGAACCAATCAGGTCCTTTACTTCGTGATCACAGAGAGCAAGTAAAAGAGTGATATAATATGGAACCTAAATCAACTTGGAATAAGAATCATGCAAGTTTAGGATTTAATCAAATAAACAAACCTTAATCGGATTTATAAAAATCCGATCATGTATATGGCTTGTTGGATAGATCGATTATATTATTGATTTAGGGATAGTCACTTTTTCGTACAATGCATTGAGGGATAGGTAGATATGTGTTATGATTACAGATTTTGGATATATATATATATATATTTGTACATCTAGATGCATGTATTACTTTGTATATATATATCATAAACTAACATATAACTTGGGCTATAAACTTGGTTGACAAGCAACGACCCAAACAACCCTTTCTTTTCTTTGCCTGATCGCTTGGAAGTTCTAGGCCCAAGGCAACTCCAATTCGACCCAACTTAGAACTTGAACAAGCTCATGGGTCGATATAGTGATCGGGTCAAGTACATGCATATCGGGTAATATATATTCAAGTATTAATATAAGTTCGACACGTACTCTCGTGTTTATCGTGTGTGCCCCCATCGGCTCATACACTCTTAGTCATTTTGTCGTGTTTATAACTCCCACAAACCAACAGCTCCCACTTGGGAGTTGGTGTGTCGAATGGCACACAAAACTAACGACGGAAACGCCTAGCAAACGCTCTCACTCGCTTTTTAACTAAAAGTGTATGAGAGAATAGTTTCGTAAGAGTTTCTCAGTAGCATGGTCATTCAATGTCTTGCTCTAATCATCCTTTGTTATACATACCGTTAAACCATGGATAATGGATCTCAAATCATTCCATATAGTTTAACCATTTATAATCTCGTTATAGATTTTAATTCAGATATACCAAATGTAATCAAGAATCATTTTGCATTACCCTTTGGGCCTGGCCAGACAGTTATCTGATTAAATCTGGAGAGGCTCCATGGTATCTTTCTGCACATATCAAGTGGAGTAACAAATACTTTATTGACTACAAGTGTTGTGGATGCTGCTTCACATCACTCCGAAATATAGCTTTTATAACTACCTTATTTAGATAGCGTTTTGCTTATACTTACAAAAAAAGATATCCACACATAACAGAACTTACTTGCATCTCAAGTCTAAGGACGAAGATAACAAACTATTTTCAATATTTTACTTATGACAAGGATCCAAAAGTAAATGTTTGAAAGTTGGGGAATCCAATATGCATCTCTAGTGAATACATATGAGTTTGGCGAGAACAATCCACATTCTAGCTAGAATATAACCAACACTCATATTTGCCTTTCATAACAATGTTCCTATATTGCTAACCGACAATAGAAATATTTAGAATAATAAAATTATTCAAGGATTAAACATGCAAAGGATAACAATTATTATATGAATGAATAACAAATATCAAGTATCTTTATTCATCATAAAGTAAAAATTGTCTTTCAATCCCAATTATCCAAATACTAAAACAAATATGCATGAAACTCATTTAGTAAGTTGAAGCCTAATGTTTCCAACATTCTCAACCTTTCTTTAAAAGAAAAACTAAATAGTCATATGAGTAAACTTTCCGAATACTTGTTTCAAATTTCACATATAGTGAGTGATTTGAAATATAAGATTAGTGTCTTACCTCATATGCTCATACTATTGCAAGAGTTATAGTATGAAGATGTCATCCTACCTTGCATGAGGTATTAGAAGTCAACGACATACTGACAGTCATCTTTACAGTTTCTAAAAGTGTAAAGCATTCTTATTCCTTAATGTGTAATGCAACAATGCTCTATGTTGAGCATAATTAGTTAGCAGATTTATCATAAAAGATGAAATCCTACTGCAACTAGTATTAATAATCCTCTAGCATCATTTGTACATATACAACACTATGCTTTATAATTCGTAAACATTTATAAAAACAAGAGTATATTACACCGTTCGTCCTTGTGGTTTGCGTTGACCGCAGGGTTTCGTCCTTTGACCAAAAAAGTTGCACCGTTCATCCTTAAGTGTGAAACGTTATGCACCGTTCGTCCCTCCATCCATCTGGGCCCACCAATTCCCACTAATGTGAGTTAACGGAGGTTTTTAAAGGGGTATTTCGGTCATTTCCCAAGTACAAACATTTATTAAATCCCATCTACCTTGTTAGTCCCCCAAACTAAAATCTTTTGCACCAATTCCCACGATTTAATCATCTTCTTCCCCAAATCAATTGTGAAAAACCCAGTAACATTTGTACTGATACTTCGCAAAGAATCAGATGGTGGTTCCATTGTATGAAATTAGAGCAAATGATGTTATTGATCGAGACCCATATTGCATGTATCGTAAGTGACTGTTTATAGTTATTTTTTTGATAATGGTGTTAAGTGACGTATGTTTTTAATCATTAGAGTATGCATTTTTTGGGTTTGCAGTACTTTGTTTGGTGTTTTAATGTCTAAAACCCTTGTCTGATTGATTCCTTTAAATATTTGCAGATAAAAACTCTACTCTGTTTTCCATCAAGCTCAATCATGGAGGTTTTTTCACGAATGCACCCAACAGGATTTACAAGAATGGTAAGATTACTTTTGTGGATTTGATAGACAGTGATCAGTTTTCAATCCATGAAATTGATTCTATGCTAGAAGACTTAGGTCATGATGGTCATAGGTTGATGTTTTACCATTTCTTGAAACCTGATTATGATTTAGACAATGGACTAGAGCCTTTAGCATGTGACAAAGATGTTCAGTTATTAGGCAAGTATGTGATGGAAGGTCTTAAGCTAGTTGATGTATATGTTGAGCATGAAAAGACCAATCCTGACATTTACATACAACCAAAGCATAAAAAACTTGTAATAGAAGAGTTAAATGAACCAATAACATCAAAGGCAGGGATTACCCCAGTGGCTAAGAAAGTAGTTTTGGATGTCAATGAAGGGTGTGTAGGTAAAGATATAGGTCAAAGCAGTGGTAAAGACCAAGGGCAAAGTATTGCAGTTGCTAATGATGAGTCTTCTCAAGTCCCTAGTCAGTTTGCAAATGATTTTTATTCTTCTTATGACCCATATGTAGAGTCACAAGATCCTAACTTTGACCCATTTGCTGACTTGGACATTATATCACCACCAATGAATGTTCAAACAAATCCTGAGGTTGAAACAAATCCTAGTGAGAATTTTGAAACAAATCCTGAGGTTGGAATGGGTAATCCTAGTGAGAATGTTGAAAGTGAAGTTGAGGGTGAAATTGAGAGTGAAACAGAGGGTGAAACTGAGAGTGAAACTGAGGATGATAGTCAAGACAGTGATTTCATAGTAGATGAGAATAATAATGCAGATGAGGTGGATGTTGACATGAGGGACTTTAACTACACTATTGATGAGACTGTGGAGTTTGTTGGGTGTAGAGAAAGGGAAGTAGTTGAGATTGAAGATGAAGCAGATGGAGATGATGTCAATGGATTAGAAAATGACTATTTTGAGAGTGGATCAGGTAGTGACAGTGAAGGTAGTAGGTTAAGGAAAAAGAAGTTGAAGCAGTTAAGAAAACAAGCACATGCTACTCAGAAAATTTACAAGACATATTTCTATGTGGGTCAAAAATTTGCAAACAGAGAAAAGGTGAAGGAGTACATTAAAGAGCATTCAATTGAGACTAGGAGAAAAATAAGAATGGAAAAGAATGACAATGAGAGAGTGAGGGCAGTATGCAAAGGTGTTATCCCTTCTCTACCAGCTGGTGAAGTCAATGATTGTGGGCCAACTCAGTCTACTTGGCCAAGTCAAGAAAAAGGACCAACTGAGGGTGAAAAAGGCCCAAGGAAGAAAGTAATCATTAATGGGGGTAAACCTAATAGACAAAAATAGTTGGATGATAATAAATGTCCATGGGTTCTGTTAGTTTCCAAAGTCAAAAAGACTGAATCTTGGGAGGTAAAAACATACAAGTCAGTCCATAAATGTCTACAGGAAAGAGATAACCTTTATGCCACCTACAATTGGTTGTCAAAGGAATTAGTTGAGCAGTTGAAAACAAACCCTAATATACCTGTTAGAGCTGTTCAAGAGCAACTAACAAAAAAACATGAACTAACTATTTCAGAAAGTAAGGCATTTAGAGCTAAGCAAGAAGCTGAAAGGAAATTAAGGGGTGATTACACACATCAGTATAAGAAGCTAAGAGATTATGTGTTGGAATTGCAACAAGCTAATCCAAACACAACTGTCAAAATCCATGTTCAAGCTGAAGCAGATCATCAAGTCCCAATAAGAGTTTTTAAGAGAATCTATATATGTATGGGGCCTTTGAAAGCTGGATTCAGAGCTGGGATGAGGGAAATCCTTGGATTAGATGGAGCATTCATGAAGGGTCCATACCCGGGACAACTTTTGACAGCTGTGAGTATTGATCCAAACAATGGGATCTATCTATTGGCATATGGACTTGTTGAGACAGAAAACACAGAGTCATGGACATGGTTTCTCAATCAACTTGGAGATGACCTAGATCTGTACAGGAATTCCAACTTCACTTTCATAAGTGACAGGCAAAAGGTACTAACTTAACTAGTTAATTTTATTTCAATCTAATCAATTAATTCCTTAACTTACTTAACTAATTAATTGTTTCCAACTGCAGGGTATTAAACCAGCAATTGCAAAATTGTTTCCATGTGCAGAGCACAGATATTGTGTGAAACATATTCATGAGAATATGAAGTTGAAGTGGAATGGTACTGCATACAAGGATATGTTATGGAAAGCAGCAACTGCAACAACAGTCCCAGAGTTTCAAGTTGCAATGGAAGAGTTGAAAGCTTTCAAGAAAGAGGCTTATGACTGGTTGAATCTCATTCCTCCACAACACTGGGCAAGATCACATTTCTCAGGTATATAGTATTCTTACTTTAACTGATTTCATAGTATATGTTGATTTAATATTATCTAAACAACAAACTCCTTAAACAGAGAGAGCCAAGTCAGATGTTTTATTGAACAACATGTGTAAAGTCTTGAATGGGAAGCTAGTAGGGGGTAGAGACAAGCCTATTATTTCCACATTGGAGTTTGCCAGGGAGTATCTCATGAGAAGGTATTATACATTCCATCTGCTTTTCAATTGTCATTCCATGTAAGTACTTAGATTGCAATACCTAATAATAGAACTTGCCAGGATTGTCAATGTTAACAAAGTTATTGCAAGGTGTGATGGACCACTCACACCAACATCTACAAGGATTTTGAAAGAAAATGCAGCTCAAGCTAACAAGTATACTGTTCAATGGAATGGAGGTGAGTTATGCCAGGTAAGTGGTCCATGGAGTGACCAGTGTGTGGTAAATGTTGTTGCTAGAACCTGCACTTGTAGAAGATGGGAATTGACAGGCATCCCTTGCAAACATGCTGTTGCAACAAATTGGAACATGTCACTTAATCATCAAGAGGTTGTATTACCAGAGGAATGGGTACATCCATGCTATAGGTTAGAGACTTGGAAGAAAGTATATTCTTTTCATATAAAACCAATCAGAGGTCCTGTCCATTGGCCCAAGTGCACTGTTCCAACTAGTCTGTTGCCACCAAAACATAATCCACAAGTTGGAAGACCAAGGAAAGAAAGAAAAAGGTCAAAGACTGAAAGGGATTTTAAGATAGTTAAGGATGGTAAGCTTTCAAGAGGGCACAAGACTGTAACTTGTGACAAATGTGGGTCAAGAGGTCACAACCAAAGAACCTGTACTGGACCAAGAATGCCAAAGTCAAAAAAGAGAAAAAATGCAAGCAAAGGGGTGGATTTGGATTCTGATACTCCTACAGGTTCACAATCAAAGACAAGAGCAGATACTCAAGATAAGGGGAAGGAACCAGCAACAGAAGATGGTGCAAAAAAAAAGAGAGCACCAAGGAAGAAGGTGGTTGTGTTAGGTTGAAGTATCTGTCATGTCTGTGTTTGATAGTGTATGTTATGATTATGTCTGTTATGTCTATGTTTCTAGTATGTCTTATGCACAATGTCAATTAAGTTGTTTTGGATGTTTATGGCATTATATGCCTTGAAACTTGATTGATTAATGGTATGGTTGCTTTAGACTTTATTTTGTTTGACTTTAATTTGGTATGTTATTTTGTTTGACCCAAATGTACAGATTCTTTTGGTATGTTATGTTGGTATACATAAACACTGCACTGCACTATGATAGGTATGTTATGTACAAATTCTTTTGGTAACTTATTTTGGTATGCTTTAGACTTTATTTTGCACTGCACTATGATAGGTAAGACCAAGCACTGCATTAACTTATTTAAAATAGGTTCAACTACACATTATTTTAGGGCCATAAAAGGCATACATAAACATCAACTGAAACCATGAAAGACCAACTGCTGATAAGACCATAAACAATGAAAGACCAGTGCTAGGTAGTAGGTGCTTCTAACCCATCCATTTTTTTCCTTTCCCCTTCCCTTTTGGTGCTGCAATTTCAGTTGGTGCAACATAAGGTTTGACACCAAATCCTTCAAGAGTGGCCTTTGCAGGCAATCCTAGAACTTTAGGCCTTGCATCAAATAGAAGCTTTTGAATCTGTTTTTGGGTTAGTGGCTTATCATCATCCTTTGCATTTTTTCTTGGTTCAACAGGAATAGAGCTTGAGCCCACCTTTGGAAAATACCCTGTCCATGTGTTGCCTGAATTTGTGTCATCTGAACTTTCAGATGTATCACTAGAAATGCAGATCACTTCTAAAAAAAAAAAAAAAAAAAAAAAAAAAAAAAAAAAAAAAAAAAAAAACCAATAAAACATAAGTATGTTTAACATATAAGAGATGGAAAAAGGCACATGAAGATGTTTATAACCTTTTCTCTTGTTGGAACCCTTGTTTCCTGAACTCATGTTTGCAGCAAGTATGAATAGATTAGGAAGATGTTTGATATGGTTTTCTATTATCCATATGTGCCCTTATATAGAAGTGTGGTAATGTAGATCAGTAAACTGTATAACAGTAAATTGCAAGAATGTAGCAAAGTGGCATTGATTCATTGACTGCATCAATGTAGAAATAGTGTAGCATTGATAAAAGTGACTGCATATGCATAAAAGTGAGAAAATGCAATAGTAAAACTCATAAAAGTTACTACAACATGTAAAACAGTAAATTGCAATAATGCTACAAAGCTTGTTTTCATTACAATGGTGCTACATAACAGACACAAAATACATCTAACATTAAACACCCAAAATACATCGATCTCTTAACACCCAAATACTACACTGCTAGGTCAATATGTTATACATAACAGACACAAACAACAAAATACATGAAACGATAAGATACTTCTTCAATGTTGATCTTTCTTGCTCCATATTTTGTAGGATTGCTTGATGGTTGTTCAAAGACCTTAATAAACCAGGTATAACTACCATTAAACGATGGCACATTTCTGGGTCCACCCAATCAACAAATCTGTTACAATCCTGTAAAACAAAATTAAACAACAAATCCTGTAAAACAAAATCAAACAACAAATTTGTTACAAAGTTAAACCATTAACACATACCATTTGGGAACAAGCATAAAACCTTCGACCTGGGTTTCTATTTGTCCATGATGTTTTCATAACTGCAAGTGTTTGGCAACGAGGACATCTAACCATGATTTTGATCTGATTTAAGAAAACCCTTTGTTTTGAAAATGGTGGTGGAACCGAAGGGATTTAGGATTATGTGGGTGGGTGGGGTAGATAGATAAGTATATAGGGTTTTAGTTTGGGCGGGAAAAAGGGGGGATAAGAAATGACGGATATGCCCTCATGGGTTAAGTGACTTAACTGCCGTTAGTGGGAATTGGTGGGCCCAGATGGATGGAGGGACGAACGGTGCATAACGTTTCACACTTAAGGACGAACGGTGCAACTTTTTTGGTCAAAGGACGAAACCCTGCGGTCAACGAAAACCACAAGGACGAACGGTGTAATTTACTCTAAAAACAATAATCTAAACACTCTCAATTAGATATTGTTGTTGTCAGCTCATTTTGTTCTTGTACAAAAGCAACAACTAGTCTTATACACAATATAATATATACATGATAAATCCTTAGTTAATACAACATAAGGTTTCCATCCATGTAAATTATTCCAAGTGAAATATTCTATTTGTGTCAGACTTAATTTTCCGCATTTGTTTATTCCATATAAACATCTATTCCAAGGTTGTTTGTTTTATTCCCAAAATTCCAAGTGAAGTTTCATTCAAAGCTTAAGGATCAATATCTAGCTTAAATAGAATGATATCTTCAACATGTAAATTTTAAAGAAAAACACAATGCTCCCACTCAATGTCAGATGTACTCAAGAGTTATCTTAATTCAATTAGAATCATATTGTGATTAAATTCAAGATATCAGCTCTTAGATGCATGATCCAATCCAAAACATGGATTGCTCAAATTTTGTATACTACATAAAGATAATATAAATTCATAACCCTTTTGATTACACACCGTCCTCACAAAAGGTAATCATAAAGAAAGAGTTATAAAATCTAATTGTCATATTCCTTATACAAGGAAACATGTATGACAATTAATTATCTTTATATCATTAATGCGTGTATATATAAGAAAATTTAATCACAGTCAATTGCTTAAGTATGATTAAAAACTTCCTATTAAATGTCATGCATTAATATGTATACAATTTTGTCTTTGTGAGTCATTCTTCTAAAGAAACTCATTCCAACCTCATAGGTTAACTGTTAGGCGAAATAACAATCAAGCTCAAAACTCGATTTGCCTTTTAAGGACTGCATCTTATCATTCATAGTTCTAAAACATTTATCAGATTCAAGATGTGATAATATATTTTGTGGAAAACTAGAAGGGGGGTTGAATAGTTTTGCCGATTTTAAGTTGATTTCAAAAAATTTAGATTCGATATTATGTGACATCGTATGGATGTTGAGAACGTATAGATCTAATGATAATGTAAGCAAATAAACAAAGATAAGGGATAGAAATGACACAACCGATTTATAGTGGTTCGGCTACAAGGACACCTTCCTTGCCCTACTCCACTCCCCGAGTCACCTACTCGAGAGTTCAAGCACTATGTCAACAAACTCCTTCACTTGGCGGAGAAGCCTTCACAACGTTGCTTACACTTTATCCGGTACAAAGCTAGATACCGAGTCCGTAGCACGGTGGACCAAACCAACACAACTATTACACAACAAATATGTGAAATATCAAATACAAGATCTTCGCTACAGAAATCTTGCGGAGTGACAAATCAATCAAGGACCCCTTGCTTGGATGACTTGTAGAATGCTCGTGATCTCGCCTTAGAGAAGGACCTATATGAGGATCACAAATAGAAAGAAAAGAAGAACAACTCTCTAGATCAAGTGATCTATATGTTAGAAGAGAATGAGAGTGTATGAGAGATTTAGTAAGAAGAGGCGTGAGTTAGAATGAAGAAATGGCTCTCTATTTATAGGCAAATTTCCTCACTGTCCTCACGGATCCCACGGATCCCTTCCACTTGGGATCCGGCTAGCACAAAGCTAGGGATCCGTGGAACGCCCATGGGTTTTTTGGTTATGGGTCATGGGTTGGTCCATGGGTTATATCTAGATTCAATGTATCTAAGTATACATTGTATCAAGTCTCTTTGGGTATGGGTTAAGAACCATGGGTTGTGATTTTTACCCATCCTAATTAACTATTACAACAAATGCTTTAGTTACTACATTTTTGTATTAAAAGATTATATGTAAATGCTTTACAAAAATAACATGTATCCTTAAAATTATACTTAAGACAACATTATATATGTTATCAACAAAACACAAAGAGATCGCAAAATATTAATAAACGTTTTTACGGTTTATTTGTATTAACAATCTTCCCCTTTTTGTTGATGACAAAATATAATGTTATGATGAGTAAAACTTAAGAATAGATGTAAGTTTTGAAAGCTCCTAAGTTTTACTTCTTCTCTCCCTTTTTGTCGAAACAAAAAGTTAACCCTTGGAGGAAAAAGTAGTCTACGTATTTCTTACTCCCCCTTGACGGTAGCTCCCCCTAGTTTGGGGCGTCAAGCGAAGAAAAATCTACAAAAGAAAGTTAGTAACATGCTTAAATGATCTTATGGTTGTCGAGAAACAAGATAAGGAGCCAAGGTATGTAAACAAGGCCTTGTAATAAAACGACAAATTGTAGTGGTAGTTAAGCCACTTGCAAGCATGTAAAAATAAGAACAAGACTTGTTCTTGAAAATGACAAAAAGATATTAAAAGTGAAAAATAGTAGTAGAGATTCCTTCCATGCTTGCATAAGGTTATGGATGAAGGTTTTGATGAGTAATGGTATTGATGCGATCAAGGATGAGGTTGAGTATGAAACGCATTTCTTCCCTAACTTCTATTGCAATTTCCCTAGTGGATTGGCAATGTTCACAATGTAAATGATGTGGGTAATGAGTGCGGAAGTTTTCCGGGTTGGTTTGATTTGAGTTATGCAGAAGTTGTGGTGGAAAAATAGGAAAATATGGATAAAAATCCGGAATGTTTGTACGTGGTGGTGGAAAAGAACCTAGATGTTCTTGTAATGTGATGGGGGCTAGAGGTGGTAATGTTTCAAGATCTTGAAAAATAGTATTTGGTGATGTGGGGGGTGTGGAAAAGACTATTTCTTTTTCTTTAGGTTGGGTAGATCTTGTTGGAGTCCTAAGGAGTTCCAAAAGAGTTATTTTAGGTGGTGATGAAGTTGGTGTACTTGTTGGTGATGAGGGTGGTGCTATAATGGAAGCATCTTGTGGTGAGTTATTTGAGGATGAATCATTTGAGGTTTGTTTTGCTAAACAACAAGATCGGATACTAATCCGTGCGGATATCCTAGCATTTGATTGTGGTATTTTGGATGGTGGAAGTACAAAGGTTTGGATATCATGATTGTTTGTACTAGATGATTCTCCTAAAGGGTTGGATGACATGTGAATTGAGAACACAAGCATTAAAGAGCATACTCCAAAAAACAAAACAAATGTGGATTTCTCATCCAAAAAGACAAAAATAGAAGTTGAAAAAAGCTTCTGTATACACGGATCCCACGGATCCTTCCCTTGAGGGATCCGTCCAGCATGAAGGCTGGGATCCGTGGGTCTGGTGTTTCAGGCAGTACAAAATTCTCCTTTTGGAGATATTTTTGCCTATTGTGTGCCTATATGCAAACTATTTGGAGTTGCGGTTATCTCGACCCCTAAAAAGAAATAAAAATTAAACTAGAAGTATAAAAAGTATCCTATTGAGATAACCCGAAAACACGTATTTAGTACATAAGTACGTAATCTTGTGTTGTCAATGCTCCTAATTCATTGTAGCTTAAATGAATGTACCCGAAAACACATATTAGTTATGTGTCCCCTTTAGCATTCAAAAGACATGAGATGCAATGAAAACGGGTTTTTACTTTGTATTAATAATGAAAAAGCGATTTGTCCTAAACGTGAGAAATTGCTTTTGTGAAATTGATACGGGAAGGTATCATTCTTTTTAGAAAACATTTTGAAAGGAGATTTTCTTAAAAAAAGTGTATGTAGTTATGTGAAAAAAAAATTATAAATGGAAGACTTATCTTGGGTTTTGAAAATTCCTGTATTGTTTGTGAGTTGTGCGTGAAATAGAAATCCTAGACTCAGAAATAGGAAGGCTAGTGTTTACATACCTTGTAGAGTCAATTAAGTTATGACGTTTGTTCCATTAGACCAAGACCAAGACGAAGTAGGTTGAATTGTTCCCGCTTCAACGGTTTGGTGAGGACGTCGGCTATGTTGTCTTCGGATGCAACCTTCTCAATAGAGATGTTCCCCTTTTGAACATTGTCTCTTAGGAAGTGATGACGAATCTCTATATGCTTTGTGCGAGAATGTAATACCGGATTCTTGCTTAAGTCGATTGCACCTTTGTTGTCACATAGGATGGCTATGTCGCTTAGATGGATGTCGTAGTCTACTAACGCTTGTTTCATCCATAGTGCTTGTTGGCATGCTTTACCGGCGGAGACGTACTCGGCTTCGGTTGTTGATATTGCAAGTGCCGTTTGTTTCTTAGAAAACCATGATGTTAAACAACATCCCATAAAAGTACATACCCCACTTGTACTTTTTCTATCAACGTAATCACCTGCATGGTCAGAATCTGCATATACAATTGTTTCTACTCCCGTGCCCTTAGGATACCATAATCCTAATTGTGTTGTACCCTTAATATATCTAAATATTCTTTTTACGGCTTCTAGGTGTGAAGTTTTGGGGTTTTCTTGAAACCTAGCACATAAGCAGACACTAAACATGATATCCGGCTTACTTGCCGTGAGGTAGAGAAGACTACCTATCATGCTGTCTC
>BPTQ01000009.1:65031505-65231338 GCA_019973895.1 Chrysanthemum seticuspe
CGTAAGTAATGTTATACAACCAAAAGATATATATATTGAGGGTTTTACGAACGTATGAGGTAGAGGAAGAGTGTTTGTGTGAAGTAGTACTGGTGATTTGGATGGTGGAAGTACAAAGGTTTGGATATCATGATTGTTTGTACTAGATGATTCTCCTAAAGGGTTTTTGGATGACATGATGAAGTGTGTTTGTGAGAAGGAGATGGAGTATGCAAGCATTTTGGGAGTTATATATATAGAAAACCAACATATTGTAATGAATGCTTGACCCAAAATGTGGATTAAAATCTAATGATTAGATATGAATTCAAGGCATGTGATCATGAGAACACAAGCATTAAAGAGCATACTCCAAAAAACAAAACAAATGTGGATTTCTCATCCAAAAAGACAAAAATAGAAGTTGAAAAAAGCTTCTGTATACACGGATCCCACGGATCCTTCCCTTGAGGGATCCGTCCAGCATGAAGGCTGGGATCCGTGGGTCTGGTGTTTCAGGCAGTACAAAATTCTCCTTTTGGAGATATTTTTGCCTATTGTGTGCCTATATGCAAACTATTTGGAGTTGCGGTTATCTCGACCCCTAAAAAGAAATAAAAATTAAACTAGAAGTATAAAAAGTATCCTATTGAGATAACCCGAAAACACGTATTTAGTACATAAGTACGTAATCTTGTGTTGTCAATGCTCCTAATTCATTGTAGCTTAAATGAATGTACCCGAAAACACATATTAGTTATGTGTCCCCTTTAGCATTCAAAAGACATGAGATGCAATGAAAACGGGTTTTTACTTTGTATTAATAATGAAAAAGCGATTTGTCCTAAACGTGAGAGATTGCATTTGTGAAATTGATACGGGAAGGTATCATCTTTTTAGAAAACATTGTGAAAGTAGATTTTCTTTGAAAATGTGTATATAAAAAGTAGGAAAACTAAAGTGAAAAAAAAAAAAAAAACTTATCTTTGGGTTTTGAAAATTCCCGTATTGTTTGTGAGTTGTGCGTGAAATAGAGATCCTAGACTCAGAAGGAAGAAGGCTAGTGTTTACATACCTTGTGGAGTCAAAATAAATTACGACGTGTGTTCCATTAAACCAAGACCAAGACGAAGTAGGTTGAATTGTTCCCGCTTCAACGGTTTGGTGAGGACGTCGGCTATGTTATCTTCGGATGCTACTTTCTCAATAGAAATGTTCCCCTTTTGAACATTGTCTCTTAAGAAGTGATGACGAATCTCTATATGCTTGGTGCGATAATGCAATACCGGATTCTTGCTTAAGTCGATGGCACCTTTGTTGTCACATAGAATGGCTATGTCGCTTAGATGAATGTCGTAGTCTACTAACGCTTGTTTCATCCATAGTGCTTGTTGGCATGCTTTGCCGGCGGAGACGTACTCGGCTTCGGTTGTTGATATTGCTAGAGCCGTTTGTTTCTTAGAAAACCATGATGTTAAACAACATCCCATGAAAGTACACACCCCACTTGTACTTTTTCTATCAACGTAATCCCCTGCATGGTCAGAATCTGCATATACAATTGTTTCTACACCCGTGCCCTTAGGATACCATAATCCTAAATGTGTTGTACCCTTAATGTATCTAAAAATTCTTTTTACGGCTTCTAGGTGTGAAGTTTTGGGGTTTTCTTGAAACCTAGCACATAAGCAGACACTAAACATGATATCCGGCTTACTTGCCGTGAGGTAGAGAAGACTACCTATCATGCCACGATATTTAGTATTATCTACGGATTCGTCGTCTTCATCTTTTGTGAGTTTGGTGTCGGATGACATGGGTGTCCTAATTGGTTTCGACTCTTCTAGACCAAATTTGTTTAACATCTCCTTGATGTATTTAGATTGATTGAAGAAGATACCATCTTCTACTTGTTTAATTTGTAGACCAAGAAAGAAACTAAGTTCTCCCATCATACTCATCTCGAACTCGTCATGCATGATTTTAGAGAAATCATCACACATGTCTTGACAAGTGGATCCGAATATAATATCATCTACGTATATTTGTACTATGATTATGTGTGACTCCTTTTTTTTAGTAAAAAGTGTGTTGTCAACTAACCCCATGGTATAGTTATGTTTAATTAAAAAGGACTTGAGTCTATCATACCAAGCTTTTGGAGCTTGTTTAAGACCATAAAGGGCTTTCTTTAATTTATAAACGTGTTTGGGTTTTTCAAAATCGATGAAGCCCGGAGGTTGAGCTACATATACTTCTTCATTAATAAAACCATTTAGAAAAGCGCTTTTGACATCCATTTGATAAAGCTTTAGATCATTAGCACAAGCATACGCAAGAAGTATTCTTATAGACTCTAATCTAGCCACGGGGGCATAGGTCTCATCAAAGTCTATTCCTTCTTGTTGGTTATACCCTTGGGCAACGAGTCTAGCCTTGTTCCTAGATACTACACCGTTTGCATCTAATTTATTTTTATACACCCATTTTGTTCCTATTATGGTTTGATTACTAGGTGGAGGGACAAGTGTCCAAACATCATTAGAAACAAATTGATTTAATTCTTCTTGCATAGCCATTACCCAACTTTCATCTTTTATGGCTTCTTGTGTGTTCTTAGGTTCTATAGTTGAAACAAAACAAAATAAGCTACTTTGGTTTTGAACTTGAGACCTTAATGTTCGTTCGTTTTACTTTCCTATGACCTTATCTACGGGGTGATCTTTGGACTCTTTAATGTTTGTAATTTCACTAATTGAAGGTTCTTCTTCTTCATTTATCTTTTTCTTAATTACAATAGCTTCACTTTCTATGATCTCGTCATCGACAAGAGGTGGAGAGGGTTTGGGTGGACTTTCATCAAATTTTATGTTTAATGACTCTTCTACCTTCATTGTTTCTTTGTTTAATATGACGTAAGCTTTGCTATTAGGCGAGTAACCTAGAAAGATACCTTCGGTTGATTTAGGATCAAATTTTGTAAGGTAATCTTTAGTGTTAAGAATGAAGCATTTGCTTCCAAAGACTCTAAAATGATTTAAAGTAGGCTTTTTGCCTCGGAGTAACTCATATGGAGTTTTACCTAAGATTGGTCTAATTAAGACTCGATTGAGTATGTACATTGAGGTATCAGCAGCATTACACCAAAATTTTTGAGGTATGGTTTGTTCGTTAAGCATGGTTCTACTCATTTCTTGAAGGGTTCTATTCTTTCTTTCTACTACCCCATTCGATTGTGGAGTGCGTGGAGCCGAGAAGTTGTGAGTAATACCATTAGCGTCACAAAAAGCTCCGAATTGCACTTCATTATCGAATTCCCTACCATGATCCGTTCTAATAGACACCATGGGTTTTCGTAGTTGTCTTTGGATCTTTTTGCTTAATATTTCAAAATAGTTAAAGGTTTCCGTTTTGTTCTTCAAAAATTTTGTCCAAGTATACCTAGAGTAGTCATCCACTATTACCAAAGTATAGTAGTTGCCTCCATAACTTTGGATAGCGGATGGACCAAATAAATCCATATGTAGTAATTCTAGACACCTAGTTGTGGACACCATGTTTTTAGCTTTATGACTCGAGTGAGCTTGTTTTCGTATATTACAAGCATCACAAAAATGATGTTCATATTTTAACTTAGGTAGATCTCTTACTAGATCTTTGGATGATAGCGATTGAAGAAGTCGCATATTGGCGTGACCCAATCTTCGATGCCATAAGGTCGAAGTATCATCCATAGAGGTAAGACATAGTTTGTCTTTAGGTTCATTACCGATTTTAATGACATAGACTCCATGTTTCCTAATTCCTCTTCCTATGGTTATGCCATTTTTAAGTATCTTACTACCGGTTTCGGTAAAAAGTACATTGCACTTTTTATCACATATTTGTCCTATACTTAAGAGATTAAAGTTTAGGTTTTCTACGTGACACACATCGTTAATGGTTAGAGATTTGTTAGAAACCGTACCTTTACCGATGATTCTACTTTTGCTATTTCCAAACACCACATTACCTCCATTTACGGATTCATATGTGGAGAAAAGATCCCTATTGCCGGTCATGTGCCTCGTGCACCCGCTATCCTTGACCCATTCATCGGGGTCTAGGTCGACCTTTAAGCACACCTAAAACAATAATAAACTCAAAAGTTTGGTCCCCATTTATTCATGGGTCCATTAGTGTTAAACATTCCATTCATGTTAGACATGTATGGATAAGATGAGTATGCATTCCATGGAGCAAAGTTTTGAAAAGAGAAACCGTTTTGCATATTAGGGTTCCATCCCATTTGATGGTTACTTCTTGGATAAACGTTATTAGGTCTCCTAGATGCATTATGTTTTTGAAAAGATGGTGCTTTGTTTCTTGCAAAAGTAGGATTAATTTTTGGAGGTGGATGTCTAGCGGTGACATGAGTTGGTTTCTTCCTATTTACGATAACAAACTCGGTTCTAGATGATGAGGCTATGTTATTACCACTAGTTGTCACAGCAGATCCACGGATCCCAGTTTGTACACTAGCCGGTTCCCTTTTTAGGGGATCTGTGGGATCCGCCACAACAGTGGCTGGTTTTTCTAATTCTTTAACAAATTTTGTTTCTTTATTTTCACTAGTTGATGGATCAAGTTGTTGTATACCTAGACCCTTTTGGTTGTTGCCAGTTTTAACGCCATCGAGTATTGTATCTAAGGTGTTTGTACTCATTCTAGCAATTTTAGAATCTAAATGATCAACTAGTGTTTGAAGTTGAACACAAAGTTCACATTCACCACTTGCTATTTTACCCTTTTCCAAACGTTTTAGTTTTGCTTTTAATTCTATGACTTCTTTATCTAAACGTTGGTTTTGACTCTTTAAAAGCTTGTTTTTGTTAATTAGTTTTAAGCTAATATTGCATAGTTTATCATATTCATTATGCAATGAGTCGTCATCAAGTGATGAACTACTATAGTATTCGTGACATACCTCGTCATTTGCCATGAGACAAATTTCTTCGTCCTCCTCGTCGCTCATTCCCCACGTGCCGCTCACGAATGCCTTTTGATCATCCCGTTTGGGACACTTGCTAATAAAGTGGTTTGGGTCCCCACATTTAAAGCAAGTACGATCATCCTTTGGCTTCTCGTCCTCTTTGCTTTTCCGAAAGCCTTTCTTATCGTCATATGGTTGTTTGACGTATCTACCCTTTCTTCTAAAGAACTTTTTAAAGTCCCTTACCGCCATAGCGTACTCTTCATCGTCACTACTCGAAGATGAGTTCTCCTCATCGCTCGAAGCCTTTTTGGCTTTAAGGGCAAGAGATTTGTGTTTCTCTTTCACCTTTGAGGCTTCGGAATCTTTAGCAAGGACAAGCTCGTAGACTTTTAGGTTGCCTATGAGTTCATCGAGGGTGAGGATTGTCAAATCTTTTGACTCTTCGATTGCCGTCACCTTGGATCTCCACTTCGATGGAAGTGCCCTTAGATATCTCCTAACATGGTTACGGCTAGAAAAGGATTCATCAAGTGCTTGTAAAGATGTAATAATAGTATTAAAATTAGCAAATGAATGATCTATAGTTTCTTCATCCGATATTGAAAATTGTTCATATTGTTGAACAAATAAATCAATTTTATTATTTTTAACTTGTTGGTTGCCTTGATGAGTTACAACTAAAGAATTCCAAATTTCTTTAGAGGTTTTAAGCATAGAAATTCTTTCGAATTCCTTTTTCGGTAAAGCATTATATAAAACCATTTTTGCTTCACTATTTTTAGAAAGCTTTTTCTTCATTTCATCATTTAGTTTATCATGAGGTATGTGAACTAAATTTCCTTTATCATCATTTGAGGTAGCCTCAAAATCACCTTCAACAATAATGTACCAAAGATCAATATATTTAGACTTCACATATGTTTCGAATCTATTTTTCCAATATATAAAACCATTAGTTTCAAGTAGTGGTGGTCGTTGCATAGATTGCCCTTCCTTATAATTTTTAGAACCCATAGTGATCGAAAAGTTTTTAAAATACAATTTTATTTTAAAACTTTTATAAACTTAGCTCTTGATGCCAATTGTGGAAAACTAGAAGGGGGGGGGTTGAATAGTTTTGCCGATTTTAAGTTGATTTCAAAAACTTTAGATTCGATATTATGTGAAATCGTATGGATGTTGAGAACGTATAGATCTAATGATAATGTAAGCAAATAAACAAAGATAAGGGATAGAAATGACACAACCGATTTATAGTGGTTCGGCTACAAGGACACCTTCCTTGCCCTACTCCACTCCCCGAGTCACCTACTCGAGAGTTCAAGCACTATGTCAACAAACTCCTTTACTTGGCGGAGAAGCCTTCACAACGTTGCTTACACTTTATCCGGTACAAAGCTAGATACCGAGTCCGTAGCACGGTGGACCAAACCAACACAACTATTACACAACAAATATGTGAAATACCAAATACAAGATCTTCGCTACAGAAATCTTGCGGAGTGACAAATCAATCAAGGACCCCTTGCTTGGATGACTTGTAGAATGCTCGTGATCTCGCCTTAGAGAAGGACCTATATGAGGATCACAAATAGAAAGAAAAGAAGAACAACTCTCTAGATCAAATGATCTATATGTTAGAAGAGAATGAGAGTGTATGAGAGATTTAGTAAGAAGAGGCGTGAGTTAGAATGAAGAAATGGCTCTCTATTTATAGGAAAATTTCCTCACTGTCCTCACGGATCCCACGGATCCCTTCCACTTGGGATCCAGCTAGCACAAAGCTAGGGATCCGTGGAACGCTCCTCTTTGCCCATGGGTTTTTTGGTTATGGGTCATGGGTTGGTCCATGGGTTATATCTAGATTCAATGTATCTAAGTATACATTGTATCAAGTCTCTTTGGGTATGGGTTAAGAACCATGGGTTGTGATTTTTACCCATCCTAATTAACTATTACAACAAATGCTTTAGTTACTACATTTTTGTATTAAAAGATTATATGTAAATGCTTTACAAAAATAACATGTATCCTTAAAATTATACTTAAGACAACATTATATATGTTATCAACAAAACACAAAGAGATCGCAAAATATTAATAAACGTTTTTACGGTTTATTTGTATTAACATATTTTATTAGTTAGCTGATTTACAATAATCTTCTAACTTATATCCCTCAGCATTGATATAAAATATCACTCAAGTGATGATGCATCATTTCGGATTTATGAATGAGAGTAATCATTATACTTCGGTCAACAAAAAACTGAGATATGTATATACTCCCACTTACTTTTGTAAGTAGAGACAATTCTCTAAATACTAAGTATTTAAGCAACAATAAATTGTTCTTTATGGAGAACCACAAAATACATTTTAAGTTCTCATCTCAAGATTTGTTAATAAAATGCTTCATAAGATTTTAATAAATTCAGAACTTAAATCAAGACATAATGGAATTCCTTCCAACAACTCAAATTGGGGTTTATAGAAAAACTCTAATTTTGTATCACTCTTTAACCAAAAATTCTAACATCAGTTTTGTGTTTCGTCAAGCTAGGAAGAACACCAAAACTACAATCTTCAAGCTAGGAAGTGTAGAAAATCAAAAATCCAAAAGGGTTTATGATTCAATTGGTTTTAGTGGTAAAACCTCAAATTCCTAATGAATTAGGGTTTTCAGTTATGGGTTGTCTTGAATACCTTCTAGGTTTGAACTATATTGAGTGTATCCATGACACACGTAATTTCAAACCTTGATATGTTTTTGGAGGTAGAGCAATTAAAGCTATCAGGAACCAAAAAATATGAATAAGGTTTGATCGAACACATTAGACATACCCTAATGAAGTGGTATCATATGAGTTATTAGAATCGGGAAACTATATCAGAATTCTATAGATAACTTAATTCAATTTGGACCAAATACTTGTCAATTGGGTTGAGCCAAATTACATATAAAGTATTTATGAACCAAGTGCATGCAATAATGTATATTCATTGAACAATACAAGAACCTTATGTTCATGTGTTCACAAGAAGACATAACTGTTCAAGTATTATATGTTCATGTGCTAACAAGAAAATAGAACATTTCACTAATACATTATTAAGTATTTGAATAATTCAAAGGCCTTATGTTTATGTGTTAACTAGAAGACATAACACTTTAATTATATATACTTTATGTTATAAGTCATTGATTAATTCAAAGACTTTATAATTACGTCTTAACATGTAAGCATAATTATACTAACAAAAGTAATCATGAACGCAAACTATTGAGTTCTATAGTAATTTCACGTTAATTTTATACTTCAGAATTATGATCATTATCATATAACCATAATTTTGTTGACTAAAACATGTAGTCTAATGTTGAAGTATCTATACACAATATCATGACATTTGAATGTAGTAGGGCAACAAACATCTAGCGTGTTCAAGTCCTAGTAGAATCATTATTAGAATGTAGTAGGGCAATATTCATCTCATGTGTTTAAGTCCTAGTAGAATTCTTATTTGCATGTAGTAGGGCATTAAACATATAACGTGTTTATGTCCTAGTAGAATTATTAGTTTCCTTTACCTTGCGGTCAAGAGATACCAATAATATTGTTGTTCCTTGCACACACTTTGAGATTTCTCCCACTTGTGTAAGGTACAACATCATATTATGAAAACAAACAACACGTGATTGATTGTTAAAACGATATGATAATGTCATAGATATCATAAGTAGTTTTAGAACCATAACCTTTAATAAGGAATTGTGGATTATTATTCTATAGATAACAATTCAGGGAGCGACAGCAGGAAGGCAACGTGTTATCTTATAAAATAAAATGCAATTTTCCTTTAAACAATGGTTGTTCATATTCGGAAAGTAATGAATTATTTCAAAACTAGTTTGAAATGATATGGGTGACTAACAGGAAATAAATCCCGTAGCTCCCACTGAAATTGACAACATTACATGAATGATATTTCAGTATTAAAATGCAACTGCTCCCACTGGATTTGTCAACATTGTAAGTGTTACATTTCCAATAGAAAGCATATAGCAGTTTTATATACTTTCCTATTATCTTCAAATGCCTACAAGTAGTATGTACTTAGGTATTGAACAGATTATATGAAGTTCTACTTATGTAGACAATGGACTAGCCATTCTTTTATTCAATTAACTTGAATCTTTAGCATGCAGTTCCTCCTTATCGTCTACATAGCCCTAAGGGTAATTAGCACTTTAGGAATAGTAAGAGTCCAAGAAGATTACCTAGAAAATATGCTAGTAACTCCTTTACTCTTTGCGGTTTAAACTCATACATCGTGACAAGTGCAGGATGTTATTTATTTTGGTAGCTCTAAACACAATGTTTCCAGTTACACAAAATATTATTTCTTTCAATTAACTCTAGACCACAAAAGGTTAATGAAAGATCATAAATGAGTTTATCAATTTGTAATCCTATCTTAGTTTGTCAACTAAGGAGAAAAGATAGGTATAAGTCTCACTCTTCTTACTAGGAAAAGAGACTAAGTTTGTCTTTCGAAGAAAAACAACTTTGTTTACGAATTATGCTGCAATAACACAATTAATCAGAATATAAAAAGTTCAATTCTAGTATTTTCGATAATTACATTCTTAAAAGAATTAACTACCCAATTAATTACTAATAAGACTAAGATCCATCTTGCAACCCCACTTAATTACCATAGGTCTGACCAGTGCATAAAAAAATAGGATAAGAGGTAAGCGACGAGCGTTAATTGCATAATGCAACTCTTAGATTTATGAGACTGATCAAGACATTAGTAGACAAGTAATAATGTCATGAGCATGTTTAGTTCTCATCTTATGCCTCGGGTTCAAGATCTGACCAAGCTAACTCGAGATAAGTCGACCAAGTATGAACGTGTAAAAATAACCATAGGTCTGACCAGTGAGAAATAATTACCATGGGTTGGAAAGGCCCTTAGGTCTGACTAGAGAAGTCAATCCAAATGCATGTGTTCATAGTTGGATGGCATAGACTTAAAATTAAAAATAGGTATACACATATAAATGTGATAAAAGTCGTGTACAAAGAAGCATGCAAAACAACTTTGTAACACTAATTTTAAAAACTTTTGGTAATGACACTGTAGTGATCATCATGGTTCACGATAGCTCCAATCGAACGCACATGGAGGCAGAGGACCAGGTAAGCGCTAAAGCATAACCTAGACATCCTTTTGGTGCGACTGTGCACACCTCTTTGAACCCCCTTTTGAGTTTGTTCTAGTGGGTGAGTCGTACATCCCAAGTGTCCATAGCGTCTAGTTTTTAAATTCTTGAAAACGTGTTTCATATATTAGGTCACTTTATTTTACAAAAGCGATTTTCCACGAATCAAATAGCAGGTCACAATGAGCATGATATTTAGGCGTGTAAATAAAGACCAATATTAATGTTATGGTTACGATATGTATTATTCCATATTGCATACAATTAGGTGTGAAAGCAAGTAATAATGCACATATAGGAATCACAAACATATAAGCATAAACATCAATATAAAACACATATTGTTCCGAGTTCTTTTGCGATTCTTCCTCAAACGGAGAACCATAAGACCGTCACTAGGATACAATACCTAGATCGCCCCATACATCGCAAAAGCAATTGAGTGGGTCTTGTGGCCGGAAAACACATAAAAACGCATGACAATCTCAATTAACAAGTAATTACGTAATTTTATGTATTTAATAAACAATATGTAATTCTAATTATCATTATAATTCTAATTAACATTTAATTAATTTTAATTAACATTTAATTCTAATTAGCAAGTAATTCTAATAACATGTAATTCTAATTAACAATTTAATTCCAATTAGCAAAGTAATTCTAATTAACATGTAATTTAAATTAATAAATTAATTCTAATTATCAATATAATTTAATTTGTGTGTGACTAGTTATTTTTATTAAAAATTGATAAGTATTGCATATAGTTGTCAAAACAAAATAAAACAAATAACTAAATTATGTTTCATGCAGTCTTTTAAACATGTTTATTAAAAGAAACGTGTAACCCATAATCGCAAAAACGATATGGCTCTCTGATACCACTGTTGGGATTTTAGAACAAGTTAACCAATTAACCTCTACGAGTACGCAACGGATAAGGATCTAGTAATCGCAATTAGGTTAAACACGTAATTAATAAATAATTAATTAATAAAAGGGATAAAAGAAACCCTAACCTTGCTTGGCAATTGATCTTTAGTAACGGACAATAAAACCAATACGAAACCAAGCACCTAAAATAGATGCCTCAATGAGTATCACACACAACACGTAAAACGAGCACGTTCGATAAGAGCTAGTCGAGAACGTAAAACAATCAACCCCTTGATAAACCACTTGAATATCACGAACAAGAAAATCCCCAAGAACGCGTCTTGCTTCTGCCCGAGATATGTTGTCCGAGATATAGCAACAAACATCACCCGATATCGGAAAAGCTTTGTCCGATATCTTTGACTTGTATAGATCGAGAAACGAAAACCATGAACCAATGAGGTCCTTTACTTCGTGATCACAGGGAGAAAGTAAAAGAGTGATATAATATGGAACCTAAATCAACTTGGAATAAGAATCATGCAAGTTTAGGATTTAATCAAATAAACAAACCTTAATCGGATTTATAAAAATCCGATCATGTATATGGCTTGTTGGATAAGTCGATTATATTATTGGTTTAGGGATAGTCACTTTTTCATACAATGCATTGAGGGATAGTAGATATGTGTTATGATTACAGATTTTGGATATATATATATTCGTACATCTAGATGCATGTATGACTTTGTATATATATATCATAAATCAACATATAACTTGGGCTATAAACTTGGTTGACAAGCAACGACCCAAACAACCCTTTCTTTTTTTTGCCTGATCGCTAGTTCTAGGCCCAAGGAAACTCCAATTCGACCCAACTTAGAACTTGAAAAAGCTCATGGGTCGATATAGTGATCGGGTCAAGTACATGCATATCGGGTAATATATATTCAAGTATTAATATACGTTCAACACGTACTCTCGTGTTTATCGTGTGTGCCCCCATCGGCTCACACACTCTTAGTCGTTTTGTCGTGTTTATAACTCCCACAAACCAACATAGGTTTCATAGATCTAAGCAAACACACAAGAAATTTAGCCGGACATGTTAAACACGCAAGCATACACACATTCAATGGAAGACATAATAAAATCAATGAAGTAAAACACTTATCTTGATGTAAAATAGGGTTTGAGAACCCTAAGATACTGTCCAAGTTGGACTACAAACGTTTAGGGTTTTTACTCCACAATTCTACCTCTTAAAATTCTGAAAATTCGATTTTTATATATAATTTTACACTTGCGACGGCGTCACCTTATAGGTGGGACGTCGTCAGATCGCCGTCGGGCTTCAGCAGGGACGTCGTCTGATTCTGGATCTAGGCCGTCTGAGATGAAAAGTCTTCGTGACGCCCTTCCTCTTCAAAGCCTGACGCCGTCAGGTGTATTTTAGCAAAAGTCTACTGAGCCGTCAGAGATTTTAATTCGTATAAAGGGACGACGTCGCCCTTTGATTGGGACGCCGTCAGGTTCAATTCCAGCAGCTTGAGTGTCTTCGATCTTGACTTAGCCATTTTCTTCATATATTTACTCATTTTCGTCCAAATATGCATCATTCCAGCATTTTGCTTCAAAGAGACCTAAAAGTGAAAAGGAACGAAATTAAGCAGTAACGGATATAAAAGTGGGCGATTAAGGGCTATGTTGCACGGAAACGCTGCCGGGGTGCCGTCTCCCGTACCGGAAACGTTTCGGAAACGGGAAACGGCTAGAAACGCCTGGAAACGCGCCGGAAACGGTTCCGGAAAGAAGGAAACGTTTCATGTTGACTGGAAACGTGAGGTGTTGAGCAGGAAACGTTTGGAAACGTTTCTGGGCCTTTTAAACACATTTCTGGGCCTGATGTTGGGGGGCATCAAAAAGTTGAGGGGCATCAAAAAATATTTCGTGAGTTATGATGTTGGGGGTTTTCCTGTAAATCTATGGAGGAAGATGATTATTAAAGAGGTGGGGTATAGGGAGAGAAGTAAATGTAAGATAGGTAGTAATAAAGATGAAAGGCACGTGGATGTAAGCAGTGCTTTTAGGAAATACAGTAATAACAAAGTAATTATTTTTTTATTTATTTTTCTATTTAATTTTTTTTGCTGCATTTAGGATGGAACTAACAATTACTGTATTACATTTGGGCTACAAATATTGAAATATTAGTAATTATTAATAAAAATGTTATCCTTCGATTTTACACATTATTTCTTTAAATTGATAATAAATTCAGTGGGTTTTAAAACATTTACTATTAAAAGATACAATAATTGATTTTTTTTTTAATGCAAGACGTTATCATTTTTAGTTGTTTATGTTGAATTTGCAATTCGAAATTTATCTCCTAGTAATCTACATTCTATTCTTGAAATAAAAATCGTCACGGCGATGGGTTTCGTAAGCAAACTACGCCTTGAACTCGGGGTTTTAGTCTCTACACGAGCCACCTAACTTTACTAAGTTTAAAACTTTTAAAAGAACAATTTGATGTTGGATGTTTGATGTTTTATTATTTTTATTAATAATTATGTATAAAATTATATGAAATATGCAAACGTTTCTGGCCGTACCCGTTTCTTGAATTTTAGGACATTGACGTTTCTAAGTACCCGTTTCCGTCCCCGTCCCCGTTTCCGTATCCGTCCCCGTGCAACATAGATTAAGGGCTTAAATGACCCTTTAAAAGTATACGTTTTAAATCCTTATCATGTATTTTTGAAAAAAAAATTGAGCACACACAAATATGTTGTTAGATTATTCACTATTGTTGTTGCTCATTTAAGATATTATTGATCATGAAGTTATAGTTGTTTGCACAGTAATATTTCATTGCTATTTTATGCTTCCAACAAGGTTAGGAACATTTTTTTTGTATTACTTTCATATTTCACTTTCTTCAGATGAAATCAACTTAATCAAAGTTCTCGCAACTCCATGTTTCAAGCGTCCTTGCATATTGAGTTCAACGTTTATACAATATGTTCTACTGATTGACAGTTAATTTGACACTCAGTTACATATTGAAGCTACCTTTTGATTTCTAATGTTATTATTTTTTGGTGTAAATGTAACAAAAGGTAATTTAAATGTGCTAGATGTCTTGGAGCTTGATGAGAAGATATAAGGCTGGCCACAGTGGTGATGAGACACGATCGTGCCACATCAACTTTCTCTCTTCGATGATCTGATGACGACCAAGTTAAATAAAATGTTTAAAGTAATTTTATTTTTTATTTTTATTTATTTATTTTTTATTTTTTGCCAAATAGTAACTAAAAAGAAACACACACAAACCTTGTGCTAAAGTCGGTCGTGTGGCGCGACCGAAGGTGACAGATCGGTCGACCGAGCCTCAAGACCATCCATTGTGTTTAGCTTAAAGAACTATAGGTGGAAGAATCGACCACTTAAAAAAGAAGATAAATAAAGAACTAATATGGTTTGTTCTTTTTAGTCAGTTTAAAACACATATAAGTATGGGGTGAGTTATTAATACGGTGGCTATGTTTTTATTCATACGGTGGCTACTTTTTTTTTTTTTTTTTTTTTTTTTTTTATCAAAAAGCTATAAACCTGAAAATGCGGAACTGTAAATATAAAGTTTAATAAGCCAAACGCTTAAAACTGTCAGAAATACGGAACAAAAACTGACAAAAAACTGTGTTGTACTGAAAAAATGAAGGGACAAAAGGGAATATTCCCCTGAAAAAGTTGCAGGCATATGGGGTTAATAGTGTATCCCATAAGTATATGCTTATTGCCTTATAGAGCATCTAAGTTTACTATCTTTAGCGTATCTTAATACGAGTAATAATTAATAAAATTTGTTTGTATTTAATTATGTCAAGGCCTCTTCATGTTTACAAATTGGAAAGTAAATAATTTGTCTTGTGTCTTAGTATTTCATTTTCACGTGTGAATATGGTAAAGTTGATTTCTCCATGGCAACATCTATAGATAACATAAGGTGAACAAAACTCTCCCGATTAAAATCAACATTCTCATGTGGCGCTTAGCTAGAAATCGTCTACCTACTCAATTTAATTTAGATATGTGTGGCATTGACCTCAATTCGGTTCGTTATCTGATACGTGATGAAAATATTGAAACTTCACAACACTTGTTTGTCGAATGTTTTCTAGCCTATGGTCCATGGTTTTGGTTTGATGGGGTCTCATCGACTATCGAAGGTATTGGCTGAGTAAATAACTTGGGGGAGATTCGGTTAACTTCGCTAATCCTGTCAAGACATGCTTTGATGCGGTTGTTCAAAGAACCGTGTGGTATATTTGAAAATATAGAAACGGTGTTTGCTTCGACCCGAAACATCCCCGTAAGGTTACTTTAGGCGATAATATAATATCAGTTTAGGCACATTCTTGGATTAAAAATAAGAATAGGAAGTTCGATCCTTGTTGGATTGATTGCCTTTACGACCCTATTAGTGCATTGTGGCATGTACCAATACCATGTACTAACACAGTAACACGTACGTTGTAATCTTCTTTTCCTCTAGCTTCTTGCTAGAGGTTTGTTGCTGTTAAAAGTTTGAAGCTGATACAAAGAAAATATAGTAAAACTTTATTTACTTTCCTGCTTGGATACAAACAACATTGATTCTAAAATACCAAGTGTTTGTATTTTACGTTGGTGCTAAAGTTATTCTAAGATACGATTTGAGTGGTCCATACAAAATCAACCAATTATATATATTTCGTCAATTCTAGACCCAAGACGAGGCTTCTTGCAACTTGTCAACTTGCCAACTTGTATGCATTGCCCTACACCTTGACCATTTTGGCCACACTTGACTATTTTGCACTACAAACCAACAAATAACAAACCAGTAACACAAAATGAATGGCCATGTAATAGATTTGGGGGGTCTTGTTTTTTAGCTTTGCTCTTTTATTCTATATTAACGCTAGTTAAATGCAAAAAAAAAAAAAAAAAAAAAAAAAAAAGAGAAAACTTGTTTTGCAAGCTTGAAATTGATTGAAGCTACTCAAAGCACTTGACATCCATGTAGTCCTAATCCAACAACAAATAATTTGCAAGCCTAAAAGTTTAGTCCAAAGTTAGTTACATGAACACATTGTTGAAAATGGTTTACTTGTTTTACATACTAGTTGGATACCCGCGCACAGCAGCGGCGATAAATATAGTTATATAATAAATATAGTAAATGAATTGCTAACCCAACTCTCCTCGCAATTCCCTACCCGCTTAGTGAATTCATTTCACAACACTCCTAATGTATATGTGTTAGTTGTATGTGTTTGTTTGGGTTTTCCGTATCTTTCCCGTGACATCATTATTCCCGCATATAAAAAGACCTTCACAATCTCTTTCCCGTCAAACACTTTTCCAAAAGTAAATGATTTTGATAAATAAAGTTTGTATTAATTGAAATAAATGTTAAAGTTATAAAAGTTTGAATCAAAATAAAATAAACCTACTAAAAATGTAAAAACTAAAAACTCATAAAAATATATCAAAATGGATGTTGAATTAAAGAACACAAAATTTTAAAAAATATGGTGAAATTAGATCATAAAAAAATTAAACGAATTGAAAGATATTTAAAAAAATTAAACGAATTGAAAGATATTTAAATTTAAAAATAAAGGCGATTAATTAGTTAAGAAGTGACATGTGTCACGCCATTATTGAAGCTCCTTATTTTAGTTTGTTAGACCTCCTCTCTTTTTGTTATTTTTTAGTTAGAGAAGTGACACATGTCACTCAATGATTGGAGTTCCTTATCTTAATTTTTTGTGGAGCCCACAACTTAAATGCTTTATATAGTAGTATAGATACCACATACTTCCTTCGATAGCATTTTTAACATCCATACAACAATATCCATTATTGATGACGTATCTTCGGCGTTAGCGAGCCCTAGCCTTCTTCTGAAGAATACGTACCTAAAAAGGCGTAAAGGCATGCCCTACAACCAATGTTTTGAAACCCGGGTTTGTGATCGACCCGGCCGAGTGACCGGGTCACCGGGTCAACCGGTTCAACCGCCGGGTCAACCCGGTTAGACCCGGTTTTATGCATATGTCCAAACATCCATTTTCTATTGTCCAAACATAATGTCCAAACACTACTTTTGCTTGAAAAAAAAAAGCAAATAACCATTTTTCATGCTCTAAACAACAAATCAAAGGTGGACAAGGATATAAACCTATATAATTTTCTAAACAACCATAAATCCTATGGGATTACATGTTTCTTCTAAACAACCATAAATCCTATGGGATTACATGTTTCATACTTCAAAAGGCATAAATCCTACGAGATTACTAGTTTCATACTTCTAAAGACATGCATCCTACGAGTTTTACAAGTTTTATACTTCAAAGACATAAATCCTACGAGATTTACAAGTTTTATACATCAAAAGACAACGCAAAAGCATAAACTTAAAGTGAACTAAAATACTCACGGTTTATTTTTTGAGGTTTTGTATTAAAAAAAATGATAAAAACCAAACCCGGCCGGGTTTCGAGACCCGGGTTGACCCGGGTCACTTAAAACCCGACGGGTCTAAATGGTTGACCCGCTTTTTAAAACCCGAGTTTTTTTGACCCGTTTTTTTGTCCGAAACCGGTTAACCCGGCCGGGTCGACCCGAGTTTCAAAACATTGCCTACAACTAAAAGAATGGCCTAACATAAAAAAATCGGTCAATGTACACTGTGCATGCTTAGCCCCCACATACTACTAGACATTGTGTGTCTAACATAGCGGCTTATTTTGTCTTATTTTCATGTAACTTACAAATGTCCGATCTACAAGCCAAATTAGGTTATGATCGTGAGGTGCACCCCGTTGCATGATCAACTTTCATTACTCAAGCTTTTATTTGCTCGATTCAAACACAAAAGCAATATGAAACCTTTAGAAAAGATTATGTGAAAAAACAATATGAAGTTAGAAAGTTCTCGATGATGTCTAGAACCTTCCTATTTAGTCACAAACTTAACACTCAAATATTTTAATATTTCCCACAAACAACATGTCATCATATATATTTTACAGAACCTCTACTGCACCAACTTGTCAAACAAACCTTTCCCAAAGGAGAAAGCTTGACACACATAGAAAGATTTTCTGTCACTTGTCGATACTTTCCCCAAATGTTCTTCTTGTACTCCAAATCCCATTTATTTCCAACATAAATCACCCTAAAAGCCCCCAAAAATCTTTAAACCTTTTTTTTACATGTAATTCTCTTGTTTGACTTTTGGATCTTGTTTTTTTTCTTTTTTCTTTATGGTGGTTTAGATTTATTTCAAGATTTGAGCAACCCATTTGAAATCTAACTATAAAGAACAAAACCCATAAATCTTTATTGCTATTTTGGACATGGATAATAAATTTTCAATAGTTAAGGAAGAATACCCATCAGCCGGAACAAGTGGTGGTAGTGGTGGTCAACTACCGCAGCCAATGGAGGGTCTTCATGAAGCTGGGCCTCCACCTTTCTTGACAAAAGTTTATGACATGGTGGATGATAGCAATTATGATCACATTTTGTCTTGGAATAGAGGAGGTCAAAGCTTTGTTGTTTGGGATCCACAAGCTTTTTCTACTAATCTTCTACCAAGATATTTCAAGCACAACAATTTTTCTAGCTTTATTAGGCAGCTCAATACCTATGTAAGTTGTCCCACCATATCTCTCTTTATACGTACTTTGTATATGTTTGTTTTTCTATGCATATGTGTACTTGCTAGAGTTATACTAGGTAAAGTTGTCGAATGTTAAGTTTCAGGTACAATTAAGTACTAAGATCATCCGTGTGTTTTAACACCAAATTAACTGGATTAAGATCCTCTCATGTTCATTTCAACATGATAGGTAATGTTGTGCTTGTTGTGATTGTACATTGCCTTTATTGCAAAACACTTATTTCATTTTAATTTAAATGTACAATTGCAACAAGCATAACATTACCTATTATGTTCAAATGAACATGAGATGATCCTAATCCAAATTAACTAGAAAATTAGCTAATTTAATAAATTAAAAATGTGTGTATCTTCGTTACAAAATAGTTTTAGTTAAATAATTTGTAACATTACCATTTGATAATAGAGTTTTTATATATTTGGGTAAAAGTTTGATGTGTACATTGTAGTAAAAACCAAGTTTGGTTTAATAAGATTGTCTTGTAACTTTAAACGTAGTGTATTGTTTGATCTATACATTAGAGATGCCCTAAGAAATGATATTGTCTTACTCATATTTCTACTTATGCTCGTAACGATTATCCATGTAATTAGAATAAATTAAATTGACTCATTTTTATTACATGTTGTTAGATGACGGACATGTGTGCCATTAATTAGAAGAATAGTATAGTGATAAGTAGAATGTTAAATTATGAGAACTTGATAGCATCTGGCGCCTGGTGTTGTTGATAGTTCCGGTTTGAAGCTGGTTCGGTCCCAAACCTTACGGACTCAAACTTAAGACTAGTGGATTAAGTCTAATTGTTCACAAAAATGATGATGTTAAAACTAAAATTTAAGAAAAGGGAAACGGTTTAGACTTGAACCATAACCCTACCATACCAAATGCCGTTTTGGTAGGCGTATGAGTGGTATCATAGTTTTGGGGCGTTTGTGGATTGCTTGCTGAAGTTGTTAATGTTCATGAAATAAAATAAGATAAATAGTTTGCATAGGCAATCCAAGCACTTCACATATTTTTGTTTTTCTAAACAAATTCCCAAACATCCCTATAGGCAACTTATCTAATAAATTTGCTAGCTCGGACTTCAAAATAGGATTAAGCGATTAGCAGTAAATATGTGAATACGTTTGGAACCTTATATCCACGTGTTAGCTTGGTAACTTGGTCTAGTCATGTGGAGTTTGTAATTGATTTACTTCGTTTTCATTATGTTCGCTTGACAACTCATACAATTTGGTCATTCAACCGAATTTTGATAGCTGCATTTATTTTGCTCTAGTTGTGCATTTTACGTGGCTATAGAGATAAGCTGTCATATGAATTGTGTTGATAGTATTCTATTATGTTCTTAATGATATGTGGGTTAAGAAAGTAAAAATTTTCGTGTTGGTTAGAGATGTAAAATGTTTCATGATATCAACTTGGTCGGTAAAGGAAGTCGGAGGAATATGATATAAGCAACTAGAAAGCACTTGCATTACACATTAATAGAACCTAGCTTGAATTGTTAAACATGGTTGCTAACCTGGTGACGTATGGTTGCTCTAAAACAGTCATTTGCACAAACTTTAGCATGTTTCGAAAAAGTTTAACTTAAGTATATGTTCCGTGATTGAAACTTATTAGTGTCTGGACATTATCTTGTGGTTTCTGTATGCAGGGTTTTAAGAAGATTGATTCCGACATATGGGAATTCGCTAACGAAGCATTCTTGAAGGGGCAGAGGCACATACTGAAGAACATCAAAAGACGAAAAGCACCTTCTAATAGTCCTCCACAACAACAAGCCAACAACACTTGTGTCGAAGTTGGTAGATTTGGACTAGATGGTGAACTCGAGCGCTTACAACGTGATAAACAGGTTCTTATGATGGAACTAGTGAAACTCAGACAGCAACAGCAAAACACTCGTGCCCACCTACAAGAAATGGAATTAAGACTACAAGGAACTGAAAAAAAGCAGCAAAAAACTATGAGTTTCTTGGCAAAAGCGTTACAAAATCCTGAATTTGTTCAAAAGCTTTCGCGTCAATATGAAAGAAAGGAACTTGAAGCTATGATCAAGAAACGACCTCGACCGATTGATCAAGGGCCTAGTCAACCTTACCCTGGAGAATCATCTAGAATAGATGAAAACTTTGAGGATCTTCCGGGGTTTCAAGTGTCTGAGCTTGAAGAACTTGCACGGGAAATGCAAGGTATCGGTAGATCCAAAAGAATACAAGAGGAAGAAAATAAAGAAGATAACGATTTTGATGAGGAATTCTGGGAAGAGTTATTTGATGAACAATTTGGCACGACTGGAAACGAAGGTGACGAGGCTGATAGATTGGATTTCTTGGGTTCAAACGAAAAGTGAAAATAACAACAGTTTCTCCATTGCTGAATAAGAACATTTCAATAACAATTTTCTTGATCTCCATTGTAAATTAACCCTCTTCATTCTTATATTCTTTGTAGTTAGGTACATTGGATTATGATGATGATGATGATGATGATGTTGATCAAGAAATGATGATCTTGGACAATTTGGTTGCAATGTAGATGATCTTATTTGGTTTGCTAATTTCTATCTTATTTGGTATAATTTGGTCGTGTGACATAAAACACTGATCTTTACTTGCGTTTTCGTGAAATCGACAGGATAGGAAATCACCAAAGGCGTCTTATTTCCGACCGCCTTTCTTGGTTTACTTCTTCTCTTTTCGGCTTGTTAAATTTTACTATATATGATCCTCTTATATTGCTCCTTCTTGATCATCAGATTGAAAGCAGTTTCTTGCCCAGAAGTATGATACTCGAGATTCTGGGATGCGAGCTAGTTTAGACTCGTCCTAACATGAAGTACATTTAATCATTCTTGTAGTGATATGTTTTTGAAAGGTTTTAGTTCATGCAACAATTAGTGAGTAGTGTTCCTGACAAATGTGTATACTCCGTATTTGAGCAAGTTTCTCAGCCAGAGTTTCACAACATGGATTTCGACATTCTAGAAGTCAGTACAGTTAGTTTACTCATGGGAGATAGTTCTGAATGTTGCTACGGATTGTGATAAGATCAGAGAACAACCCTCATCCATGGTAATTTGAGTTTGGCCAGATTTGTAATAGTGGTAGGCACACAATGCTTTCTTATTAAATCAATTATTACTTGCAATCTATCATATATATGACTACCCAAGTGTGGCATTTAAGTTTCATGTTAGCAATTAGGCTAATTAGTTCTTTCAAGTGTTGGTGAAGTTCAAGTTAAATCAACTTTTCAGGTTTTAGTTTACATCAGGATTTCGAGTCCATTGCAAAATTTCAATTTCAAGTTTAAATCAAAACTGTTAGTTTTGAAAGGCCAAAGGGCAGAGGGCAAGCCTTTGAGTGTTTTGACTTTTTGATGTAGTTGGCTCTTTGGAATAGTTGGCTCTTCATCAATGTTTGACATGCGTATAAAAGACAGTGATTGTTTCCTCATTCTGTATCCCATTCTCAATACAACACTAGCAAAGTAGCAATCTCTAGTCGAGTAGTACTTGCGAGAAATTTTGAGAGTTTGTGTCGTATATCCTGATTATTGTTTATTTTGTGTAATTAGAGAGAACACGTAACTTTTAATTTTCATCAGAGTGAAACGTCTCTTTCTTCGCCAGTGGTTTTTATCGTATTGGGGTTTTTCATATTAAATTCGTGTGTCATATTTTATACTATTTCATATTTTAGTTCTAGTTTTCTTTAATCCGATGTCACTTTTCTCAACAAGTGGTATCAAGTGTTAAGGTTGGGTGTGTGTATAATTATTTATCGTATGCTCTGTGGTTGCCACTAATAAGTGGACCCGCCACATAAAAAATAAGTAGGATTATACTTACTCAAAAAGTGTTCGTTACTATTATTAACAAATAATAGTTTTGTCGAAAAGTAGATTGTGATTGTAGCAATGGCTGTGAAATTTGAAATTGAAAAATTCAATGGGAATAATTTTTCGTTGTGGAAAAGATGAAGGCTATCTTTTGAAATGATAAATGTTTAGCGGTCATTGGTGAAAGGCCAACTGAGGTTACGGATGACAGTAAATGAGACAATATGAATGAAAATGTTATTGCAAATTTTCATCTGGCATTAGCAGATGGAGTTTTGTCAAGTATAGAAGAGAAGAAAAGTGCAAAGGAGATTTGGGATCATCTTGCTCGATTGTACGAGGCAAGATCGCTCCACAATAAAAATTTTCTTAAGAGGAAACTTTACGCTCTTCGTATGATGGAATCTACTTCAGTGACTGAGCACGTTAATAACTTGAATACTCTATTTTCTCAGCTCACGTCTTTGAGTTATAAAATAGAGCCACAAAAACGCGCTGAAATTCTACTTCAAAGTTCACATGACTCATATAATCATCTTATCATCAACTTAACAAGTAATGTTCTCTTGGACTATCTAGTCTTTGATGATATTGCAGTCGTTATTCTAGAGGGAAAAAATAGGGGCAACAACAGTGAGGATAGGCAAACCAATTCAATACAGGTGGAGGCTTTGGTGGTGACGATAGGGAGGTCAATGGAATCTGGCTCCAGTGGGAGTCACAATCATGGTAAATCTAAAATACGAAGGAAAAAAAATTATAGGCTACAAATGTGGCAAGCCGGGTCACTTTAAGAAAGATTGACTGGGTTTAAATACTGATAGCAGAATTTTGCAAAAGCACAAAAGTTTTACAATCCTCCTAGGCAGTGTACGTAATCGTTGTAGTTTAGTATACGTAGGACACGGAGGATTGATTGTTCTCTAGGAGAATAGTGTTGTGATGGCCGGAGTGTATGTCGAGATAGGTCTAAAGGTGAGGGATGAGTCTTTTTGTATTTTCATAATTTTTTAGAAACCAAATTAAATCTCGGGGTTTGAATAGTGGTCGTTTTAACTACTAACTACCTAAACCAAAACTAAATAAATTAAAATTAAACTACGTGCAAGAAAATTAAATTGGTGGTAACTCTTATGATAGGAAAATGTGTTTACTTAGATTTCTTTATTCACTAGTTTTCTCTTATAGATTAGCCGAATTGTCACGTCCTTGTTTTAATTAGAGCGTTGTATTCCTTATTATTAGTCGTAAGGAGGTGCCAAATGCCCTAACTCTATGAACGTATAAGTCTCCCCTAAGAAGCTTAAAGTCTATTAAGTCTTCTAGGATCCAAAAGCCGCAATTCACGCAATAAATACAATGAAAAAAACAACTTGTGCACTCTAGGTTTCCTTTTAACAAGATGGACAAGCTAGTTACATATAAGAATTAAGCTAGTTTTATTACCCTAACACGAGACAACCAGTTAAACAAGAGACGACAATCAATAATTAATAACTAAGTTTCATTAGATCTAAGCAAACACTAATAAATCTAGCCAAGCATGTCAAACTGAAGAAACAAAAGCATATAATCAAACAACACATAGACATATTGAATGGTTAAAGAGGGATTACTTAACTTCAATTAAACATGAGCCAAAGTGGCTGAAAAACCTTCACAAAATATGTGAAATTCGTTCTAAGGTTTGCCTCTCCAAAGTGTTACACAAAATAATAGAAAACATGCGAAAATATATATAGTTTTACAACTGTGACGGCGTCAGTTTATGAATGTGACGCCGTCAGCTCGCCGCAATTAGGGTTTCGTCCTTTGCAAGTTGTTGTTGTGATGCCGTCGCCTTGAGTCCCTGACGCAATCTAGATGTGTCTTGACGCCGTCGCTTATTAAAAGACCTGAGCCGTCACAAATAAGTTTTACTCTGGATCTTGGTCTTCAAATACAAGTGACACCGTAAGGTGCTAAAGTCTTCAAAAGTTTTGAGCCGTCGTTTGTAAAATTTCCATAAAATCATCTCATCCAAATGCAAGTGACGGCGTCGTGTGTAAAATGTGACGCCGTCTAGACCCCTTTTCAGACAGATTAAGACTTTGTCATTTTCTTAACTTTCTTGTCCATTTTAGCCCAAAATACGCCGATTTTCATCTTTTGCATCCCAAGTACCTAAAATGTGAAAAGGAAAGATTTAGGGTAATAATTGATCGCAAATGTACGAGTTTAGAGCTTAAATAACCCCTTAGAAAAAGCACATTTTAAATTTTTTTATCAAATATCCCTACACTTGGGATTTGTTTGTCCTCAAATAAATGTGGCTTTATCCAATCAATTTACAAGTTTGGGGGCATTTAACATTGTTTTAAAATAGTTTACAACATCCACAAGTTCTACAATAGTCAAAACAAGTACGGAAATTAAATACTAGCGCTAGGGGTGTAAACGAGTCGAGTCGAGTCGAGTACTGCCAAGCTCGAACTCGACTCGATTAGTAAAACTCGAGCTCGAAACTCGACTCGAGCTCGTTCGAGCTTTGGAGTTCAAGCTCGAGCTCGGCTCGTCATCTCAAACTCGAGCTCGAAACTCGACTCGAGCTCGATTATAGCCACTTTTAAAGCTCGAACTCGATGAAAAATGGATATATCAAGCTCGACTCGACTCGATTTTACGTAACTATATGTATATAAAAGGGTAAAAGTGTAATATCATTGAAGCTCGATAAGGGCTCGCGAGCCTCACGAGCTGAGCATATTCGAGCTCGAACTTGGCTCGAAAGTGTACTCGAGTAGCTCGAGCTCGACTCGTTTATATCGAGTCAATATCGAGTCGTTTACGAGTCGATCTCGAATAGCTCGCGAGCTGTCTCGTCTCGTTTACACCCCTAACTAGCGCCTCACATGAAGTGTTTGGATTCTCTCATCTTTCGGGTGTATAAGTTGTATAACATGTATGAAAATGGAAAAATTAAACACTCTCTACTTGTCATAGCACATAGATTACCATAGGCTTGAGAATAGATCAAACCTTCACCGCTTTGGCGTAAGCACCTAGGATAGACTATCAAAGAGGGCTTTTAAAGGGTTGAAACGTTAGGTGTAAGGGTATGGAAAACACGGTTTTGTTAGATATAGGGGGTTTTTACTGGTGGCAAATCAATCATCTAAGTTAATCACATGTAAAACGTAGCGTTGCTAAGCCAAGACTCGACTCACTAACTCCTAACTCTTTTCGTATTTTTCTTGACTGAAAAAAAAAACAAAAGATAAAGGATGGAGGCGGGATTATAGTCCGTATGTTTTCTTTCTTTCTTTTATTTTTTATTTTTTTTCATTTCTATTTTTTTTTTCATCTTTTCGATTTTTTTAAAATACACTTTTGCCCTACCATCCGAAAAATAATACATCATAACTAAGAGATTTATAGTTGCACCCCTACACTTGAACTTTTAAATATATAAAAACTAACTAATGACCCAAATTACAAGGATCAAAACACGTGGAGTACTTATTTACGTAGAAAAGAGAATTTTAATTTAAAGTTCTTTCCCGTTACTCCATAAAATACTACTTAACCCATGAGTCCCAATCATCCCAACACTGTATATACACGATATGACTCGACTTAGCAACCATGTTGTTAATAGAAATATTGTCTAAAAACATTATTTATATTTTATGATCTTTGCTATCTTTTGTTAACGACAATAATAAACTTTATTTTAGCAAAGTATAAATTTTGTCAAGTCTTTTATATATCTACAAAGTTTTTCTTTCAAATAGATTTTAATATAAGTTACTTCTTGATTAACATCACTTAGCTAGCTACTATTTATATTTCACAAGTTTACTTTGTTAAATATTTTAATCAAAATGTAATTGCATTTTTACATCATTACATGGATCATCCTACTATAAGATTATCTGAGATATCAAATCTATAAGGATCATAGAGAATATTTTGGAAAGATATGAACCAGATTTGCAAGATTTTGGAAGATCCCATGTTAGGGACAGACGGAACAAAAAAGGTACATGGACGGAACCAATTTTTTGGTTCCGTCGGATCTGTGGCCTGCTGTGGCTTTTTGCCTATAAATAGCAAACAAAACTTAGTTATTTTTTCACACACTTACATACATAAACATTGTATATTATCTCCTACTCATTATTCCATGTATCTAACTCATTCATATTCATCTTTGTGAGCTTCTTAATTAGCAAGAAGATAAAAGCATCATTGAAGACTTATAAGCTTCAACAAAGAGTTGCAAGTCTTGTTTGTTCATCACAAGTGTGTATTATAATTTTTCATACATCATTGTTTGTACCAAATCATCATAAACTTTCTGGTTAGTATTTTAGTCCTCAAAATACGTAGTTTGACGGGAGTGGTTGTACCCTTGTAAAAGAACTCGGCATCTAGGTTTGTGTCGGAAATATTGTGTAAGCGACGTGTAAAGGTTTTCTCCGCCGGATAAAGGAGCTTGTTGATTAGTGAAGAATACTCTCGAGTTGGAGACTTGGAAAGTGGAGTAGGGCAAGGAAAAAGAGTCCTTGTATACCGAACCACTATAAGCTCTCGTGTTGTTGTTTGATCATTTCTATCCTTTCTTGCATTATACTTATTGTTACTTTGGTTGATTTCACATAAACAAAAAGAACATAAAAAATGGTAAAAGTATTCAACCCCCCTTTCTAGTTTTTCACAGTTGGTATCAGATCTATGTTACTCAAGATTTTTAAAATTCATTGTATTTTAAAACTTGAAACGATCCATGGATTTTGAAAATTTTAAAGAAGGGCAAATCTATGCAAAGACCACCACTATTTGAACCAAATGGATTTATCTATTGGAAAATCCGTTTTGAACATATGTGAAATCAAAAGATATAAATCTATGGTATATAATTATTGAAGGTGATCATATCACAAGTGGTCGGGATGAGGATACTTCACTCACTAGTCATAGTGATGAGCAAAAGAAGTTAATTGCAAAAAATAATGAAGCAAAAATGATGCTTTACAATGCTCTAACTAAAAAGGAATTGGAAAGAGTCTTTATGTACAAAACCGTTAAAGAAATTTGGCAATCTTTAATAATCACTCATCAAGGAAATTCACAAGTCAAGAATAACAAAATTGATCTTCTTGTTCAACAATATGAGCAATTTGCTATTCCTGAAGATGAAATCATTGATAGTGCATTTTCTCGCTTTAATACTATTATTACCTCTCTCAAAGCACTTGATGAATCCTTTTGTAGCAAGAACTTTGTCAGGAAATTACTTAGAGCACTTCATCCAAAATGAAGAGCAAAAGTGACGGTTATTGAAGAATCCAAAATCTCTCAAAATTGTCACTTGACGAGCTAATTGGAAATCTCAAGGTTAATGAAATGCTAATGGTGTATGATTCAAAAATTGTCAAAGGAAAGAAAGAAAAGTCAAGTCCATTTCCTTAAAGGAAAAAACAAAGTCAAGTGATGAAGGAGAATCTAGCTCAGACAGTGAAGACGCAGAGTATGCCATGGCCGTAAGAGACTTCAAAAATTTCTTTAGAAGATGAGGAAAGGTTGTAAGACAAATGTGGAAAAATAGAAGGGGGGGGGGGTTGAATAGTTTTACCGATTAAAACTTCGTTTTAAAATATTTAGATCGACTTATGTCAATCTATTTGGTATGTGTGTTGGATATTGATAGATGAGCATATAAGTAAGTAATGTAAAAGATAAAGAGTAAAGGAACACAAAACCACAACACGAGTATTTATAGTGGTTCGGCTACAAGGACACCTTCCTTTCCCTACTCCACTCCCTAAGTACCCCACTCGAGATTTTGTAAGCACTACACAACACAAGCTCCTTAATGTAGCGGAGAAGCCTTCACAACGTCGCCTACTCTTTATTTGGTACAAGGCTAGACACCGAGTTCTTCCACGAGGTAGAACCATACCTATCACAATGTCACCTACACTTTATCCGGTACAAGGCTAGATACCGAGTTCCATTACAAAAGAGGAACTACTACCCAACACTACACCACAATACAACTACCCAAAGGAGACACACTCCTTGTTACAACACTAGAAGGATATCAACATCCTTTAACCCAAACTACATAACTTGTACATCGATGCACCATATAATGTACACCTTTGGCACCATTCACTAATGCCTTCAACACGACTTTTCGGCACCTTTCACTAATGCCTCCAACACGACACTTTTATGGAGGGAGGAAAGAACTATCAACAAGATGCACTACAGTGGTCTTGATGATTACGAAGCTTAGCAACTCATGACTTGAGCTTGCACGTCTTCAAGAGGTGGTGATCTCGCCTTTAAAAGGAACCTAGAGAATCACACAAATATAAAACTACATAGAATGATCCTTTGGATATGTGATTAGTGAGGTTAGAATACTGAGAGAAAGTATGTCTAAGAGTGCTGGTAAGCAAGAGAAAAATGGCTCACTATTTATAGATAAAACATGTCTACTGTCCCACGGTTCCTACGGATCCCTCACTAGAGGGATCCGGCAAGTGCAAAACCTGGGATCCGGCTACTGGGTCAGTTTAGTCCGGATTTTGGGTTGCAAACCGGGTTATGGGTTATGGGTAATGGATTATGGATACCCAATGTAGGTCCAAAGTTATGGATCTAAGCAGCCTTTGTAAGACAATAACGAACTTGAATAAATCTAAATTAGTTATATGAAGAAATCCTAAACAATGAGTACTTAGGGTGCGCTTGGTTCAAAATGGGGAATGGTAAAGGGAAAGGCAAAGGGAATGCAAATGAATGAAATGGATATTATCATTATCTTTGATAGCGCTTTGTTTAAGAAAAACACATTAACCTCCAAAGTGGTTGTGGTGGTGGTGGCGGCTGATGGTGGTGGTGGTGGTGGCTGCTAGTGGTGGTGGCTGTTAATGGTGGTGGTTGTTGGTGGTGGTGGTAGCTGGTGATGGTGGTGGTAGCTGGTGGTGGTGGTGGTGGCTACTGGTGGTGGTGGTGGTGGGTGGTGGTGATGATGGTGGTGGCTGCTGCTGGTGGTAGTGATGGCTGCTGGTGGTGGTGGTGGCTGCTGGTGGTGGTGGTGACTGGTGGTGGTGGTGGTGGCTACTGCTGGTTGTGGCTGGTGGTGGTGGTGGTGGGTAATCATTACCATACCTCCCAATTTACTGGGTAATGCTCCATTACCCAATACTAAACAATGATTGCATTCCCTAGTCCTAACCAGGCATGTTTAATCATTACCTTTCCCATTCCCCACCCCCCATTACCCCCAACCAAGCACTTAATTAGCGTTAATACGGAATCTTAACAATAAGCAAGAAGAACACAATTGCTATTTTACTAAATAAACTTTTACTATTAATCGTTCTAATAAACTTTGTATATTCTAGTCGTTCAAGACACTATGCTATATGGTTCCTTTTATATACTAAGGAAACCCTAGTATCTCTACAAAACGTGTAGAAGGATATACATATCTCTTCCTAAGATATCTCTATGCATACATATCCTTCCATAATATATTTCTAACAAACTATTCTGTTTTTCATAAACAGACTTAACTAGGAATACTAAACAGAACTAACTTAGGTCTGCCAGACTTAACTTTAGTACTGACAGATTTAACTACTAAATCTAGCCTACTAGACTTAACTGTTATAACGACCAATATTAAGTCTGGTTTACTGATAAGGATTTAAAAGGTGCACTTTTGAGGGGTCATTTAAGCCCTTAATCGACCACTTTTATATCCGTTACTGCTTAATTTCATTCCTTTTCACTTTTTAGGTCTCTTGAAGGCAAATTGCTGGAATGACACTTATTCGGACGAAAAGGCGTGAATATATGAAGAAAATGGCCAAGGCAAGATCAAGACACTCAAGCTGCTGGAATTGAAGGTGACATCGTCACAGTTAGAAGGCGACGCCGTCGCAACGTGCTCCAAATTTGTGACGGCTCAGTAGCGAAATTGCTATTTTGCACCCGACGGCTTCAGATTTTAAAGAGTAGGGCATCACAACTCAGACGGCCTAGATTCAGATCCAGATGGCGTCAGAAAATGAAGCCGACGGCGTCACAACCATAAGGTGACGCCGTCACAAGGTTGACGTGGTCAAGACGAAACCCTAATGGCGGCGATCCGACGGCGTCACATTTAAAGAGTGACTCCGTCGCAAGTTGTAACTCTATATATAGAATTCGAATTTTCATACTTTTAGAGAGGTAGTTTTGTAGAGTAAAACCTAATAACGATTTTTGGCTGTCTTGGGCAGTATCTTATGGTTCTCATACCCTAATTTACAAAAAGATAAGTAATTTACTTCATTGATTCAATTATGTCTTCAATTGTATGTGTGTATGCTTGCATGTTTTCCATGTCCGGCTAATTTACTTGTGTGTTTGCTTAGATCTATGAAACCTAGGTATTGAATATTGATTGGTTGTCTCTTATCTTAATTGTAATTGACCTAGGATTGCGATATGTCATTCATTGTGTTTTTAATGCTTGAGTAATATTTGTGAACATTAGTTTATAATCGCCTAGAGTTATTGTAGGCTAAACATCCAAAGATAACCTTAGAGTTAGTTTATGAATCCTAGAGATTTCGTAGGCAATAACCTTAAGGTAGTCTCAAAGAGTTAGGGAAAAAAACATACCATACGACCTTAGAAGACACAACGCGTTAAGAATAAGGACGTGACAATTCAACCATCAATAGGAGATAACTAGGGAGTAATAGTATCTAGGTAAGCACATCTTTAATCATCATACAAGCACACATCAATTAGACATAGACTACTGATAACATCAAATTAGCCTGATCTTTTATCTATCAAATTCCTGTGTTTATGGCCTCATTTGCATTAATATGGTACTTAATTCTTTCATATTCGTTCATATTTGAATTTCAGGATAAATGAGGCGTTGGAGTGGAAAAGAAGTGATAAAAGGCCAAGTATATGTTCTGAAGATTGATTTACGAGCGCCTTTGGATTTTATGTGAAGATTACGCCGTAACTAGCTAATAAGGTTACGGCGTAAATACGAGCTTTGAAGGATACGGCGTAACCAATTCTTATGGTTACGTCGTAATTATTTTTGTGAAGGTTACGGCGTAACGTTGCAATTTAGCTACGCCGTAGAGATAATTACGGAGCGGATAAAAATATACGGTTGAAGAGTTACGGCGTAATTCGGTAATTTAATTACGCCATAATTATTAACTTGGGCGCTAAGGAGTTGAAGTCCCGTGGCTAAATGAAGATAATATTTACTCCGAGGATGAAAAGTAAAAATAACAAGTGCGATCAGGGACTAAAGGTGACAACTTATATGAAGTTTATTTACTTCAAGGACTAAAATATAAATGAAGAAGAACGATCAGGGAATAAAAGCGTCAACCAAGTGCAATAAAGTTTCAAGAAATCAAAGGATGAGAAAAAGTACGAAATATAATGTGTATGGCGTAATTGCATATTTTGGTTACGGCGTAACTTAGTTACGTCGTAACTAAATATGTTAGTTACGACCTAATTGTTCGAACACCGATTTTATTTGCACCGACTTTAGTTACGGCGTAATTAGTCCTTAAGGTTACGCCGTAACCATGTCGGGGCCTATAAATACAGCCCTAAATATGCATTTTCCAGTATCTCTCTTCACCCCTCTCTTAGGGGTCGATTAGGGCACCACTCCAGGGCCTTTTCCAGCAGTCCGACGCCAGTTTTGAAGGAAGAATTCACTCGCAATCATCATCATTATTAGCTCTACATCATGTAATTTGTATCAAACATTATGTTTAATTCAATTTATGATTTATTCATTTTTATTGGTATGATTTATTATATGTTTGGCTAAGCACCCTGGTCCTGGCCTAGTTATGATTATTTAATTGTTTTGTTTGCGTTTACTTTACTTCCGTACAATTATTTCTAAGTGTATGCATGCTTAGTTTATTCGTAGCCACCCTTGGTTCGGTAGTTTTGAATGGCGGTAGAGGCCAATTGGCTAGGAGATATGACCAACTGACCCTAGGTGAGCGGACTAAGACGAGAAAGGGTAAGATATGACCAATTGACGACCCTTTCTACTTGTGCGATTTGACCAACTGATCACCTATCGTTTGGATGAACTTAATAATTAGGGGGTGAGTGTCTAAGTTCCTAACGGCCGGGCACTCACTATTATAAATCTAGCATGTAGCGGTACTTAATGACTCGGCTTAGGGGACCAGGAACAACAGGACTTATGACGGTGCGCCTGATTTCTCCTATGGTGGCATCTTTGCTGATAGGTTAGGGCGAATTGACCAAATGCTGTCCTCTCGATTTTGACCCCACCTGAAGTAATTGGAAGTAAGTAGATGTAGACATTACTAGCTAGGAAGAATAACTAGGTTAGCACCACTCTCCTTCATTAATCTCATCTCTTGCCTTTATCTGCTTTCTTGTCTTATTAGTTAATTTATTATTTCAATCTTAAAAGCAATTATAATCGTGACATAAACTTAAGTTAATTTCCGATCCTCGTAGCTCTTGGGACGACGTCGGTTTTACCGAATACTACACTACACACGACCGGGTACACTGCCCGTTAGTGCATTAGGGTAGACCATAGGTATAACGAGTAATTATAAATATTAAAACCTGGTCAGTAAAACCTGCATCAACTACCCCTTAGCTTAGTTAATTAGAATAGATAATAGTAGAGTAATCTGTAGAATTACCAAATTCCTCAAATCCAATACCCCAAAATTCGTACCTTTCAATTTTCTAAAAAATATAAAAAAAAGATAAAAAAAATAATCTTCCTCAACCCTAACCTTAGCGTAGTAACTTCTCACTAGCATTCCTATTCTCCTAGAGAACGATATCAATCCCGAGGCTTACCCTAATACTACACTACAACGATTAGTTTCACTGCATAGGTGGTTGAAAAACTTGCTCGAAGAAAATGAAGTTTCCTTTGACCCCGAACGCGCGTTGTACGCGTATCAAGTTTTTGGCGCCGCTGCAGGGAATAGAATAGCTAGTTAGATTTCCACCTTGTTTAGGTTCCCTTGCTTGATTCCTATCAAGTAAGATTTTTTCTCATTTTTAGCTTCCTCGTAGTCTATCCCCCTTATTCGTGACCTTTGTTAGTAATGCTATCACTTTTCATCATGGAAGGTGATAATGAACCCCCACTTATCAACCCACCACCAAATGACCCACCAAGAGGCCGTACTCTTGGTGAATACTCAAGGCCAAGCCACCTAGGCTATAGGAACACCATTGAGCGTCCCGACTAAGCCCAAACTACGACCCTTCAATTCGACACCATCCGGTTGGTGCAAAACGGATGTGCATTCCATGGACTTTGTTCCGAAGATCCTAATCAACATCTTAAGGATTTCCTTAAAATCGTCGATTTCATCGAACTCGATGATACTACTCGGGAGACCATGCGCTTGCGTCTCTTCCAATTTTCTCTATGGGACCAAGCTAGTAATTGGCTTGAGCGACTTCCCGCCGGCTCCATCTCAAGTTGGGATGATCTCACCTCTCGTTTTCTTGCCCAATTTTTCCCACCGGGGAGAACTACTAAGCTTAGGAATGAAATATTGATGTTCCAACAACGTCAAGGTGAATCTCTCTACGAAGCATGAACTCAATTCAAGGACTTACTCCATAGAGTCCCTCATCACGACATTGATCTTTGGCTTCAAGTCCAACTCTTTTATGATCATGTCAACTTCCCAACTAAGCGATCCATTGACCAAGCGGCCGGTGGTAAACTTAGTAATCTCACCGCGGAAGAATCGTGGGGTATAATAGAGGACCTTTCTCTCTATGACAACGAAAGTTGGAATGACCCCCGTGAGTTGCCCAAAACCATAAAGGAAATCTCCTTGCCTCCCATTGACTCACAACCTTCCGACCGTAGGATGCTCGAGCTTGAAGATCAAGTCAAATTCCTAATGAGCTCCTACAAAAATCCTAAGTTTTCACATCAAGTGAACAAAATCACTCTACCTTGTGAGTTGTGTAGTGGTCCCCATGACACTCGTGATTGCACAAGACTCCCCGAACAAGCTTTTGCGGACTACACCTCCACGTGTACCGACGGAGCGGGAGAGAAGTGGTACACTTTCAAGCCCGAACAAAACAACTTAGGAAACTCTTATAACCCCTCATGGAGGAATCACCTTAACCTTAAGTGGAACCAAAATCCAAATCCACCCCTCATCTAGTCCACCTAATAGGTTCAACCCTCCAAACACCAGGAACCCCACTAGTCTTGAGGCAATTGCGTCTAGATTCATGTCATTTCAAGAAACTCGATTGACTAAGCTTGAAGCCGATTTCAAGCGACGACAAGGCGAGATGACAAACAAGCTTGACGCCCTCTTAAAAGCCTTCAATGACCGGGAAATTGGAGCACTCCCAAGTGATACTATAAAGAACCCAAAAGTGAATTCGATTTCATCGACTTCATGTTCTTGTTCACCATGGGAGAGTGCACATCCATGCCCCTCACACCCAAAGGTCCACTCGGTAAATGCTATCAACAAGGGTTCCAAGAGATCCCCAATGAGGTACCAAGGACCCGCACCATTGGTACAACCCACTCTTGAGAAACCCGTCAAACAAGAACCCAAACCTAATCTAGAGGAGGAGTACAAGGAACTCTACCAAGAAAAACCGGTTCTTGAAGTCTTAGCTCATGCACCTTATTACAATGCTTTAAAAGAAAAATATGAGCAAGAACTAAAACTTGGAAAACATGGGTCCGCGTTTGTGCAAAATAATTTACCTAAGAAGTTAGACGATCCTGGGCTATTCACTCTTCCATGTAGGCTTGGAACCTCCAAACCTCTCGATGCTCTAGCCGACTTAGGATCATGCATCAATCTTGTTCCGTTGTCCCTCCATAGAAGCCTTAACTTAGGTAAGATAGAACCAATGGAAACTGTAAAACCCTAAAAATCGTAAACGTGTTTAAAGACCATTTTACCCTCAAGCATAATAATTATGAAGACTCGTAAACACGTCCGGCTCATTAAATACGTTTTACATTTAACTTATGTAAGTGTAATTATCAAATGATACAAGATAATAAATAAATAAGTTATATTAAACTATAGACTAAAGAAAATAAACTACAAAATACAAGTTATTTAAATTCTATCCTACTAAGTTAGTTAACCAAACAACCCATTTAACATGTCTACACGTTGCATTTTCTTTCCTAATATGAGAAATGGAATTTGCACCTATACCTTTCCTTGTAAATCGTTTGGAGATAAGTTCAAGACCAATCAAATAATCTTCACCAAGTAAAAGATACACTCATATCTTCTAATATTAAACTCATGATACGACTTGCCTAAAGAAATAAACACGGCATTCTAATTTATAAACACACGCTATGGCCTCTTTATTCTCTCTCAAACACCGGATATAATAATCACATAATCCTACACCATTCGTATTGCCAAGAAAAAAGGGTCTAAGAAGAAAGCAAGTATGGTGATCGTTTGTTACAGCCCTATGCTCTAATCGTTACAGCCTTGGTGTCCTTTTTGAAGCAGCATTAAGGTGTTTGTGTGGACGCTGGTCATGACCTCATGAAGGGTACGTATGGCCGTTATACGTCGGGTTATCGGGTTCTACCATACGTCGACAAAACTTGGTGCCGTGCTGGTTTCTAGGCGTATACGTGAGTACTCCATGTTGGTTTCATATGTTCTAGTTCGGGTCCGGTAACGGTTGTCGTTTTGATGGGATTCAGTTGTACTTGATTCTCTGGTTAAGAGTTGGTTCGATCGGTTCGTATTCGGGTTAAAGGTGTGGGTTCGCTGGTGCGTTATAGCTCGTGGTGGGGCTGATCTTCCTAGCCCATCTATTTGTTTGCGTGCGGGTTCGAGTTTCGATGGTGTTCAAGTTGACTAGGTGCTACTGCTCGTGTTCATTGTAGGTCTCGAACCGCTTTCAGTCGACTAGGAGGTTCGATCTAAAATCATATTCACATTCTAATTCATAATCACGCATTTCATTTAAGTTTTATGAAATCTTCTTATATTATAGCATGATATACCAGTTTAAAACATGTTGAATGTAATAATACTAACGTCAAGGCTTAAGTAAGAGGTATAGTGTTATAAGAATGAAAGTTGCATGCATGAGGTTATTATTTAATTTCATGTATTTGTTAGTCACTTTTGTATGTAAAATAGAATCACAGTCAGATTATCCACGATTCCAAATATTACATAGTTAATCTAAAATAATTAAAATTTATCATATTAAATATATAAGCACTACTAGTTCAACTATATAATAGTAAGAATATAATGACAAATGACAAATGACACTAACGTACAAATCATAGTAATTGGTTATGTATAACTAAATGATAAATAGTCCTTAATTTTTGTAGATAAACTAAAGAAGGAGTAATTTGTGTTTTCGGGTGCCCGTTTATTGCTTTTAAGGTACAGATATTCTATCCCTTTTCAGTAGGGGTTTCTCATGATTCGTTTACATCTTTCGATATTGGTTTTGAACTGTTATCCTTTGTTCTGAGCCTTCTTATTAGGGCTTCCCTATAACTTTGCTATGCTCCCTTTGATTGAATCTCCTATGTGAACTGTTTGATATGAACCTTCTGATTATGAACCTTTGATATGCATCTTTGATTATGAACTTTTGCTATGGACTTTGATATGAACCTTTGACTTCTGAACCTTTGATATGAATCCTTTTGATATGACCTTGCCTTGACCTGTCAGTTTGAGACCCGAGCTATCACTAGGCATGGGGGTTCCATGTCCGTGTCATTGATGCACCAATGGCATGACTCTAGTGTGTACGAGTGATGTTACACACCGTCCCTTTCTGTTATCTGATTATGAGCTCGATATATATTGTATGGCCACTATCTGTCTGCAGGGGCGTATGGATGCATCCTAGATTTGTTCTGTTATCTGATATGTTATGATCTGTCTGGTGAATGATGTCGTGTGCAATACGCGTCTTCACAGTCTGGGAGCTAGCTACTCCATTGGTTACTGAGGTATCCCCTCCTATTGGTTTGGTATTCTGAGGTCACCCCTCCGAATACAATGGCTACTATTGGATACTAATGGCGACTATTGTCACTATTGATATTGATTTGTTTTGTTGGCTCGGGATGGATTTCTGACAGACCTTACACTATTGATATACCCATATTGTACCTTCTGTATTCCCCATCGCACTATATTCTGTATTGATTGTCTGTTACTCAGTACCCTTATGTGACTCATTCTACTACCATTCCATTCACGTACCGGGTTATTATATGATTATTGAATTTGATTGTGCTATTTGCATGTCTTATGTGACTACTGTTTACCCTGCTACGATATGATTAATATGTGATTGTCTGATTCATCTATTGATATGCTAATAACTGACAAACAGTTTACCATACTGTTATGTGACTCTTTGATTCGTCTGGTCCATGTTAGTGTATAAATGATTGTTTTGACGGCTTATCATGTAAACTCTGTTTTGTTAACCTCGTGGTCTATGAATATCTGTTAGTATCTTTTCCCACTTATTGTTGATCTGCCATGTTTGTATTCCTGTTATGATATTGTATGTAATTAACTGTGGGTTACTTGACTGGTGTGATTGCCATGCTCACTTATTAATTATTGCTTCCGTTTTCCTGTAGATTTCTGTTTGGCTTATATGTTGTCTGATTTCCTGATTTCTTGTATGCCTGTTGTATGTGCTTATTTATATGTCATTGATGCATTGCTTTGCTTCGTTCTGTTTGTTATTTGTTCTTTCTGGATATCTGTATAATTGTGTTCTGCAGGATCCTCATTGACTCATTGTTTCCTTTCCGTTGCAACCTTACTATTGATCCTTTGTTTCATTCCGTATTTCTGCTTTTGTCTAGCTTTCGTTTTGTTATATCTGTTCACTGGGCTTTTTAAGCTCAGCCGCATTTCTTTTCCTGCGGCAGGTTTTTAGGTTGGAAGATGGGCTTCCATGGGCTGAGAGTTAGAGTATCTGAGTGGACCAACCCTAGCACCTTATTACTTTGGGACTTATTTTGAAGAGCTTTTGTTTTGAGTTTTCCTTTCATTTTGGATATTGTATTTCCTTGTCAGTCAACTGTTCATATGATTTGATGCTTCATTTTAAGGTTTTCGTTTGCAAAGATTTTAATTGTATGTTCTGATATGACACCAGAATGTGACACTTCTACTCTTGTCGGGTTGGGGTGTTACAGAAACCATCTTAGGTCTAGCGGAAGGTAGTATTGCATATCCGGTAGGGATAATAAAAGACATCGTAGTACACGTAGGAGAATTGACACTTTTGACGGATTTCCATGTGCTAGACATGAATAAGGACCCGACATGCCCATTGTTAGTAGGAAGGGGATTCTTAGCTACCGCTAGTGCTATCATTGATTGTAAGATGTCTAAAATAGTGGTAGGAGAAGGGAGTGCTAGGTCAATTTACGATGTCAAAAATCATATTTACTACAAGGAAGAGGAAATCCCCCATGAGATCAGGTTGGATAGAACGCCATCTAGATATGGACCTTGGATTATGTTAGGAATTGGAAAATTTCTTAGTGAAGAGTCGGTCACCCCAAATGTTATCTAGCTTAAGTTAGCTCGTAGACTTGTCATTAGTTACGTTATTTATCAGTTTATTAGTTAGTTATTAGTTTAGTTTAGCGTAGTGCAACACCGTGGAGGAAGGACGGGTCTTTACCCACTGTATCCCTGATCCACAGGCCGATAGGAGGTCGTGTATTGTGTAAGTATAAATACCCCTTCCATCCATGGAAGGGGTGGTGCTTCTTTTCATTAATCTAATATTCCATACTTTGAGTAACTCTCTAGCAAGAACACCCTCTCTCTCTCTACTTTCTCTCTCTAAAATGGTAAACATGTATTTTGATCATCCAAGACCACCCGAATCATCAAACACAATAAAAATAACGATCCTACAATTGGTACCAGAGCCAAGGTTTTGTTGCTATTGGTGATTCTCGTGGTTCGATTCATGGTTTTGTATGCGGTTTGTTCGGGTCTTGTTTGTGTCTTGATAAAGTTGTTTGTTTAATGGATATGTTGTTACTGGTTGCTGTTGTTATGTGGTCAAAACATACTGATTTTTTTTTAAAAAGGTTTTCATATGTCTTGTTCTTAACTGTTTTGGTTTGTGATGCGTTGTTAAAATGTTTTCCACTATCTGTTTATCAGTTTTGGTTTTCATATGTGCAACAGTTTTGGTTTTGGTTTGTGACCAGTTTTGGTTTGTTTTTTAACAGATAAAACATAAGTCTTACATGTCCTTCAATGAGAATTTCTTGTTAGCGATTTAAGCTCACTGTCCTGATTCAGTGTATGGTCAATAAGATTTAAATGGGTCATCTGGTCAGTCTATGCTGTCAAACTGGGTCAAAACTGTTTATCTGGGTTTAATGTGAATATGGACGGTGTTTTTGGCCGGAATACTCGCCGGAAAAGTAAAATGGTCATATATTCTTGTTGGCGAGTTGGTCTAATCTACCTAGCGACTTGCATGTTTTTGAAGGCTTAGCGAATTGTTTACAGAATATCTTAGCGACTAGACTCAAAATAGCGACTTGTCTTTACAAGTCGCTACGACTTGGCCTTGGCGAGTTAGCTGTGGCGACTTGGCCTTGGCGAGTTAGCCGTGGCGACTTGGCCTTGGCGAGTTAGCCGTGGCGACTTGGCCTTGGCGACTTGGCCTTGGCGAGTTAGTCGTGGCGACTTGTGTAAAATGGTTTTGCGACAGAAATGAAGAATGAGAAGGTTTGACCACAACATGACTTGACCACAAAACTAATACCATTCACTCACCATGACCTCTATTTAATTCGAACATCATTGGCCCATGTTAACTAAAACCGAAAAACAGAAACGATGAAGAATCAATATATCCGAAACTGAAAAACCTTCAATCCTCTTAACCTAACCTTGACTCACCAATGGACCCTCACCATCTCTCCCCAACACTCATTCAAACATCAAACTAGACATAATTATTAATCAATCGATCTCAGTGTGTATGACTCGTGGTTCTCAAAAGAAACACCAAGACCATCAAGAGTCTTTGTCTCGAGTCATTTATATCATCATTGATCCAAGATTTTTTTTCGAACTTAAACTGATGATAAGATCTAAACCACGGCTAAGTTCAATCTTTCATCTTGTTCGGATATTAAGGAAATATACTTAAAGTGATTAAAGACCTCAGATTGATTCAATCTTTTAAACATATCTTTAATAGATTTGTTGTTGAATCATAACATCATTGATCCTTGTTCGAAGCCAAGCTTCATTATTATACGACAACAAAGAAACAAGTATAACAAAATTGTTATAATTGCTTCTTTAAGTCATTCGATGTATCAAGACAAGAATCAAAGAAATACCTACCTTGAGTCGTATAATGGATATCATGGCAGTCACTCATCACTCGAACCATCCATGTGGCTATGTCACATCGTTTCTCAAAGCCTTACCTGTGGCAGAGAATAGTCTAACCTATTCATGACTTGATGAGTGTAAATTGTTTGTCCTTGGGTTTAACTTTAAGATGTTGATTGAGGTTTACAAGATTTTTGTGATATGTGATTTGATTAAAGAGGCGGACTGAATTGGTGATATTGTAGGGTTTGATTTGAGAAGTGATGATAAAAAGAGGCGGATGTTTTTCTGATTAAGAGTTTAGGGTTAGTGTTAAAAGACCTATTTTTTAGGTTATGTTACTTTTATAACCGGTTGTAAACATCACAGCCTCTTGGATCGGGTTATACTTATTGGCACATGGGTTTTTTTTTAAAAACTCTTCAATAGGCCGAGTATATAAGATATGGGCTGACGTGAGACATGGGTTGTGGTCTTTGTGATTCACACTAATATTGAATGGACTTTTATAATGTAAAACATTAATTGAAATCCGAATGTTTTTTTTTTTTTTATTTTGGATATAAAAACATTGGATACACATGTTTGATATTAGTCGTTGAAGAGTGGTACTTTTGGTATGGTATATTTTCACGGAAAAATACCTAAGTTCACGGCTTGTGCTTAGTTTTGAGATAAAGATGGCGTTGGGATTTTTGTACGGATTTTGATTTCGGGACTCTTGTGTTTATATTTTACTTGGGCTTAAAATTAATTTATCTGGACTGAATATAAATCAAGTGGGCCGATATTAGATTTGGATTGGACTGGGCTTAATGGATTTTTGATTGGATGATTATTGGTGATAATGAGATTCGATGATGATATTGGGTATGATGATGAGTTTTGCTTTGTTATGAGAATTGATACTTTGGGTTGTACATTTTCACGGAGATTATTATGTCACGGCTTGAATTAATGGTTGAAAAAAAGTTGACTATGGGGTTGTTTGAATTGTATCTCTTATTTTGATTTGAAGTGAGGTTTTTCGGGCACGTTTACTTATTTCGTCTTCCGCGAAGATTACTTGTTTGGGCATTTATAGAGTGTGATAAAGACTTGGCTATTTAATTTCGTTTGTGATTCTTTCTCGCTTAATCCACAACTTAATTATCACTTCGGTGTCTCACGCAGTTGAGGATACGTCAAGAGGTTTTGTACATTGGGTACACCGTTTCTTTTTCACGAGGATTAGTACAAGTTTAAGTAACAAATCTGAGGAATTTTACTTCATGCTCAAGTTTGGCATATCGGGTTTACTTCTCCATGTGGTCAATACAACAGCCGACAGAATGCGTGAATGATGTGTTTACCAAAGTATTAATTGGATGGTTGATGTTATTGCTGATGTTGGATAATGAACCGCTGATGAACCGCTGATGAACCGCTGCATATTCCCCTAAAACAGATATTCACTAAAACCAAAGTCGTCATAACACATTCAAGCTGACACTGTTTACGGTTTTGTCTTGATTTTGTAAAATCCCGTGAAAGAACCTATTTCTCGGTTTAAATCATAGACTTGTAAAATCCCGTGACAATGGAAACATCCTGGTATTAGTAAAGTGCATTTCCGGATCTATCTTACGGTTTATTCTTGGTTTTGTAAAATCTCGCGAAAGATACTATTTCTCTGTTTAAACTATAGAATTGTAAAATCCCGTGATGATGGAACCATCCTGGAGAAAGGAAAGTGTATGTTGGGATCCTTTCTGATGCTGGTGCTGCGGTTTCTACTTCGAAGAAGGGATAAAAGGGTGTACTTCATGAATTGGATGTGTGTTTGGATATTCGTCATGGCAGTTTGGTTATTACATAGTTTTACGGGGTTATGTGCTTTTAACCATGGTCGGGATAAAACCATTATCAAAGTTCATTCAAATGTCAAAGAAGGCTAGATTTGAGCAGTTCAGAAGATGTGACTTCGGCGTTAATTCAGTATTATTTATTTGAGGTTGAAGTGAAACATCACGGGCGAGTGTACTTAGTATCTGAAGGTATCGGGGATGGTTGGATGAAGATTCTTCGAGATCCTTGTTCGAGCGGATTATCAAAAATGAAGACTTGGAAATCTAGTTATTGTTGGGTGACTTTTACCTCTTCTTTTACCACTTGGGGGAATTGGGCTCTTATCACCTCAAAATAACTATCACTTAAAGGAGTTACGTTGTAGTGCTCAGTGTCACATTCATTTGTGGATTTTCAAGAGGTAATGTACGTCTATTACTTGATGGTTGGTTGGGTGAAAAGTATAGAGTACTTAGAGATTCAAATGGGCATGAATTCTCGACACCGCTCTTCGTTACATATGTGCAAGTTTAAGTCACGAGTTCGGGGTAGTTTACTTCAGGGTCAAATTCATCATATTGGGTTTTCTGCATCAGGTGTCACGACAAAGAGCCTACAGAATGATAATGGGGATGATTACATGTTTTGCTAAGAGAGTTGAAAAGAGAGAGATTATGACGTATGAACACAACAGTTCATGCCTCGTTCTTAAAGAAAAGAAAAGTGTACGTGTCAGTGCGCTTTATCTTCTGAAGAAGAGAAATCTTCTCTATTATGACCATTCTCATCAACATGCTTCATACTTTTTCCATGCGCTTCAGTCATTAAGTGAACCGGGCTACTGTTGATTGTTTTCTGATTCCACTTTCTAAACTATAATGACGATGGCGACATCCTGTGCTGATTTTGCGGGGGAGAAGTGTGAATAGACTACATTTGGATAATGTTCACTTATTTAGTCAAGAATGGCATCTCCGTATGCAATTCTTGAGGGGGAGAAGAAGTGTGAATTTTTTGCATTGTTGATTGACATTTGAGAACATTAATGGTCATACGGCTCTAAACTCATGTAAGAACCGAGCTTCTTCTTATCGGGTCATCTTCACATGGAGTTTTTCTCTTCTAAGAGCCGTTGGTTGACATCTTCACTCGTATTGATGAGTTTATCGACAAAGTGCTTCCGGTTAATGCCTCACGTATACATCAACATGATGATTCCGAACAATCTCTTTGTTCTTGTTTGATGTGATTGGTAGTTTGGTGTTACCATCTTGTGTGTTCGTTGCGGCCTGATTGCTGATTTCCTTGATGAACATCTTTCTGTTCTTGTTTGATTGGGAGGGATTTTAGATAAGGGGATTTGCAAGATGTAAGTTAATTGGGATGCTTTTTGGTGGGATGCTTTTTGGTATGAGTTGAAGATGTTAACTATCTATTCCCCAACTGCACAATCTTGAAGAAGGTCGAGTCTACAGTCTGTTCTACATTTTCTGCTACATGTTAGAAGACTAAAGACGAGTTGCATTTAACGATCTAAAGACTTCTTCTTAATCTGGGCATTTTTCAAACAGATTGTCGGTTTTGGGAAAAGCACTAATTGGGAGAAAGTTATAAGTCAGATTCAATTCCCAATTAGACTTGCTCATATTTTTTAGCAGTGACTCCTCGAGACGTTGTTATTGACTATTTCGTTTTGGACATTTGACTCAAGTTGATTACTTCGGAGTTAATCATTTATCACTTATTTGAGATTGAAGTTGACTTTCACAAAGGCGTGTTCTTATTCGATAACTTGCTCGGGCTTAAGAATTTGAGTTGAAGACTTGGTTTATCTAGTTACCAGCAGTCGAAGTGGATGGTTGAAGACCTGGTTAACTATCACAATTAGGAGTTACTTTGTTTTACTCAGTGTCACACGCATATGACGGTGTGGATAATCGCAAGAGGTGTTAATGTCTCATACTTTGTTTGGGTAGTGAGTACTTAGAGATTTGCTTGAAGCATAAATTCTCTACACCGTTCTTCCATCATTAGGTGCAAGCTTAAGATACAAATGTGGGGAAGTTGACTTCAGTTTCAAGTATGGTATAGCGGGTTTTCTTCTTCAGTGGTCACTTCAAATTGTCTACAGAAGGGTTGATATAAATAGTCAGAGAGAGTCTTCAGCATGTTGATTCTCACAAAGACTTCAAGCAATATTCTCAACAAATTTCAAGTATTTGGGCTTACAAAGAGTTGCTGATTCTGAAGTGTCAAAAACCAGCAAGGCGTAAGGAGACTCACAACATATAAACACAAAGCGAGTAAACTTGATGAACTTAACTCTTCTAAGTAACTGAAGACATCCCGGGAAGACAAATGTTAGTACCGCAGAGAAACTCAAGGTTTGACTCATGGCGAGTAAACTTGATGAGCTTAATACTTCTAAGTGATTGAAGATATCCCGGGAAAACAATTGTCATGACCGCAGAGAAACTCAAGGTTTTACTCATCAAGGCTTTTTGTGTTATTATTCCAACTACGTGGGGAAGTGATGTTAGAGAAAGTTTCTGAAGATAACAGAGGTACACTAGTATGTGGTGATTTCGATGGTGTCTCAAGGATCAGGGGAGAGAGATTGTGTACATTGGGGATGCTCAGCTGTTTCACTTGAGTGCTTAATCAGTGATTCAGAGATATAATCACTTATTCCGGTGTTGACATCCGCAGAGATTGTCACCCGCAGAGATAATCAGTGACTTGGTCTGCTTCTTCAATGTTATCAGTTATTCATTCCTTGTGTATTGGTATACTTCGGATACTTGAGCTTCATACACATTCATCAGGGACGAAAGATGTGAACATAGGGGAGGTGTTCTACATTACCCTCTTGATGTGTATTCGGGAGAGTTCTTGGATATTGGTGTACTTCGGGTTCTTGAGCTTCATACACGTTCATCAGGGAAGAAAAATGTGAACATGGGAAGGTGTTCTTCATTCCCCTCATGAAGTGTATTGGGAGAGTTCTAGAGCATTATACAAAGAGGCTGACTGCAACAATTCAACTACTTGGGGGAATTGCTCTCTTGACACCTTTTGGAATGGATCGCTTCAGACTTCAGTGGTTATGAAATTTGAGAAGATTATTTATGTGTGGGATGATACGTTGCTGTTCTTATTGATGATATAACCCCGAATGGAGATCCTCGATTATCGTTCTTAAATGGAGCAGCGGGATTTATGATAATGGTGTGCTTTCTTGTGCACCTGGCTAAAGCAAGCTTGAAATAGAGCTTCGAATCTGCTCATCTTAAGGATTTTCGGTTTGGGGGGAAGCTGCCAAAGTCTCACTTTCAAGTGGCTCAATTTCTCTCTTCGATTCAAGAGTCTTGGAAGCTTTGGTGGTGAAAGTTTTAGGGATGATGACTTATATCTTCTACAACGGGGCTGCTCGATATCCTTATCTCGGTACTCGTATCATCATCTTCTTTAACTATATCATCTATTCTATCCTTGTAAATATTTATTCGAAAAACAAAATACAAAATTATAAAACCAACAAAAAGAAAATAGAAAAATATAAAACCAACAAAAGAAAATAGAAAAATATAAAACCTTCAAAAATCCCATAAAAAAATCAGAAAAATTAAAAAAATACCAAAAATATGTTTTCCAAGACATGTCTTCTGGTATCGATAACATCTACGGTCTTAGAAATGTCATTCAATAATGGTACGGGATTTTAGATGAAGTTCGAGCAGGAGGTGTAAATATTCTTTTTCAAAACATGTCACAAATCAAATGGCTTGCAGTTATTTCAGACTGTAACCCGTGCTTAAAACTATGGCTTGCTATTATTTCTGATAGCAACCCGTTCTTAAAGGAAGGAAAGTGTTGCGCTAAACAATTTTTCAAAATATTTCATGCACTTATCCTAAAAACAAAACAAGGAAAGTATGTCGAAGGACTGCTGTTCCTACACAAATGTTTTTCCGTCTAAAATTCTTCAGAAAAATATTTGGTGTTTTAAAAAATGGTGGTAAATGAGTTACTTTAAAAACAATCAGTTTCAGAGTTTTTATTAAATTTGCAAACTCAATCAATGACTTCAGCGCTTTTAAACTCTTCAGAAAAATGAGTCATTGATTGAGGGGGATAATGTTTTCAAATCTATATCATCTAACGAACTTTCTTAATTATCCTACGTGCTTATCTGGAAAAATATAATTGCCTATGTTGAAGGACTAGGTTTCTAGGATATGATTGTTAGGTTTAGATGATTAGAGTTTGTGAAACACCTTATTCCTATGCCTTATATAATCTGATTGTTATGTTGAATTGACTTTGATTAGTCGATTGCTGTTATGGGTGATGTCGACCACTATATATTTGTATGTGTGTTCACTAACGTATGCAGGTATTTTGGTTATAAGAATGTTCCCGATCCGGATCCCACTAATGAACATGATTGGATGCCGAAAGGAAAGGGTAACTATATCTTGGGTTGACAAATGAAGAAACGGAGCTTAATTGGACTTCTATGGAGAGTTGGCATGAAATGCAACGTAAGAGGTCTTACTGCATCAGCAGATGGTTTTCTTCAGCAAGTGAAGAAACGGAGCTTAATTGGACCTCAGTTGGCATTTAAAATGCAACGTAAGAAGAAGTCTCACTGCATCCGCAGACGGTTTTTCTTCCAAACCCTACAGCAACAACAACAGAAGCTTCTCAACCACTAACGTATCTTTGTGCAGGATACCATTTTTAAACATTTTTGAATAAATTTGAATAAATTGTTTTGAAAATGGAATATATTGTTTTGAAAATATATTGGACTAAATTTTGAAAATCACCGGACTTCAATTTATCAAAACTTAAGTCACTCAATTATCGACTTCGGTCATCGATTGAGGGGGAGAGTGATTTAATTTAAAATATTTTCATACAATATATCTTCAAAAAGTCCGTTTTGTACAACAAAAGGTGGTGATCTAAAGATTTAATGTTATGTCATGGTATGATTTTTTCTTTAGAATCAAGGTCTTTCAAAATGAAATCTTTTCTGTTCTTGTTTGATTGTGAAATTGTTTTGTTTTACTTAAAAGATCTCTTAAAAACTATCATACCTGACACTAACAATCTTTAATGTCTTAAAATGGTCCTTATCTGTCATCTTTCAAAATTGAATCTTGCCACGTCTTTCCCCAAATTTTCTAAATGATTTAAATCAGTTGGGATCACAAATCTCAAATGGTTTGATATTTTTGATCGGGGTAGAGATCGTGATTTTAAATCTCAAATCTGTTTTAATGGAATTGGTTTTAGTCCTTCAAAGGCACTCCTGCCTCCATGTGCCAAACGATTTCAATATACATAATGCACATGTTGAGGAGGAGGATTTATCCAAAAACCATATGAGTATTTAAACAAGGCCACATTTTCTCCCATGTTTTCTAAACCTTATTAAATCACTTGGGATCCAAAATCTCAAAGGGTTTGACATTTTTGATCGGGGGAGAATTTGTGATTTAATTATGAAATTTGATAAAAGGTGATCGTTTTTGATTTAATTGTGCAGGCTGCTCTCTCATATGTGCTAAGCGCTTTCGAATCTCGAAGCATATATTGAGGGGGAGCATTTTAAAAGAAAATAAACTATCGAGGTACAAAAGCTTTTATGTTTTAACATAATGTACCTTGATTGAGTTTTCAAATGGCTTCTTAAATGGCTTTTGTAATCATGGATGTGCTTCAAAAGAACTCTTGCCTCTATGTGATAAAAATGATTTCAAAAAATCCTATGCACATATTGAGGGGGAGAATTTTACCAAAGAAATTCAAATGGCTTTTTCTAAGGAAATTGTGATCAAGAAATTATTTCAAAGAAATTATTTCAAAGAACTCTTGCCTCCATGTGCCAAACAATTTTAAATTATATGCACATGTTGAGGGGGAGCATTTCTAAAATGATCAAAACTATTAAGGTACAAAATGCTTTGATCTCGTATCACAAGTACCTTGATTGTATTTCCAAATGATTTTTCGATTGGTTTCATGAAGGAAAGAACAATACCAAAAGACCGACCAATTTACTTTATGCATGGTGTTATAAGGATGGTTAGGTTAGGTATTCGTTCCCACGATCCCGCCAGAGCCGGAGGGATCTACCCAGGGACAATCCACTAGATAGTGTAGAGTCCTTAGGTATGATGAAAAAAAAAGGAGAAAAATGAGAATATGGGAAGAGTGTGGACTGAGACAGAGCTAGTACTGGAATAAACCCAACAAGGTTCTAGTTATGATGTCTCGGTAAGCACTGAAGGGGTTGAAGAATGAAAAAGAACTGAATGTGAAAAAGGGTGAAAAGAAATAGCCCTCCATCAATTCAACCTTAGGGCAGAAACCGGGTTCAATACATATGCTACTGGTTGTTACTAAGGTAACACTGGTATTGAAGACAAGACGTCATGGACCCAGTGACGCACTGCACTAAACTTCCCAAGCCACTCAAGTTCCTCTTAAAAGGGCTTGTTTCATTCTCAAGGGGAACCGACATTATCTATCGACTTTCTCTTAGAGATTGTTGATATTGAAGAAGGAGACCCTCTCCCTAGTCTCCGGCACAGGAACCAAATATGCACGATTGAGTCTAGAGCCAAGAGATCATCCACAATATCTCATTAGGACACTAAATTATTGAAGACTTGCTGTTTCACACAATGTGGAAAGTAAGTACATATTAAGAGTCCTACGCATTATCCTTGTGGTATTGCCAGAACATCCGAGTGATATGAAAATATTCACGATGAAGATGGAAATCCTTCTAGAGCCAACATCAAACAAGCTCTTGGTGGGTGACATGTGAGATCTTCTCGTAAGATCAAACTTATGACAACTGGATAGAAACAATGGGGCGATTCAGTATTGAATCAACCTTGGTCCAGGAATGGATTTGACGAATACTTTTGGAAAAACCGTTCGATGTGCAAACCTTCTTTTCTCTAGCACGTCGAATGTGTACTTATGTTTTCAAATTCAAAAAGTATCTCTGATTGAAAAATACTTTTAGAAAAACCGTTCGATGTGCGAATCTCTTCTTTTCGCTAGCATGTCGAATGTGTACTCATTCTCTAATACAAAAAGTATTTTGTTTGAAAATTGATCTTTCTCATAAAACCTTCGTCGTATTGCAAAACTCTTTCTTCAAGCAGTACGCGATTGTTTTTCAAATCATTTTTCATCAATCAGTGAATCTCAATTCGCTGGTTCACTCACTCCGTGTTGTCTTCTTTGAGACGTTCCGGTTTGAGAACAGCTAGAACAGCTGCGAAACCCTGTCAAGGAGATTCTTAGGAATCCTACCTGATCACAGGCAGTACTTGTACTGATCAACGGGGAACCGTGGGCCGTGTACCTCAATTCAGCGAAAGTGGTCAAAGACACTTTCGTATGTTTTATTGCTAACTGTTGTTTGCAGGTACACTTGGACGGTTGCAGCTGATCAGAATTGAGGAGTCAATCCAAAGCCACATGTTCACAGCAACCACACTTAATTGAAGAAATCATGACTGGTGCATATCTACATAACCTGGTTCTGATATTTTTATACTATGCTTCTGCTACGCTACTGCAAATATCATGAACCAGTAAGGCTTCAGCTACTCTGATGGAAAGATGTCATGATTCAAAAGTGTGAGCATGTCGGTCAAAAAGTCACAACTTCACATGATGGCAACACAATAAAGGGTGATCCAGAGATTTACTGTGGCTGATGATCTCAAAGAAAGCTCGAAGATCATCAAGATGTGGATCAGTTCAAAGACCTCCACTGAAAGTACAAATCAATACGGACTTTGAAGTTGCACTACAAAAGCACAAAGATTGCGGAAATGAAGAATTCAAGTCTACGAGCTCAAGAACAATGTCAAGAATAGAATGCTAGGATTCGAAATGTAAAACATGGGGTGACCTCCCTTAGGGGGAGATTGTTAGGAATTGGAAAATTTCTTAGTGAAGAGTCGGTCACCCCAAATGTTATCTAGCTTAAGTTAGCTCGTAGACTTGTCGTTAGTTACGTTATTTATCAGTTTATTAGTTAGTTATTAGTTTAGTTTAGCGTAGTGCAACACCGTGGAGGAAGGACGGGTCTTTACCCACTGTATCCCTGATCCACAGGCCGATAGGAGGTCGTGTATTGTGTAAGTATAAATACCCCTTCCATCCATGGAAGGGGTGGTGCTTCTTTTCATTAATCTAATATTCCATACTTTGAGTAACTCTCTAGCAAGAACACCCTCTCTCTCTCTACTTTCTCTCTCTAAAATGGTAAACATGTATTTTGATCATCCAAGACCACCCGAATCATCAAACACAATAAAAATAACGATCCTACAGATTAATAAAGACTTCATAGGTCCCCAACGACCTTTCTATCTAGATGAAGCCTTTGCTAGTAAATCAAATTTCCATGAAAAAGAATTGGCTAGGGACATGGAAGTGAACCCGTTCGAGGACGCCCTAGTGATTAGGAAGATGACCGAGTTCCTAGGAAGCTTGCCCGTCAACCTTGTCATGAATAAGTGGAAAGTTGAGAGCGATAAGCCTAAGCATAAGTGGAATTGGGATAGACCTCCTAGTGATAGTAATGGAGAGTGGCACATTAGGATAACGATCTATGACCCCGATGGAGAAAAGTTTGAAAAGGCATACCAAACTAAGCGTACCACTAGGAACTTAAATGATAAGTTTGATCCTTATGACAATCTTGAGGATAGGCTTACTTATATAGGTACGTAGGGGCACGACTTCGAGTCTAGCTACAAGACTCATAAATAAAGAAAAGCACTTCGTGGGAGGCAACCCATGCTTAATTGTTTGCTTGTTTGTGTGTCGTATATCTTTTATTGATTGTTTATTCTCATGTTTGAATTTGTGAAAATGCTTTATTTTGTATTTAACCTCGTATTAATTATATATGAAGGTATTTTACAAAAGGGATAAGTGTAGGGAGGATTACACACGTTTTCAAAAAGAACGTGAACATGAGAATTACGATTATTAAAAAGATATACGTGTGTGTTTGTTAGAGTCAAATGCTTGTATCGAGTCATAATGGATGTTTTGCAGAAATGTTTTCCAGATTCTAAAGATATAAGTTTTCCAGATTTTTTTTTCAGAAAATCGCATACCAGTTTCTGCCAGGATAACCTGACGGCGTCAGGATTGCAACCTGACGGCATCAGGAGGAGTAGAAACAACTTATAATTTTTTCTCGTTTTATGTGCTACTTATAAATTTTTGGAATTTCTCAGGTCTTAATTTTCCAGAAAATCTGTAAACATCCATTCCACAAGCATTATATCCTAGTTTAGTAGAGTTATATATAGTGTTACCGCCGATTTTACGTGAAGGTTTCGTTTGTTTTCTTCAAGTGTGTAGGTTTTATTTATCAAGAAGAAGATATAAAAGATTGGATGGAGCTTTTCACACATACATTCTTCTTGAAGAAGGATTTAACCACTACTTCACACGGATCCTATCGAGCTAATCAGGGGAGTATTAGTTTCTTTCGTTTTTAATTACCTTCCATTATCATAACTTTGATACTTTCAGGGAACATTGAGGACACTGTTCAGTTTAAGTGTAGGGAGGGAAAATAAAACGGGACCTTTGAAACTATGCTTATCCTTGACTATTTGCCTTATCCAATATCATTTGTGTAATAAACCATGAGAAATATTGGTTAGGGTAATTTTGGCACCAAATTTAAAATTTTTCATGACATGTAGGAGTGGGCCATTAGTCTTAATAAAGCGTCTCATGGATAGGAAGTTATATGACTAGCACAAAACCCTTTACCACTTAAATTCCACCCAAAATGTGAGGATCGCCCTTAGATTTGTAGGAATTAAAGAATTCATCTTTAATGCTTCAAGAGTGTACCGGTAGTATAATAGATTCTAGAACTTGTTTTGTGATGCATTCTGAGATCGCTAGTGAGACTACACTTGTGTAGTTAGGAATAACTAAATGATAAGAGGCATTAGGATAACCCTTGTTTGATACCCGTTTTATAATTACTTCTTCCACATCGGTTGAGTAATTCCCCCACACCCTTGCGTTGTACTCATCTTTAGTACACGATACCCCTAGCTAACCCCTCATAGCCTATCCTTTTTGCGGTTCTCATGATGTTTTGGTTTTTCGGAATATCAATGAAGAGCATTGTTTAGAATCCACCCCCAAATGTACACCCACATCGCCTTAGCCTACCCTGTATGCACTCACTTTTAGTGCATTATTTTTATCATACTAAACCCTTAGTTCAATTATCTAGTTGCTTGCATAAGTTGCTAAGTCGAGTCATATCCTTTGTACAAAGTTTTGGGACGATTGGGACTCATGGGAAAAGTTAAATTTTATGAAGTGACGGGAAGGAACGTTAAATTCAAATTCCTTTTATTTACGTAATAATGTACTCCAAGTGTTTTTATCTTTTCAATTCGGGTCAAATTAGTGTTAGAATAATAAAAAATCAAGTGTAGGGATGTGCCTATAAATCCCTATTATTTTGATGTTATCGTAGAGGATTGTAGAGTAAAAGTGTATGAAAAAAATGAAAAAACATACGTGCTACCATCCTACATCTATCTTTAAATTTATGTTTGTTTGTTTTAAAGTTATCTAGAGTTTAGAGTGTCGAGTCTTGGCTTAGCAATGCGATTCTTCTCAGGCTTGTAACATAAAGATTTTTGACTTGCCACCACTAAATCGCCTATCCCACCAAACCCTTTGTTTCCCTACCGTAAGCCTAACATTACAACCCTTTAAAAGACCTCTTGGATAGTTTTTCCTAGGTGCTTACGCCAAAGCGATGGAGGTTTGATCTAGTCTCAAGCCTATGGTAATCTATGTACTAGGACCGGTTAATGAGTGTTTATCTTCCATTTCCAATTTGATATATTTCATATACACCCGAGAGATGAGAGTATCCAAACACCACTTGTGAGGTGCTAGTATGTAATTTCCGTGCTTGTTATGACTTTTGCGGGGCTTATACTTGTTGTGAATTGTTCTAAACTAATGCTTGATGACCCCTAACTTATAAATTAATTGGCCAAAAGCACATTTGCTTGAGGACAAGAAAATACCAAGTGTAGGGATATTTGAGAAGGATTTAAAAGGTACACTTTTGAGGGGTCATTTAAGCCCTTAATCAACCACTTTTATATCTGTTACTGCTTAATTTCGTTCCTTTTCACTTTTTAGGTCTCTTGAAGGCAAATTGCTGGAATGACACTTATTCGGACGAAAAGGTGTGAATATATGAAAAAAATGGCCAAGTCAAGATCAAGACACTTAAGCTGCTGGAATTCAAGGTGACGGCGTCACAGTTAGAAGGCGACGCCGTCGCAACATGCTCCAAATTTGTGATGACTCAGTAGCGATATTGCTATTTTGCACCCGACGGCGTCAGGTTTTAAAGAGTAGGGCGTCACAACTCAAACGGCCTAGATTCAGATCCAGACGGCGTCAGAAGATGAAGCTGACGGCGTCACAACCATAAGGTGACGCCGTCACAAGGTTGACATGGTCAAGACAAAACCCTAATGGCAGCAATCCGACGACGTCACATTTAAAGAGTGACGTCATCGCAAGTTGTAACTCTATATATAGAATTCGAATTTTCAGACTTTTAGAGAGGTAGTTTTGTGGAGTAAAACCTAATAGCGATTTTTGGGTGTCTTGAGCAGTATCTTAGGGTTCTCATACCCTATTTTACAACAGGATAAGTAATTAACTTTATTGATTCAATTATGTCTTCAATTGTATGTGTGTATGCTTGCATGTTTTCCATGTCTGGCTAATTTACTTGTGTGTTTGCTTAGATCTGAGAAACCTAGGTATTGAATATTGATTGGTTGTCTTTTATCTTAATTGTAATTGACCTAGGATTGCGATAGGTCATTCTTTGTGTTTTTAATGCTTGAGTAATCTTTGTGAACATTAGTTTATAATCGCCTAGAATTATTGTAGGCTAAACATCCAAAGATAACCTTAGAGTTAGTTTATGAATCCTAGAGATTTCGTAGGCAATAACCTTAAGGTAGTCTCAAAGAGTTAGGGAAAAAAGCATACCCTATGACCTTAGAAGACACAACGCGTTAAGAATAAGGACGTGACAATTCAACCATCAATAGGAGATAACTAGGGAGTAATAGTATCTAGGTAAGCACATCTTTAATCATCATACGAGCACACATCAATTAGACATAGACTACCCCTTAGCTTAGTTAATTAGAATAGATAATAGTAGAGTAATCGGTAGAAATACCAAATTCCCCAAATCCAATACCCCGAGATTCGTACCTTTCAATTTTCTAAAAAATATAAAAAAAAGATAAAAAAATAATCTTCCTCAACCCCAACCTTAGCGTAGTAACTTCTCACTAGCATTCCTATTCCCCTAGAGAACGATATCAATCCCGAGGCTTACCCTAATACTATACTACAACGATTAGGTTCACTGCCTAGGTGGTTGGAAAACTTGCTCAAAGAAAAGGAAGTTTCCTTTGACCCCGAACGCGCGTTTTACGCGTATCATTTACATAATTCCCAACAATCCTCCCCTAACTTGATCTTCACTTATGAACTTTAAGTTTCTTCCTTTTAAGCTTCATGAGGATGTTGTAAACTTTCTTCTTGGAATTATGTTGAGCTGCAATCCTGTGAGTCTTCAATTTCTAATCTGTTGCAGCATCTGTGAGACAAGTATCAGCACTCCATGGTTTTACTTCAGTTCTTTTCAGCAACATTGGCAATATGTACATCAATTTATAAGGTTTCATGTTATTCTCATCACTTCCAAGTGTGTTAACTCCTGTGAGAGGTGAATCATTGAAAATTTATGGGTTTGATGTCTCTTTACCAGTTAACCATAACTCTGGAGTAGACAATGTTTGGTTTACTAACCATGGTACATTGATAATCATTTCAACTCTTTGTACATGAAACATGGTGAGTTGAAATACCATATGATTTTTAGCAAATCATCAGGTATCAACAAATTTGACTTGTTTTTACCAAAAGCCGTACCCTTTTGGACTAGTTAATTCTTTGGTGTATCAATACCCAGGTGAAATAATAACCAGTTATGGTTTTTCCACAGCCTTTACCACAAGCCATACTCTTGTGGGCTAGCCAACTCTTTATCAAACACATATATGGTGAGTTGATTACCATACAATTTTTGGCAAATTGTCAACCATAAACGGATTTGAGACATCTTTACCATAGCCGTTTGCTCATGGATTAGCCAGTCCTTATGTTGATTAGACATGGTGGACTGATTACCATTTGTTGTTTTGGTGCACAGCACCTTCACCAAGTGAAAACCTTCTCCAAACAATTTTACTGATCAACTTTTAAAACATACCCAACATCACTTAGAAAATTCTGTTGTTGAGATTTTGATTCAACTAACCTCAAAAGCTGATAGCATGCATCATCCTTTCTTTCACCCAATAGCTTCTTCTCAAGCATAACTTTGTAAACCCTGTTTGGAATTGGATACTCCACTTCTGTCAGCATGTAGATGTTTGCAGTTTCCAAGACCAGACAAGGCACTTGACAAGTATGAAAGTATCTCCATCTAATCACTTGTTCTTTATAGGCTAGCTTCCAGATCTCATCTCCAGCATCTGGTGTCTCAAACATGGTCTTCAAGTCTCCCCAAAGGACTCTCTCACATTCTTCCTCAGGCCTCTTATCACCATGGTTCTCCATCATTAGCCTATACATCTCCTTCAGATCATCCCTGGAAAGATCACTCAACAAAGCTGGAAAGTTAACATATATAGTGTCAGTGTAATCTTCCCTTACTATCTGGTAAACTCCTTTGTTCCCAGTCTTGATGACCTGACACTTTGCAATCTTAGCAGGATTTGCTGAACCTTCAGGAATTGTGCCCATGGTAAACTCTTCTGAGGAAGGTTCATCAACCTTATCTTTCATGTAAGCTTCCACTTCCTCCTTAGTCTCAGTCTTATCCTTCTTCATTCCTTTCTTTGCAGTAGATTTCCTTCAGGTTCTTCTTCCTTCTTTACAAATTTTTTCTTAGTAGCAACTTCTTCCTCTGCAACCTTCTGCTTCTTAGCCTCCTCAGATTGAAGTTGAATGCCTTTCCTTTTCATCCTTGAAGCCTCAAGTTTTGAATCTTTAGGAATGAAACTTTGGATTTGCCTCATGACCTTTTCAAATTCTGCTTTTAATTTATAAGGCTTCAATTTATTTAACTGGCCCATCTTCTAGTTAGGATCCCCTTGATTCTTAATGTAGTTCATCATGTACTATCTTTGTTCACCTTTGGTCAGGGGTCTGTTCCTTCTTTCCTTTTCTCTTTGTTCTCTAAGAAGCCTTTTCTTCTCATTTACCATTTCCACCATCTTCCTGGCATAGTATTCTGCACCAATATCAGCTAGGATATCTCTATTTAATTCTAGTTTGGCCCTTATGGTTTCCCAATCCTCATCTGTATAAAACTGTGCAGCTTTCATAACTTCAGCTTTTCTCTTCTTTTGTGCTTCAGTTAGTTCTGGTTGCTCCTTCAAGTTCTTTGCAATAAGCTCATCTTTCAAATTTTCTTCTGCAAGTTTAGCTTCTTCAGCTGCATCCTCTGCTTGAATTCTTGCAATCTCAGCTAGACTAGCTTCTTCTTCTATGAGTTACTTTTTAGTCTTTGTAGGTTCAGAAGTCTCTTGCAATATCCCTTTACCTTTTCTCTGCACAAACTCTTCACCAGTACTGGTCTTGACACCACCAGTACTAACATCAACACTAGCAGACTCTGGTTTATCACTACCAGAATTAATAAATGCACCAGTATTAACCTCTGCATAATTAGTATCAATATCTTCGAAGCCAGTATTAACTTCAGCACCAGAGTTAACTTCAGTGAAACCAGCAGAACTTGCAATCTTTGAGGACTAATATGTGTTTCCTCATAGGATTTATCCTTTGTAGGTGTCCTGAAAGTTGACTCACCCTCCTTCAAATTCCTCCCCTGTTTAGAAGAATTTTCAGCTTACTCACCTTCTGAGTGAGTAATTTCAATCCCTTTTTGTCTGACTATCACTTCCAGCTTTTTAACCTTTTTCACCAATTTAACTATAGCCTCACCCATTGTCTCTTTAGTCTTCTTCAGATTCTTTTCCAACCCATCTATCCTGGTCAGTAACTGAGGAACCAATTTGAGAAGATCATCTATAGTCATTGAACTTGGTGCTGTTGTAGGAGTGGGTGTTGGAGGCTGGGTTTGAGGAATCACAGGTGGTTCTTCCTCATGAGCTGGAGGTGAAGGTGGTAGGGGTGTTGGTGTTCTCTGTTCAAAAGTAGGCTCTTTTGGTTCTAGAATAGGCTGAGACTGTTCTTCAGAATAAGCAGATGTAGTTAGAGCAGATGTAGATGGAACAACAACTGATGTACCTGCAGGGTTAGTGGCAACAGTAGGCAACATAGCAAGCAATAAAGGCTTGTGTACCCCTTCAAAACCCCTTTTCATATTATCAAAAATCTTTTTAGAGAAAGGTACAACAATGTAAGGGTTTTTGCTTTCAGTTTGTACATCCAAATCATTTGAAGAAAGTGTGGGTACATCAAAAACTTTTTCTTGCTGTTAGTATTGGCAACCATGGAATCAAAAATCATTTTTGAAAAGTTAAAAAGTCTGCCAATGGAGAGACAGATCAATACAGTAGCAATATTGCTACCAAACTGATCCCATCCACCACTCTTAGAGCTCAGACAGTGTAAAATATGATGCACAAGAAATCGCCATTGTGGTGTAAAATGACTTTTCCAAAAAGTGTAGGATCCATCAGTTGGATATCCCATATTTCCCATCCCCTGAAAAAGTTTATTATTTGGCAACATTGAAATCCCTGAGGCATCAGCCAATTAAAGCTTGCTTTTGACTGATTCCTCACTGATTGAATACTCTAAAGTATCAATTGTTCTAGTGTCCCATCAGCAAGAGTTCTGTCAGTAGCAGTCTGCCAGAACTGTTTGACTAGGGAATCATAGATAGGTGGATTATGAGTGAGGGCATACCTTATGTGAGTACCCTTTAAAAAGTCCACTATCTGTTCGAAACCTGTACTTTCGGCAGGCTTCTTGAGAAATCCCACTTGATTGTGCTTATCAACGAACTTTAATTGTGACATCTTTTAAGTGAATTGAAGTACTGGTAGTGCGGCGCGTTTAGGGTTTAGTGTTGGTAAGGAGACTTAATCGAAAGAAAAGATATAAACTTTTAAAGATTAGGATAAAGTAAATAAAGGATAAATATGAATTCTAAAAATAAATATTATCCATATATATACTTCTGACCGCCTAAAACTAGGTAACGGTACTATTTAAACACTCTAAACCAAATTTTCCTCGACCAGCACTAAAGGTAACTTATTTTACACTACCAGACTTAAAATAGTCAAACAGACTTAAAAATGACATCACCAGTATTAACTCAGTACAATAGCTCATCAACCAGTACAACTTCCATACATCTTCAATCTTTGAAGATCCTTGCTTTTCCTGGAAAAATTAGTCTAAAACCAAGAAAAAGATACAAATATCTATGGAAACCAGAATTAAAAACAAACAACTACCAGAATTAATTCTATATCTACCAGGTTTAGCTAGCAGATTTAACTCTAAACCTATCAGAATTAACTACCATCTTTAACTAATAGGATTGACTACCCGTACTAACTAATATTAATACTCTTATTACAAACTATACATTTATCCTCCCCATAAATATAGACATGGGTTTACCATTCCAATATTAACTACTAGAAAATTAAATCTTGGTCCATCAAAGGCTTTGGTCAATAAATCTGCTACATTATTATCAGTGTGAATCTTTTCCATCCTAATCAATTTCTTTTCAAAGAAATACCTTATAAAGTGATGCCTGATTTCAATATGTTTAGTCTTAGAGTGGTAAACAGGGTTCTTTACTATACAAATAGTGCTCTCATTATCAATGTGAATTATTGTATTCATGAAATTGATATCATAATCCAACATTTGATTCTGAATCCACAAGACTTGTCCATTGCAATTTGCAGCAGCCACATACTCAGCTTCAGTTGTTGATGTAGCCACTATAGTCTGCTTCTTGCACTGTCATGAGATGAGTCTCATGCCAAGGAATTGACAACCACCAGTTGTGGATTTCTTGTCAAGGCGTGCCCCAGCATAATCACTATCTGAATAGGCTTCCAGGTCAAAAGATGACTCTTTAGGATACCATAAGCCCAAATTGGGTTTGCCCTTAAGGTATTTAAAGATTCTCTTCACAACATGAAGATGTGAAGTCTTGGGTGTAACCTAAAAACGAGAACACACACAAACTTCATACATAATATCAGGCCAAGAGGTTGTTAGATACATGAGGGAACCAATCATGGATCTGTATAAATGTACATCCACATCTTCAGCTTCCTCATCCTTTGTTAATTCCACCTTGGTCTCCATTGATGTCACTGCAGTCTTCACACTGGCATAGTCAAACTTCTTCAGCATCTCAACAACATACTTGTCCTGAGAGATGAACAAACCATCTGGCTTCTATTTGACTTGCAATCCGAGGAAGAATGTGAGCTCTCCTATATAACTCATCTAAAATCTGCCTTTCACAAGGCCCTCAAACTCTTCACACCAAGACCTGTTTGTAGAACCAAAGATGATATCATCTACATACACCTGCACTAGCATGATATCCTTCTTGTCCTTCTCAATGAATAGGGTATTGTCAATGGTGGCCCTTCTGTATCCATGCTTCTCAAGAAAAGTGGAGAGTGTAGCATACCAAGCTTTGGGAGCTTGATGTAGTCCATACAAGGCTTTGATTACCTTATACACTTTCTTGGGATGAGCAGGATCCACAAAACTGGAGGCTGAGCAACATACACCTCCTCATCAATAGTGCCATACAGAAAGTCACTCTTCACATCCATCTGATAAACTGTGAAGCGCATATAGGAGGCAAAGGCCAAAAGTAACCTGATAGCTTCAATGTCAGCTACAGGAGCAAAAACCTCATCATAGTCAATGGCTTCCTCCTGTCTGTAACCTTGGGCCACCAGTCTAGCTTTGTTTCTGACCATAACACCTCTTCATCCTTCTTGTTCTTGTAGACCCATTTTGTACCAATCACCTTTGCACCAGAAGGTAGATCTACCAGAACCTATACCTCTTGCAGCTTAAACTGCAATAACTCCTCTTACATTGCTTCAACCCAACTTTCATCTGTAAGTGCATCAGTTATTTTGGTGGGTTCCTTCTGAGAAAGGAAACATGCAAAAAGATAGTGTTGGTGGTCTTTGTGGTTGTTCCTCTACTGCTTTTGAATAAAGCCAAGAAGTGCATGAGCTTCAGACTGTTTCTGCACTTTACTTCTGGTTTGCATAGCTGACTTAGGATCACCCAGTATCTGACTTTGTAGATGAAGGTAGTGAATCCTAAGTGTAGGAACATGACTGAAATCTATCTCTGTAGGGAGATTATTGAAGTCCGTGATCACTCCTCCTTCATCATAAGAAGCCTCCTCAAATATCCCTTCAGCAGGCTTATCAAAAATGTTTAGATCTTGTATTTCTGATTCATCAAAATCATTATCAACCTTGCCAGACTTAACAAATGCACTACCAATATTATTAAAGTTAGTACTGGTAGCATTATGATCAGGTACTGGTGAATCGGGCAGGCCCGTATTAATGGTTGCACCACCAGTATTAACTGAGTTAGTACTGGTAGCCTTGATAGTAGGTACTGGCCCTAGATGCTTTTGAGCAAGTGCATCCAAATCCCTCTTGAATTCCAGAATAGCATCTGAATCACCAGTGGGAGAAGCCTCTCTCTCTTGAACCTGTGCATCAGTCTCTTTCTTCTTTGTAGGAACATAAGATTTCTTGGTTCCAGAGCAGGGAGCTCTTGGATGCTGGACTGCGGTAGACATAACCATAAGCTCCTCATTATCTTCAGTTTCCTCAGGAGCATGAGTACCTGCACTGTTAGTATCTTCTGATGAACCTGCATGGTTAGCTTGATTTCCTAAAGATACAGGAATATAGTTCATAGAATCAGTTAGATAATCTAAATCAAACATCCATCTATAACCTACTACTTTCACATTTGGCTTTTCCTCAAGAAAATTTACATGCAATGTCACCTCTACTCTCTTAGTCACTAAATTGTACTATACCCTAAAGGCCTTACTATTTAGTGAATAACCTACTAAGAAACCCTCATCATATTTGCCATCAAATTTTCCAAGCACACTGAGGGTATCTAAAATAGTAACATGGCACCCAAATGGTCTTATGTAGCTAATAATAGGTTTATGACCAAATAAAAGCTCATAAGGAGTCTAGCACTAAGGTTTAGTCACCCTTACCCTATTGAATATATATGAAGCACAGCTAACTGCTTTACCCCAAAAAGTGGTTGGTAAGAGTGAGTCAGCTAAATAAGTCCTAGCTGCCTTAATAAGGGTCATGTTCATCCTTTTTGCCACTTCATTTTGCTGTGGAGTCCTAGCAGTACTAATGATCTTAACCTTATGGTTAAGTTGGTTTTCTATCTGCCTAATAAAGGTATGAAGGATGCTATGTTAGGATCCAATATTTATGTTGTTTGATGATTCGGGTGGTCTAGGACAATGATTAAATAAGAAAGCCATTTAGAGAGATGAAGAGAGTTGAGAGGAGGTTTCTTGAAAGAGAGTTGCTATGTAAAAGTGAAAGATTAGATTCAAGAAGCCACACCCCTTCCATGGATGGAAGGGGTATTTATAGTTACACAAGATACGTCCTCCTATCGGACTGTGGATCAAGTATACAGTGGGTAAAGACCCGTCCTTCCTCCACGGTGATGCACTAAACTAAACTATGCTAATAACTAACTAATAAACTAACAAATAACGTAACTAATGATATGTCTACGAGCTAACTTATGCTAGATAATAATTGGGGTGACCGACACTTCACTATGGAATTTTCTAATTCCTAACAATCTCCCCCTAAGGGAGGTCACCCCATGTTTTACATTTCGAATCCTAGCATTCTATTTTATCTTCAGTCTGGAGCTCGTAGACTTTCATTCTTCACTTTCGCAATCTTTGTGCTTAAGTAGTGCAACTTCAAAGTCCGCATTGATTTGTACTTTTAGTGGAGGCCTTTAACTGATCCACATCTTTGATGATCTTCGAGCTTTCATTGAGATCATCAGCCACAGTAAATCTCTGGATCACCCTTTATTGTGTTGCCATCATGTGAAGTTGTGACTTTTGGACCGACATGCTCACACTTTTGAATCATGACATCTTTCCATCAGAGTAGCGGAAGCCTTACTAGTTCATGATATTTGTAGCAGCATAGCAGAAGCATAGTATAAAAATATCAGAACCAGGTTATGTAGATATGCACCAGTCATGATTTCTTCAATTAAGTGTGGTTGCTGTGAACATGGGGCTTTGGATTGACTCTTCAATTCTGATCAGCTGCAATCGTCGGGGTGTACCTGTATACGACAGTTAGCAATAAAGCGCACGAAAGTGTCTTTGATCACTTTCGTTGAATTGAGGTACACGGCCCACGGTTCCCCGTTGATCAATACAAGTACTGCCTGTGATCAGGTAGGATTCCTAAGAATCTCCTTGACAGGGTTTCGCAGCTGTTCTAGCTGTTCTCAAACCGGAACGTCTCAAAGAAGACAACACGGAGTGAGTGAACCAGCGAATTGAGATTCACTGATTGATGAAAAATGATTTGAAAACAATCGCGTATTGCTTGAAGAAAGAGTTTTGCAATACGACGAAGGTTTTATGAGAAATATCAATTTTCAATTTAAAATACTTTTTGTATTTGAAAGAGAATACACATTCGACGTGCTAGCGAAAAGAAGAGATTCGCACATCGAACGGTTTTTCAAAAAGTATTTTTTCAATCAGAGATACTTTTTGAATTTGAAATATGAATACACATTCGACGTGCTAGATAAAATAAGGTTTGCACATCGAACGGTTTTTCCAAAAGTATTCGTCAATTCCATTCCTGGACCAAGGTTGATTCAAGAATGAATCTCCTCATCGTTTCTATCCAGTTGTCACAAGCTTGATCTTACGAGAAGATCTCACAAGTCACCCACCAAGAGCTTGTTTGATGTTGGCTCTAGAAGGATTTCCATCTTCATCGTGAATACTTTTACATACCACTCAGATGTTCTGGCAATACCACAAGGATAATGCGTAGGGCTCTTAATATATACTTACTTTCCACATTGTGTGAAACAGCAAGTCTTCATGAATTTAGTGTCCTAACGAGATATTGTGGATGATCTCTTGGCTCTAGACTCAATAGTGCTCATTTGGTTCCTGTTCCGGAGACTAGGGAGAGGGTCTCCTTCTTCAATATCAACAATCTCTAAGAGAAAGTCGATAGATTATGTAGGTTCCCCGTGAGAATGAAACAAGCCCTTTTAAGAGGAACTTGAGTAGCTTGGGAAGTTTAGTGCAGTGCGTCACTGGGTCCATGACGTCTTGTCTTCAATACCAGTGTTACCTTAGTAAACACCAGTAGCATATGTATTGAACCCGGTTTCTGACCTAAGGTTGAATTATTGGAGGGCTATTTCTTTTCACCCCTTTTCACATTCAATTCTTTTTCATTCTTCAACCCCTTCAGTGCTTACCGAGACTTCATAACTAGAACCTTGTTGGGTTTATTCCAGTACTAGCTCTGTCTCAGTCCGCACTCTTCCCGTATCTCACTTTTCTCCTTTTTTCAATATACCTAAGGACTCTACACTATCTAGTGGATTGTCCCTGGGTAGATCCCTCCGGCTCTGGCGGGATCGTAGGAACAAATACCTAACCTAACCATCCTTATAACTCCATGCATAAAGTAAAATGGTCGGTCTTTTGGTACAGTTCATTCCTTCTCGAAACCAATTGAAAAATCATTTGGAAAAACAATCAAGGTACTTGTGATACGAGATCAAAAAATTTTGTACCTTAATAGTTTTGATAAATTAGAAAACCTCCCCCTCAACATGTGCATTATATATTAGAAATCTTTTAGCACATGGAGGCAAGAGGACTTTGAAATATTTTCTTTGATCACTATTTTCATAGAAAAAGCCATTTGATTTTCTTGGTAAAATTCTCCCCCTCAATATGTGCATAGGATAAGAGAAATCATTTTAACACATAGAAGCAAGAGTTCTTTTGAAGCACATCCACGAACACACAAGCCATTAAGAAACCATTTAAAACTCAATCAAGGTACTTTATGTTAAAACATAAAAGCATTTGCACCTCGATAGTTTATTTTCTTTTAAAATGCTCCCCCTCAATATATGCTTCGAGATTCGAAAGCGTTTAGCACATATGAGAGAGCAGCCTGCACAATTAAATCAAAATGATCACCTTTTATCAAATTTCATTATTAAATCACAAATTCTCCCCCGATCAAAAATATCAAACCCTTTGAGATTTTGGATCCCAAGTGATTTAATACGGTTTAGAAAACATGGGAGAAAATGTGGCCATGTTTAAATACTCATCTGGTTTTTGGATAAATCCTCCTCCTCAACATGTGCATTGTGTATTTGAAATCGTTTGGCACATGGAGCCAGGAGTGCCTATAAAGGACTAAAACCGATTCCATTAAAATAGATTTGAGATTTAAATCACGATCTCTCACCCGATCAAAGATTTCAAACCATTTTGAGATTTGTGATCCCAAAAGATTTAAATAATTTAGAAAATTTTGGGGAAAGATGTGGCAAGATTTGATTTTGAAAAATGACAGATAAGGACCATATTTAGACATTAAAGATTGTTAGTGTCAGGTATGATTGTTTTAAGAGACCTTTAAGTAAAATAAAACAATTTCACAATCAAACAAGAACAGAAAAAATTTCATTTTGACAGATCTTTGAGTTTTAAAGAAAATCATACCATGACATAACATTAAATCTTTAGATCACCACATAATTTCGTACAAGCGGACTTCTGATGAAATATTGTTTGAAAATATTTTATTTTAAATCACTCTTCCCCTCAATCGATGACCAAAGTCGATAATTGAGTGACTTAGGTTTTGATAAAAAGAAGTCCGGTGATTTTCAAAATTTAGTCCAATTAATTTTCAAAACAATGTTTTCCATTTTCAAAACAATTTAATCAAATTATTCAAAATTGTTTAAAAATGGTATCCTGCACAAAGATACGTTAGGTGGTTGAGAAGCTTCCGTTGTTGCTGTAGGGCTTGGAAGAAAACCGTCTGCAGATGCAGTGAGACTTCTTCTTACGTTGCATTTTGAATGCCAACTGAGGTCAAATTAAGCTTCGTTTCTTCAATCACTTAGAAGAAAACCATCTGCTGATGCAGTGAGACCTCTTATGTTGCATTTATGCCAACTTTCCATTGAAGTCAAATTAAGCTCCGTTTCTTCATTTGTCAACCCAAGATATAGTTACCCTTTCCTTTCGGCATCCAATTATCTTCAATTGTGGGATCCGGATCGGGAACATTCTTTTATACCAATATACATGCATACGTTAGTGAACACACATACAAATATATGGTGGTCGACATCACCCAAACAACAATCGACTAATTAAAGTCAATTCAACATAACAATCAGATCATATAAGGCATGGGGTTTATGTGTTAATCAAACTCTAATCATCTAAACCTAACAATCATATCCTAAATTCCTACTCCTTCGACACAGGCAAATATCATTTTTAATTAAGCACGTAGGATAATTAAGAAAGCTCGTTAGATGATATAGATTTGAAAACATTCTCCCCCTCAATCAATGACTTATTTTCTGAAAAGATTAAAAGCGCTGAAGTCATTGATTGAGTTTTCAATTTTTTTACGAAAAACTCTGAAACTGATTGGTTTTGCAACTCATTAACCACCATTTTGTTAAAACACCAAATATTTTTCTGAAGAATTTTAGACGGAAAAACATTTGTGTAGGAACAGCAGTCCTTCGACATACTTTCCTCATTTAGATTTTAGGATAAGTGCACGAAATATTTGAAAATTGGTTTAGCACAGCACTTTCCTTCTTTTAAGAACGGGTTGCTATCGGAAATAATAGCAAGCCATGGTTTAAGCACGGGTTACAGTCTGAAGTAACTGCAAGCCATCATTTGAAGCCCGGGTTACAGTCTGAAATAACTGTAAGCCATAGATTTGTGACATGTTAGAAAGAAATATTTACACCTCCTGCTCGAACTTCATCTAAAGTCCCGTGCCATTATTGAATGACATTTCTAAGACCGTAGATGTTATCGATACCAGAAGACATGTCTTGAGAAAACATATTTTTGGTCTTTTTCAAATTTTTTGATTTTTATGGGTTTTTGATGATTTTATATTTTTCTATTTTGTTTTGTTGGTTTTATATTTTTGTATTTGGTTTTTTTTTTTTTTTTTTTTTTTTTTTTTTTTTTTTTTTATAATAAATATATACAAGGATAGAATAGATGATATAGTTAAAGAAGATGATGATACGAGTACCGAGATAAGGATATTGAACAACCCCGTTGTAGAAGATAGAAGTCATCATCTCTTAAACATTCACCACCAAAGCTTTCGAGGCTTCTAAATTGAGATAAATTGAACCATCTGAAAGAGAGACTTTGGCAGCTTCCCCCCAAACCGAAAATCCTTATGTTGAGCAGATTCGAAGCTCTATTTCAAGCTTGCTTTAGCCAGGTGCACAAAGAAGCACACCATTATCATAAACCCAGCTGCTCCTTTTAAGAATAATCACCGTGATTCTTCGTTCGAGGCTATATCATCCAATAGAATAACAACAAAGTATCATCCCACATTTAAATAATCTTCTCAAATTTCCTTTCCACTGAAGTCTGAAACGATCCATTCCAAAAGGTTTCAAGAGAACACTTCCCCCGTGTAGTTGAAATGATGCAGTCCGTCTCTTAGTATAATGCTCAAGAACTCTCCCGAATACACTTCATGAGGGGAATGAAGAACACCTTCCCATGTTCACATTTTTCTTCCCTGATGAACTTGTATGAAGCTCAAGAACCCGAAGTACACCAATATCCAAGAACTCTCCCAAATACACATCATGCCAGGAGAGAAAACACCTCCCCAATGTTTGTGGTAAACAATGGCTTTCTTCCCTGATGATCGTGTATGAAGCTCAAGGACCCAAAGTACACACATTCCCCAAAGAGAGAACAATCGATAACATTGAAGAAGCATGCCGAATCACTGATTATCTCTGCGGATGTCAACTCCGGAATAAGTGACTATATCTCTGAATAACTGATTAAGCCCTCAAGTGAGACAGCTGAGCGCCCCCAATGTACACAATTCTCTCTCCCCTGATGATTGCGATAACATCGAGATCATCACACACTAGTGTACCTCTTTAATCTTCAGAAACTTTCATTTACATCACTTCCCCCACGACGTTGGAATAAGAACACTAAACGCTTTGATGAGTAAAACCTTGAGTTTCTTTGCAGTCATGACATTTGTTTTCCCGGGATATTTTCAATCACTTTGAAGAGTTAAGTTCATCAAGTTTACTCGTCATGAGTCAAACCTTGAGTTTCTCTGCGGTCATAACATTTGTCTTCCCAGGATATCTTCAATTACTTAGAAGTATTAAGCTCATCAAGTTTACTCGCGTTTAGGTGCTTGTCTCCTTCCCCCTTGCTGGTTTTGACACTTCAGAATCAGCAAAACATTATAAGCCCAAATACTTGAAATCTGTTGAGAAGATCGCTTGAAGTCTTTGTGAGAATCAACATGCTGAATAATGTGAGCAAGTCTAATTGAGGATTAAATTCGACATATCACTCTCCCCCAATTAGTGCTCTCCCCTAAACCGACAATCTTTATGATGAATGCTTGAATTAAGAAGAAGTCTTTGGATTATCAAATGCAACTCGTCTTTAGTCTTCTAACATGCAGCAGAAAATGTAGAACAAACTGTAGACTCGACCTTCTTCAAGATTTTCCAGTTGGGGAATAGATAGTTAACATCTTCAACTCACACCAAAAAGCATCCCACCAAAAAGCATCCCAATTAACTTTCATCTTGCAAATCCCCTTAACTAAAATCCCTCCCAATCAAACAAGAACAAAAAGATGTTCATCAAGGAAATCAGCAATCAGGCCGCAACGAACACACAAGATGGTAACACCAAACTACCAATCACATCAAACAAGAACAGAGAGATTGTTCGGAATCATCATGTTGATGTATACGTGAAGCATTAACCGGAAGCACTTTGTCGATAAACTCATCAATCCGAGTGAAGATGTCAACCAACGGCTCTTAGAAGAGAAAAAACTCCATGTGAAGATGACCCGATAAGAAGAAGCTCGGTTCTTACATGAGTTTAGAGCCGTATGACCATTTATATTCACAAATATAAATCAACAGTGCAACAAATTCACACTTCTTCTCCCCCTCAAGAATTGCATACGGAGATGCCATTCTTGATTAAATAAGTGAAAATCATCTGAATGTTCTATTCACACTTCTCTCCCGCAAGATAAGCACATGATGTCACCATCTTCATTATAATCGAGCAAGTGGAATGAGAAAACAATCAGTGGTAGCCCGATTCACTTGATGACTGAAGCGCATGGAAAAAGTATGAAGCATGTTGATGAGAATGGTCATAATAGAGAAGATTTCTCTTCTTCATAAGATAAAGTGCACTGACGCGTACACTTTTCTTTTCTTTAGCGAACGAGGCATGAAATGATGTGTTCATATGTCATTATGTTGAAGTACGAGGCCTGAACTGATGTGAACAGACGTCATAAGAAGATTTCTCTTCTTTTGAAGATAAAGCACACTGAAATGTACACTTTTCTTTTCTTTAGAGTACGAGGCATGAACTGTTTGTGTTCATACGTCATAATCTCTCTCTTTTCATCTACTCTTGGCAAACTTGCAATCGCCCCATTATCATTCAGTAGGCTATTTGTCGTGACAACTGATGGAGAAAACCCGATATAATGAATTTGACCCTGAATTAAACTACCCCGAACTCGTGACTTAAACTTGCACATATGTAACAAAGAGCGGTACCGATTTCCATTAGCATCTCTAAGTACTCTCTATGTACTCTATATTCTTCAACCAACAAGCCATCAAGTATAAGACGTGCATTACCTCTTGAAAATCCACAATTGAATGTGACACTGAGCACTACAACATAACTCTTTAAAGTGATAGTTATTTTTGTGGTAAACAGAGCCCAATTCCCCCACGTGGTAAAAGAGAAGGAAAAGACTCCCAAAAATAACTAGATTTCCAAGTCTTTGTTTTTGAAAAAAAAAACTCGAACAAGGATCTCGAAGGATCTTCATCCAACCATCCCCGATACCTTCAGATACTAAGTACACTCGCCCGTGATATTTCACTTCAACCTCAAATAAATAATAGTGAATTAACTTCGTTGTCACATCTTGTTAAAAGCTCAAATCTAGATTCCTTTGATCTTAAAAGTGAACTTTGATAATGGTTTCATCCTGACCATGGTTAAAAAGCACATAACCCCCTAAAACCATGTAATAACCATACTGCCATGACGAATATCCAAACACACATCCAATTTATGAAGTACACCCTTTTATCCCTTCTTCGAAGCAGAAACCGTAGCACCAGCATCAGAAAAGATCCCGAAATACACTTTCCTTTTCTCCAGTATGTTTCCATCAATACGGGATTTTACAACTCTATGGTTTAATCTGAAAAATAGTTTCTTTCGCGGGATTTTACAAAACCAAGAATAAACCGTAAGATAGATCCGGAATTGCACTTTACTTTTACCAGGATGTTTCCATTGTTACGGGATTTTACAAGTCTATGATTTAAACCGAGAAATAGTTTCTTTCGCAGGATTTTACAAAATCAAGACAAAACCGTAAACAATGTCAGCTTGAATGTGTTATGACAACTTTGGTTTCGGTGAATATCTATTTTAGGGGAACATGCAGTGGTTCGTCAACTGTTCATTATCCAATATCCTCAACATCATCAACCATCCAATAAACACTTTGGTAAACACATCATTCACGCATTCTGTCGGCTATTATGGTGACCATATGGTGAAGTTAACCCGATATGCCAATCTAGATCATGAAGTGAAATTCCCTAGATTTGTTACTTAAACTTGTACTATTCCTTGTGAAGAAGAAACGGTGTACCCAATGTACAAAACCTCTTGACGTATCCTCAACTGCGTGAGACACCGAAGCGATAATTACGTTGTGGGTTAAACGAGAAAGAATCACAAACGCAACTAAATAGCCAAGTCTTTATCACACTTTATAAAAGCCCAAACAAGTCATCTTCGCGGAAGGGTAGAAAGAAAGAAAAGGAAATAAGTTAACGTACCCGGAAAAACTTACTTCAACTTCAAATATGAGATACCGAACAAACAACCCCATATTCAACATTTCCCAATAAACACTTTAAGCCGTGATATAATGTTCTTCGTGAAAGTGCATATACCATAGTACCATACCTCATAACCCATTGAATATCATCATCAAAACTCAATAAATCTCATTATCATTCAAGATTGTCCCTAATCAATAATCACCCAAGTCCAGTCCAAAGGATTAAATAGTAATGTCCATAGTTATGATCAAATGACCCACCTTGTGTGCCAAATATTAAGTTAACGAGGCCCCATACAAAATCCGAACCATCAATAGAGAGTAAGTATTCGACTCACTAGGAAAAATTCCGATCCACTCATCCACATGACAACTCGCTAAATCACCACTTTCAAAACTAGTACCAACCTTAACAAACCAAATCCAATCTTCGTATAACACCAATCTGGGCCCATGTGTTATGCTCTAATTCGTCCATCCAATATCAAAACCAGATAAACAAACTTGCAACTTAATAAATCCACCCAGCTGCCAAATAATCCAATAATTCGAGTCTAAGGGTGGTTATCACTCGGCCCATATATTAGCTTTAAGTCCAAGATTTGTGAATACCTGCTAGGGCCCAAATGTAGTCATGCTCCAAATCAAGTCTTACCCTAATTAATTGGGGTTTATAAAAGACACACATATCACTCTCTTACCCTAATAACTCTCACATTATCTCCGCCTCTCTCATTATTGATACAGAAAAATGAAACCCTAATCTCAAACTTAGTCCATCCGCCTCCATCAAATCACACAAACCAGATGAAATAAAGAAATACCATGATCATGAAACAAATCAAACACCACCAGTCTTCACTCGATCAACGTACCTCGCCACAGGGTTGGCTCGATGGTTATGTAACAGCCACAGAGATGGCTACGAGAGGTTATCTTGGCATCGGGACCATTCGATGAGGAACTGGTTGGTTATACATCTCAAGTTTTGATTGTGTAGTTGATTTAAACGAACGAGTTATGTGGATATAACATAATTGTTAATTTCCATAGACATGAAGTTCGAATAAAAACATGTTTTGAGAGGTTAAGATAGTTCACCATTTAACGAATCAAAGATATGTGTTAACACTATTGTTAACATCACTTCTTTTATTTCGAATATTTGCAAAACATTTTGATCTATGATGAATTACCGTTGGTTTGAATGGATCTGAAAAGGTCACTGATAAATCATTTAACCACGAGGGGTTTGAGATCATGTATATGCATATTATGTTTAGTCATTTATCTAATCTTGAACTTGATCGAGTCTTTGAATGAAAGAATGGAAATAAATCTGTGAAGAGAATATGTTGTGAGAAAGCCTTCAATGGTTTAATAATAATCACTAGAGAACACAACATAAATCTGACATTCTTTCCTAAATCTGTTGGGATAGATATGGTTGAATGTAGATGATTTTGAGACTTGTATGATGTAGATTGAGTCTTGTGGTTGAATAAATAGATTGATAGTGTAAACCAGATTATGTGCGAGTCTTGAATGTAAATTGCAGATGAAACGTGTTGGCATAAGGTTTAGATGTCATGTGGTCATTTAATCTTCTTCCTTTCTGTAGTAACAAGTCGCTAGCAAAAGACATGACCCAACTCGCTTTATAAACATTAGTACTCAACTCACATCTGGTTTTCTGAGTCAACTCGCTTAATGTTCATTGTATCTGGACAGCATGACAGCAACTCGCTTTGACATTATTAAGCAACTCGCTAAAGAGCAAGTGCAACACGCATCATACCAACTCGCATTGTCCAAAAGACAACTCGCATTCAATAATGCGAGTCCACAACTCGCTCATAAGATCATCACAACTCGCTTATGAGACATAGAATCTGGACAAGTTAAACAACTCGCATATGGACCATTCAACTCGCATGTATGAGTTAGACTAACTCGCACATGAGAACACAGTAGCAGCAAACCAGTATTTGTTAAAAGCTCATGAACACCAACATTATCCAACTGTTAATAGATGAACCAACATAAAACCAGTTTTCAAAAAAAACATCAAACCATGTAATAACCACTTAAAAACAGCTTATAACAACATAAGCATAAGCAGAACTTGAAATATAACTTGTAGAAAAACTGTTTTGACCATAAAAACAAAGTTAGAGACCGGATTCGATCAGCCATAAACACCAAACAACACATCAGCAACACAAACCATATTAAACCACATCCAAAATAACACAAACCGAACCAAATAATGAACAAACCGCATAAATAACCATTCGAATCAACCCAAACAACAAAACCTAGGCTCTGATGCCAATTTTTAGGATCCAATATTTATGTTGTTTGATGATTCGGGTGGTCTAGGACAATGATTAAATAAGAAAGCCATTTAGAGAGATGAAGAGAGTTGAGAGGAGGTTTCTTGAAAGAGAGTTGCTATGTAAAAGTGAAAGGTTAGATTCAAGAAGCCACACCCCTTCCATGGATGGAAGGGGTATTTATAGTTACACAAGATACATCCTCCTATCGGACTGTGGATCTGGCATACAGTGGGTAAAGACCCGTCCTTCCTCCACGGTGATGCACTAAACTAAACTATGCTAATAACTAACTAATAAACTAACAAATAACGTAACTAATGATATGTCTACGAGCTAACTTATGCTAGATAATACTTAGGGTGACCAACACTTCACTATGGAATTTTCTAATTCCTAACATGCTAGTAGTCTCATCCTTGGTAGATAAAAAGAAAACCCAACAGAACCTGGTACAATCATCAGTAATGACAAGAAAATAGGATGCATGGTTAATGATTTTTATAGAGGTTGGTCCAAAAAGGTCTATATGCAAGGTGTGCAAAGGGGCTGTAATAGCTCTTTTTAATTTGGCCTTGCATGATTCTCTGTGCTGCTTTCCTTTATGACAAGCAACACAAGAATGGTCATTTTTGAAAACCTTGGAAGGTAGACCTCTGACAAGGTTTCCATTCACAAGTTCGTTTAGATTTTTAAATAACCTTCTATGCCACAATTTAGATTCATCAGTAGTGGCTTTTAAAATCAAACAGGCAAAACCTTTAGCAGGTTCAGGTGTCTTCATATCAAAACTGTACATGTTGTGTTGCCTTGGGACTCTTAGGAGTATCTGATTTTCATCAGGCATCTTAAAGTCCGAAGTCAACACAAAACATTCAGTTTCAGTAAAAAGAACCTTATGCTGCTTATCACATGTTTGTGATATGGAGAAAAGGTTAAAGTGGCCTAGTTCTTTTACAAAAGACACACTATCAAACTCTAAATTACCAACCTTTATTCTACCTTTCCCTGTAATGTAGCCTTTGCTACCTCTAAAGGTAATAGAACCACCCTTGAATTCTTCAAAGTCGTCCAAGTAGTCCTTGTTACCATTCATGTACCGAGAACACCCACTGTCAAAGATTCCTCTATCTCCCATATTCATGGTAATATTAGTCATCATTTGTTTATCAAAAATTGGTTTTTATCATATATAACTTACGACTAGAAACCTTCATGACATAAATTTGTTTACACATTGTTGTTAAACTTTGATGTAAACTTTATTCAAGTAGATTATATTTTCAACACTTGTTTCGTATAGTAATATTTTGCACTTGTTCACTTGTTAACTCATATATGTATATATTTCTCATGTCGAAGATTTCAAATACGTGGCAAATGAGTTTGGTTTTATAATTTATTTCCGATTTACATTTCGAGTTTTATGTTGCGGGTTAGCATAGACTACCCAAACGGACACCCCGAGACCTCCATGGGCTGTGGCCCGGTGTCGATAGTAGTAGCATACCAGATTTGGGCCTAGGCCCGAAGTGGGTTCTGTATGCAAAGGGCTTCGGCCCATGGATGCTTTGGAAAGGAATTTGGGTTAAGGCCCATATGAAACTTCATACTTACTAATATGAAGATTTTGATGACACAAAACATCTAACTTATTGGCACCATAATGCTTTAACTTTTTGACGTGAGGCAATAGTCCAAGGGTCTTGAACTCGTGATCTATTTCGGCAATGACGTGCCTTTGGCCATGACTTCTGGACTACCCATCAAACTCATGCATGAATACACTACATTGGCCTAAGGTAATGCATATTACCATAAAGGAATCTTGATCACAAGAGCGGACATGCATAAGACTTGGCACTCCTTAGATAGTTTGACTCGAGTTTTCCCGTTACAACATCACTCGAGTGTGGGCTTTCCTTGACTTCTCGACAAGTAGTGGTAAACTTTATGATAAAACCATTTAGTATTTTGGCAAGAATTATAACTCGAGGCATGAAGGGTGTTGAAATGACGCTGTTATGCACACTAAGGATTTAGATGTCGAGCTAAATGACCGAACTCTTGGTGCCTCATTCGAGTACTAATCGGAATGGTTAGGTTTTGATACCCTTGTACCCAAATGACTCTTGTCGAAGGTAAGGTTCTTGTGGTTAACGACGAGGATTACCCTCGTCGGAATCCCCTTTTTCCAGACGACAAGTACTAGAGTCGTATGACACAAGTAGGAAAGAAAGACGACAACCTTACCAATATTCAAGACTTATGTTTCTAATGTTAGCCTACTTGTTTTTATCATTTGAAGACAAATTTAAAACAACAATTGAACATCACAGCATCTCTAAGGCTTGAGTTTCGACCAAGACATGAGTCTCTTGTTGGACACCTATATCCTCATTCTTGACACCAAAACTTCCTCCACTGTGGTGATGACCACGGTGGGTTTTTGACCAAGTTGTAAGGGTTAAAACACCAAATCGAATGCCAACATTAATTGATCCTAAAATCTCACTCGTTACACATCTATCCCAAGTTATCAATCAAACAATTTTTTATCCCATTCATGGCTATTTTACACGATAAGAACAACACCTAGTTTCTTTGATATCATTTACCAATTTAAAACATAAACTAACATCAGTTTAAGCTTACTAACATGAATCATATGAACAAAAGAGATGTAAAGAAAACTCTTACTAATTCTTGAAAATCGAGTGTACAAGGAGAAATATGAAGTAATTGTTTACAATTGGCCAATCCCGAATCCAAGCACGGACCTTCACATTAACTACTTACAATATTTTGTGATTTTCCTTGGTGGGTTTTTGTGAGACCTTGTAGATTCGGTGGTATGTCTATATGGAATAGAGATTGGGAAAGTTTATCCTTGCTTTCTTACCATCGACCAAAAGGGATGGACATACTCAGCAAACCTCCCAATCATCCTCGACAATCTTTGTTGGCTTGTGGTTGACTATGAATTTGAGCGGCGCCAACTATGGCAGGAAAAAGGATTTAGGGACAAAGACATTCATGAAATTGATTTGCCTAGTGATGAGGGTGAAGAAAGAAGTCTGTGTAGTTGCCTTTTTCATCTTCCTCTGCGTCCTGGTCATTGACCTATGCGAATAATAGGGTAGCAGGTAGAGAGGTGGAGGCTTTTGAGATAAGAGAAATTTTGTTGTTATCCTTTTGTGAGAAGAAAACGTGGGTATTTGAGGGGAAAGCAGAAAACGTTAAAAATATAGGAGAGGGTGAGTGGGGCGATTTTATTTGGGGTAGGGGGATAAGTGTTTTATCTTTTATTTTCGTAATTTGTAACATTTACTTTGGTATACCTTAGTATAAGGAGTAAGTTTTATTCATTGTATGTTGTAGGTAAAATACCAATTTATATTAAGTATTTTGTGTCCCGCGGTATAAAATCGTGACTGAAGTATTAAAGTTTGAAATTTTTTATAATGTAATATCTTGTAGATATTATTATCTTGGTAATATTTTCCATTACGGGGTTTTACCATTGTTTTATTTGCCCTTATCATAGTGTCGGTACACGTGCGGTGTCGGTCACAGTGGAAAACGAGATAACCTCTCGTCTTACAATTTTAATCATAATGAAATTTTAGGACTAAAATAACACAATATTCAAATTATGTGATGAATGCAAAAGTAATGCAATAATCTACAGAGTGCGAGTTATCTACTCAAATGATCATGCAAGCTTACGTATGCTTAATAACTATGCTTAGTAATAATAAATTACCATTTATTATTTAATAATAAGTGAAAAATTACCGTGTGTCACATCCTCCCCGCCTTAGAAGGAAAACCGTCCTCGGTTTTCAGTTAGAGTTACTTGCTGAAGTTGAGAAAAGATGTAGGTATTTACGCTTGAATTCATCTTCACGTTACCACGTGTATTCCGGACCTCTTTGAGAGTCCCAACGGGCCTTAACGATAGGAATGCGACTTTGTTTAAGCCGTTTGATTTCTTGATCCATAATTTCAATGGATTCCTCAACGGAATTTCAATCTTTCGTTGATTTGGATTTCTTCCAATGGAATGGCGAGAGTTTCGTCGGAAAGACATTTATTCGTGTTGTATATGTGAAACACGTTATGCCTGGAGTTGAGTCCTTGTGGTAATTCGAGTCGGTAGGCTACTGGCCCGATTCTTGCGATAATTTTGAAAGGTTCAATGTAGCGAGGATTTAACTTTCCACATTTTCCAAAACAGATTACGCCTTTCCATGGCATTACTTTTATCATGACTCTATCTCCCACTTGAAACTCAAGTGGCTTTCATCCTTTGTCCGCGTATCTCTTTTAACGATCATGTGCTGCCTGTAGGCGGTTCTGGATTAGCACAATCTTCTCAGTAGCTTCTTGAATTGGTTCCGGGCCAGTGAGTTGGCTTTCTCTGAGTTGTGCGTACTAGAACGTTTGTGCATAACGTATAGTCCCGATGGTAATCCAAGTTGGTAAACTACCAGCTCGATCCTGGGGAGGATCTGATTAATCCTACGAAATAAGGTCTTGCCCTTTGCGTTTTGTTAAGATGGTTTATGCTTTTCTGAGGCAAAACCTCAACCTAGCTTTCTTGTCGACTTGAGCTTCAAGCGGCATTTAGTCCTTTATGTAGTTATTTCGACGATTAGGGTTGTTTGAATTCGGCCCCTGGTCTGCACACTATTATCAATGGTTCTCGATAAAAGCTTGGAGCCTTTGGGTTGGTTCCTTGCCGATCTCTGTTTTGAACATGATTGATTTTCGCTTTTGACCATACAGTGTCTTATGAGGTACCCTTTTGTTGCAAGGGGATTTGGTTAAGGCAATTTGCCTGCTCCATCCACTTTTCAAACAAGTTACTCATGTTCGAAGTATAACTTCTATAGCTTGAATGGTCCTTCTATTTAGTCCATCAGTCGGAAGACGGTAGGTGGTACTCATTTCAAGATGGATTCCCAAGAACTTTGGAGTGGTCTTCGAAAGTTTGATGTGAATGGTTATCGCCATTTGGAATGAGGAGAATTGAAACACTATGACTTGTAGCTCTTTTGCTTCAAGCAAAATCATGATAGTTTTCCCAAGTTGTCGTTCTCTCTGTTGGGTAGAAATGGGTGGACTTGATGAGATGATCAGCTATTACTCAATTAGGGTTGTAATTGATAGAGGTCTTTGGTGACTTGGTATTAGAGTTCATTGTTACGCATTCCCATTTCTATCTGGAAATTTTCGGTTTGTACATGTAGGTTTGATGGTTTCTGATTGTTTGAATTTTTCTTTTCAAACTTGCCAAGTATTGTTTGACATAGGTCAAATACCAGCCTTCATGTTTGGTACTCAGAATAGCTTTCTGGTTCAAGGTGCATCTTGCCGGACACTAGATGAGTATTACTCCCGGCCTTAATAAGGTTCACACATAATGGGATTACAAATCCCTTCATGGCGTGGGTCTCAACGTTGGTCCTTGGGGATAAGATTCCCTTCGGTCTTTTACGAACTCTATTTCACCTTCAGGTTTGTCGTAAGAGTTTTATTTAGTCGGTCCTTCCTTTGAGTGCTACTACTTGAGCCTCAAGGCTTTAAATGGAAGGGGTGAACTAGATCTTTCGTTTCCCCAATGATCTGGCTTTAAAAGGTTTAGTCTGCTAAATGTTGCTTATAGTATATGCCGTTATGACTGTTTTTCCCTGGGTGAGTACGAATTTTGTAATTGAACCTACGTTGCGACTCCAATTATTGGTGTCGTCACATGGTCAACTTCCTTTTGATTCCATACATTCCGTAGGACCTTGTGGTCGGTGTACACTGTACTCCCTTGATATAGTAAGGATATCATTTCTAGGTTTCCTTAGTGTGATCATGTTAGGTGTTGATCCAAGTTGAGCAAATGATCTAATATAGAAACTGACTTAAACAAAGAACTTATTAAGTATTACGCGGAATTTAACACTTAATCTTAAGAAGAAGAACAGTAAACATTCAACACCTCAATATTATTATTAATACGAATACTCTAACCAGTATTAGGGTTTTACAACCTTGAAGTGTATCGACCTTAGATATCAAACATACATATATCTAATCTAACCTAGGACCTCCTTTTATAGGCTAAGGAGTCCTTTACATAATACAGTACATAACCTACAAGATAAATATCTTTTCCATATTTATCTAATACAAAATACTAAACCGACTATACAAGACTAGCAGTGGTTACAATAGTCTATCAGTAGTTACACAATACTACTAGCCGTGGTTTGTCATCATCAGTGGTTACATCCTTCTATCCGTGGTTATATCAACTCTGTCCGCAGTTCCAGTACTTAGAATAATTCTTGATCCAAGGAACCAAAAACCCAACAATCCTCCCCTAAACTTGATACATTCCAACAGAATTCTCAAGTTTCCTTTACGCTCAAAACATCTGAATTGGAGGATGTAGTCAAACACTTACTAGATTTAAGAATTTTCTCATACTTCAGCAACAAATTGTAAGCTTGACCATCATAGGGTAACAACATCTTGATAATACCAGGCTTCAACATCTGAGCAATAACTGCTGGATACTTATTCAGTTGAGGATAATCACCTTCTGCTAGCATATGAATAACTTCTCCAGAAACAGTTAAAACATGAACTCCACAATTTTGATATAAAAACCATCTTGTAACTTGACCATTGTAGAGTCCTTTCCATTCAGGTTCATCATGAGTAGGTTCAAATAAAATCTTTAAATGATGATAAACCAGTCTCTCATGATAATCATTTGGATGTACTTCACCAAACTTATTCTTGTAAAGTATCCAAAGATTCATCAAATCATCTCTATCAAAATACTGAAGCATCTGTGAAAATTTATTATACTCATAAACTTCATTGTTGAGTCTTTGAATTTTCCAAACTCCTTCACTTCCAACTTTAAGCTTAAACTCATAAGAAATAATTTGATTAACATCTTCAACTACTTTCAGTCTTTTAGAATCAGATGTCTCCTGAACCTCAGATTTTCTCTTTCGTTTACTTTGAATCCACTCTTCATCCTTTTTAATCCACTCTTCTTCCTTTTTAGAATTCATTGGACATAAATCATCATTATTAATCCTCATACATCTCATATAAAGCTCACAAATTCTTTCAAATGAACACCTATTAAGATTATCAGGAATATGAATGCCTAAATTCTTAATAATTTTCATCAGTACATTCCTCATCTGTGCAATTGAAGGAGGTTTCTTTCTTATAACTTGCTTCCTTTCTTTACCAATCCTCCTTGCCCATATACCCAAAAGTCTAGCTCTTTCCTCATCATCCAACAGTGCCCATTCTTGTGCAGTATATTCATCATTTATTTGTTGAGAAGCTTCAAGATAGTTTTGTGATTCATACCATGTAGCTAACCATCTCTGACTAGCTTCCTCTTCTTCTAGCTTCCTTTTCTCTAAAGCTTCTTGTTCTGCAGCTAACATATTTCTAACATACTCTTCATCATAAGCAACCTGCTCTGCTTTACTTTTAAACTTCAACGCTGGTTCTACAATCCCTTTACCTTTACCAATGTCTTGTTGAACCACTTTCTTCTTTAATGGATCACCAATAATCAAACTTTTACTTCTAGGTTTAGGTGCAGCAGATTCAAGAGATAAAACAGGTGCAATGATAGGTGTAGAAATAGATGAGGTTTTGCTTAGATTTATCAATGTACTTGCAGCTTCTTTCTCAACTTCTTTAGACTTAGGTGGTGATAGAGAGAGAGAGTTGTAACAATAGTGGAAGTAGTTAGAACAACAGTGGGTACCATAGCCATTTCTGAAACAACAGCAGTGGTTTCAATGATACTATCCATAGTTGCAGACACACTAGCAGTGGCTGTGTTCTGTATCACTTCATCATCTACCATAGTCTTCAAATTTTCAAGAATAGCCTCATTCCCATCTTTATCAGATACCAAAAATTCTTGATCTCCACTATCAACATCTTCTTCCATAGATACATCTACAGCCTCCCCTGAATTCATGCCTTCACTCCTCCCTTGTTTGGATACATCCTCCATATTCAGAGCTGGAGAGGAGTCCACCTTCTTTTTCATCCTTCTCATAGTTCTCAAAACAACAATCCTAGGTCTTCTTATTTTCTCCAAAACCAATACCCTGTGCTTCAATCGCCTAATGTCTTTTCCCTGAAACACAGCCAGTTCCTGAAGACTTGAGATTGTTTCCTCCATTTTGGCACATTTATCTATCAATTCATTAAAACGTTCAAGAATATCCTCCCCACTTCGACCTGTGTGAACTGGTCCGAGAGGTGGTTCATTGGAAAAGGCATCATGTACCAGCTTAGGATCCGTCAATTCAGTTTCATGTTCCAAACTATCCTCATCACTTCGAGCTGTGTTAACTGCTCCGAGAGGTGAATCCTTGGATATAGTAAACATAGCACCAGACCTGGCCTGATCATCTATGCACCCTTTAGTAGCCAGTTGGCTAGGGATTCCTTCACCTGTGTTAAGTTCCAAGGAACTCTCTACATTAGGAGTTGCCAAAGGTTGGGTCTTATATATGTTTCCAATATCCTGACCAGCATCTAAGTATGAATCAGTAGTGGAAGCCCTTCCAATCATGTCACCTCCACTCCATGTGACAACCTCATTAAGAACACCACTAACACCAGCCTGAGGTAGCTTGGTGCCCTTCAGTCTCCTAGTCCATACAATTGGTTTAACAGTGGTTTGAGTTTGACTAGAAGTATGTTGAGTGTCACTAACAGTGGTTTGAGATATACTAGCAGTGGGTTCAGTGACTATAGGTTGTGATTCAAAACTTTCATCAAACGCAGAATCAGTAGGCAAAGTAAGCATATGGGAAAATAAAGGAACATCTCTAATCTGAACATTTGGCTTCTGATTCCTCATATGTGCAAAAACCTTAGGAAGCATATGATGTACTTCATACTCTCTAGAATGCTCAACAGGTTCATCTATTTGGCTTTCCACAATAAGTTGAACAAACCTAGGATACAAATAATATTTACCCTTCTTCCTAATGTTTTGTACTAACCCCTCATAAATCATCCTAGACCAATTGAACTTTCTTCCATCAGACAAACAAATAACAACAGTAGCAATTTTGGAAGGAAAGTAATTAAACCCAGTGGTCTTACTACTCATACACATCAACAAGGTATGAATAAGAAATTTCCATTGTGTTGAAAACAAACTCTTAAAAAAGTGTACCTTATCACCCTTGTATGTATATCCTAACCTTTCTAAACCAGCTACAATCTCAGCATCTGAAAGATTATCAATACCATCAGCATCATCAAACTTTAAAACTCTCCTAATGATCTCCTCATCAACTGAAATAGCATTCTCATCCACAACAGTGCTAAACACTTCTACTCCTTCAATCTCTTCAAGCTTAGCATTCTTCCAAAACTGATGTATGTAGGCTTTAAGGATGGTTGGTGTGACAGTTAAGGCATAGTGAATAGGACTGTGTATAAGGAAATCAATCATTTGATGAAAACCTTCAGATCGATTGTTTTTGATGAGGTTATCAACTAGGTTATGTGTGTTGGAGTACTGGGTTGCCATTGTGATTGATAATGAATATGATGTGGGTTTGTGAATTATGCAACAGAAAGTGATTAGGGTTAATGTAGAGCACCAAGTTGAAGTGATTTGAAGACCAATGAATGATCCATCCGTGATTTTGGGGAGATAAATACACTTTCGCCAAAGTTACCAAACAGCCCCTGTAGTATCCAAAACTAAGCAACATGCTATCCGTGATTTCAGAACTGCTATCCGCGGTTTGAAACAAACACTAGCAGCTAACATATTACCAGCTCCAATGTACACTAATCCTTTATACCTGCAAGACAAAAACACAAACCAAACACAGAGAAGAAAGTCATTGTTATCAGTGGTTAGTAAAAGCCAGCAGTGGTTCCAAATGACCTATCCGAGGTTAGCAAGGATAAGTCAATATGGTCAACTTCCATGATTAATATTAGTCCAAAGCCCAATGAACTCATTAACTCCTCAACCAAATTTAACCTGCCCCTTATTTACTTACATAACCCATAACTCATACCATGCCCTAGGAGCTTGATGCAACCCATACATAGCCTTCCTCACCCTGTAAACCTTGTCAGGATGACCAGGATCTTCAAAACCAGGAGGTTGACAAACATAAACCTCCTCATCAATTGTGCCATACAAAAATGCACTTTTAACATCCATCTGATACACAACAAAATTCTTGAATGAAGCATAAGCCAAAAATAATGTAATAGCCTCTATTCTTGCAACTGGAGCAAACACTTCATCATAATCCAAACCTTCAGTTTGTGTGTATCCTTGAGCAACCAACCTTGATTTGTTCCTTACAACAATTCCTCTTTCATCCCTCTTGTTTCTGAACACCCATTTAGTCCCAATATCCCTTTTACCATTAGGAAGATCAACCAATGTCCAAACCTCTTGAAGCTTAAACTGTAAAAGCTCCTCTTGCATTGATTCTACCCAGCCTTCTTCTGATAAAGCTTCTTCCACTCTCTTGGGCTCCTTTTGAGACATAAAACAAGCGAACAGACAATTTTGTAGATCTTTATGACTGTTTCTTTTGTGAAGTGATCTTGCAAAGAACCCATGTTCAGGAAAGGGTTCAGTATTCTTAACCCTGCTTCTTGTTTGAACTGGAGTATTCAAGTTTCCAAGTATTTGTTCCTTGGGATGAATCTTGTGAATCCTTGTAGTGGTGATTGGACTTTCATGAATGACAGTTTCCAAATTAGACAAATCAGCATTGAAGAAATCATCCATGTCTTCATCATCACTAGGAGTATCAATTTCTATCAAAGCAGGCATGTTATGATCATGTGGATACTCCTCTTCACCAAATAATGGCTTTGCATTTGGTCCAAAGAAAGTACTATCATCAGTACTTGCAGCCGGGATTTCACTTGACCTATCAGTGGTAAAATATGGCTTAGCAGTGCTTTCAGAATTTCTCTTCTTCTTTTCAATTTCTTCTACTGACACTGAGTTATCTGTCAATAACTCATCCTTCTCTTGATGATGATCAACATTGCCTCCATTATCCAATACATCATCATCATTGGGACCTGGCTTGTGAATGATTGGTGAGACAATACCAGCTTTCCACTTTCAACCAAATAGAACTCCTTTGGAGAATCAGCTTCCTTAGAATCTGTTTATGCATCAGAATCCTTTTGTGTACCTGCATTAGTGGAAGTTCCTGCAATGATAGGCTCATAACTTATAGATTTGGTTAGCATATCAATGTTAAACAGCCAGTCTGGTCCTTTGGTCTCAACACTAGGAGTCTTTTCACTGAATTGAACATGTAAGTTCTCTTCAACTATTCTTGTCCTCCTATTGTATACTCTAAAGGCTTTACTATTAGAAGAGTAGCCTAAAAAGTATCCATCATCAACTTTTTCTTGAAACTTGCCTAGGTAGTCTATGGTATTCAAGATGGTAACAGGACACCCAAAAGGTTTTAGGAATGCAATCATTGGCTTCCTATCATGTAACAGCTCATAGGGGGTCTTGTTATGAGGCTTCACTACCTTATTCTTTTCTGCACATAACATGCAGTGCCTACAGCTTCAGCCCAAAAGGTAGTTGGTAACTTAGATTCTGACAACATTGTCCTAGCAGCCTCAATTAGTGTCCTATTTTTCCTTTCAGCTACACCATTTTGTTGTGGTGTTCTAGCAACACTAAATTGTCTTTCTATACCCTTAGCTACACAGAACTGATTCATCACATCCTTCTTAAACTCAGTTCCATTATCACATCTGATTACCTTGACCTTATGATTTACTAGATTTTCTGTCTTAGTAATGAAACTCTTGAGGATCTCACTAGTCTCACTCTTAGCAGCCAAAAAGTATACCCAAGAAAATCTACTATAATCATCAGTGATAGCTAGGCAGTACTGCTTATGGTTCAAACTTCTAACAAAGGTAGGTCCAAATAAGTCCATATGAAGCATAAACAGTGGTTGTGTGATGGTGTTTACAGTTTTGGTCTTACAAGAAGCTCTATGTTGTTTACCTTTTTGACAGGCCACACACAGTTCCTTACACTCAAAAACCTTAGAAGGTAACCCTCTCACTAATTTTCCTTTTACCAGTTTATTGATTGTTTTGTAATTGAGGTGACCTAGCCTTCTATGCCACAATATTGACTCATCTACAGATGCTTTAGCAAACAAACATGTTAAGGACCTATTTGGGAGAACATCTTTAAGATCAAAACAATATATGTTTTCCTTCCTAGGTACCCTAAGTTGTATAAACTTCTCACCAGGCATCTTAAACTCAGGAGACAACACCACACACTCAGTTTCACCAAAAAGTACCCAGTTTTTCTTATCACACATTTGAGAAACACTGAATAGATTATACTTAAGTCCCTGTACCAGATAGACTTTTTCAAAGTCTAAATTTCCTGTTCTGATTGTGCCTCTGCCAAGTATCTTTCCTCTCTTTGGATCATTGCCAAATGCCACATATCCTCCATCAAAAGCTTCAAAATCTTCCAGGTTACTCCTATCCCAAGTCATGTGCCCAGAGCAACCACTATTAAAAACTCCTTTATCTTTTAGCTCATCTTGTAGATTGCCCTGCACATTAAATTACACAAATTAGTTCCTTTTGTGGACCCAAGTCAATACTGACTTGGGTCTGCCCTGTGCATCAAAATATTCAAATTTCTTTAGGTCCTGATAACGCTACACGCGTCGTTCGGGGTCAAGGAAACTTCCTTTTCTTCGAGCAAGTTTTATAACACCCTAGGCAGTGAACCTAATCGTTGTAGTGTAGTAATTAGGGTAAGCCACGGGTATTGATATCGTTCTCTAGGGGAATAGGAATGCTAGTAAGGAGTTACTACGCTAAGGTTAAGGTTGAGGAAGATTATTTTTTATCTTTTTATATTTTATGAAATGGAAAGGTACGAATCTCGGGTATTGGATTTGGGGGGTTGGTATTTCTACCGATTACTCTACTATTATCTAAATATCTAAACTAAGGTTGTGGGAGTCTATGTCTAATTAATGTGTGCTCGTATGATAGTTTAAAGATGTGTTTACTTAGATTCTACTACTCCCTAGTTATCTCCTATTGAAGGTTGAATTGTCACGTCCTTATTCTTAATGCGTTGTGTTTTATAAGGTTGTAAGGTGTGCATTCCCTAACTCTTTGAAGTCACCTTTAAGTGTAGTAAACGAAATCCACTAAGTCATTCATAAACTAACTTTGAGGTTATCTTTGGGTTTAGTAAACGAAATCCACTAAGTCATTCATAAACAATCAAAGATTTATCAAGTATTAGACACAACGATAGCCTAGTCGCACTCCTAAGCCAATTACAATTAAGATAAGAGACAACCTAACAATAATTAACAACTAGGTTTCATATATCTAAGCAAACACACAAGTAATTTAGCCGGACATGGTAAACATGCAAGCATACGCACAATCAATCAAAGACATAATTGAATTAATGAAGTAAAGACTTATCTTGGTGTAAGATAGGGTTTAAAACCCTAAAATACTGTACAAGACACCTTAGGTTCAGTTTTAGGTTTTTACTCCAAAGACTCTCCACACAAAGACTGAAAAATTCGGATTCTATATATAAGATTACAATTGCGACGGCGTCACCTTATGTTTAGTGACGCCGTCGTGTCGCCGCCATTAGGGTTTCGTCTTGGCCACATTAACCTTGCGACGGGGTCACCTTATGTCTGTGACGCCGTCCTCTTCAGCTTATGACGTCGTCTGGATTGCATCTAGGCCGTCTGAGTAGCGACGGCCTACTCTTCCACAGCTAGACGTCGTCACTTGAAAATACGAGTTTTGAGACCTGTATCGTCACAATATTTTTGGGACGGCGTCGCCATTAACACCTGACGCCGTCGCCTTCTACTTTCAGCAACTGTGAGTGTCTCGATTTTGACTTTGACCATTTTCTTCATATATTCGCGCCTTTTCGTCCAAATAAGTGCCATTCCAGCATTTTGCCTTCACGAGACCTAAAAAGTGAAAAGGAACGATATTAAGCAATAACGGATACAAAAGTGATCAAATAAGGACTTAAACGACCCCTCAAAATGGTACCTTTTAAAACCTTATCAGGTCCATTGATGCACAGTTGACATGTGGTAAAACCTTGGTCATAGGCTTCCATTGCCAACTAGCTGAGGCCTTAACAACATAAAAATAATTTCCAACCACTGTGTCAGTTATCACCTTTGGAATTTTTAAAACTTCTTTTGCATCAGTGGTGATATTTTGATTAACAGTGGTTTGATTCTGCTTATCCGTGTTTACATGTTGCTTAGTAGTGTTTGGAACCCATTTAGGTGCAACAGTGACTATTGATTTTGTATTTCCATTCCTCATCAATACTGCCCTAGGAATCATGTTTTTGTTAGGACGAGGGTTTGTTTTCTTTGAAAAGTTTTGATGATTTACCCTCCTCCAATGATTCCAAACTTGTGGTCTGTTTTTATAACAATTTCTCTGTAAGTGCTCAAAACTACCACATATATAACAAGCCTTTTTAACACATTGAAACTCATCTCCTAATCTGTTTGAAATTAGTCCATTGAAGTTTCTCTGGTTTCCCCTAGGTATATATCTTTTCAACTGTTCCCTAGGTACTTCCTTGTACTCAACTACTCTCTTAGCAATTTGAGCTCCAAATCTAGGTACAAGGTTGACTTGTTTAGAATCAACTTTCTTAACATGCTCTATCTTTTCAGGTGGAGTTGATTCAGATCTATCTTCCTCAGAATCTGATTCCCAATCTTCAATTATGGGAGCATCAGATGACTTATCAGAACCTATCTTAGGTGATTCAATCTTGTTAGTCTCACCTACAGGTTTATTGAAGCTAAATTCACTGCTAAATGAGAGCTCTTTTGCAGGTGGTGCATGTTTCATAAGAGATGGTGGTGGCATATCATTGTAACCCAGGACAGTACCATCTTTGAATAATTTTTGACCTATTGGTTTATTTACTAGATCAGAAGCATATTGTGTTTTAGCTACCCTAACAACATGTTTTTCTTTTTCTTCTAGGTCTTTTAGTTTTACACTTTCTGCCTCTGCTAGTTTATCTTTAAGCATCTTAATCTCTCTATCCTTAAGATTAATTTCACCACCTAGTATATTAATTTTATCAACATACTCAAACTCACATTTGATACAGAATTTAAGCTTTTCTTCTACACTTTCTAGACCAACTCTATAACCTAGATTGTCTATAGACAGTCTTTCTACTTCTTTCCTTAAACTCTCAGTGATAGTTTTTTAAGATTCTAAGTTATCATGATTAGATTTAAAAGAACAAGTAGAATCATTGGATACCTCAGATTCAGAACCAGAAGATGAAGCATAGGCCATTAGAGCAAAGTTATGCTCTTTTGAAGCTTCACTAGCAAGAAAAGACGCATTAGGACCCTCTTCAATCTGATCACTCCAGTCATAATCACCAATCCCATCTTGAGCAACCAAAGCTGAAGAAGAAGCAGGCTCTTCTGTGGTCTTCTTCATGCCATCAAATCTCTTAGGAGCTCGACATTCCCTAGCAAAGTGACCCTTCTTCTTGCAGTTAAAGCACTCCATCTTGCTTTTGTCGAATCCAGCTCTCCTTTGACCATCATACTTAACTTGTCTTCCAGTCCTCCTCAGAAACTTACTTGCTTGGAGAGTCAACATTGCCATTTGCCATTGAAGATTAATCTCCTCAAGATCATCAGGATTAATTTGATCTAGATCTTGATTTAAAACATTAACAATGGTAGTTAAATCAGCCAGAAAAGCACAAATTGCACCATCACTGACATTATCACTAACAGTGGTATTGTTTGCAATAGCCGTGGTTATTCCATAAGCAGCAGTGGATACATCTTGTGAACTCATATGATTGGTGGACACAAAATCAATGTTTTGATTAGCAGAAGATGCACCAGCAACATTTTTCTCAGACTCATAAACCTTCAAGTTGTTGTAGAGATTGTCTAGAGTCATCTTGTCAAAGTCCTCCTTATTTCTCCACACAATCGTATGAAGAGCCCATTCAGGAGATAAACTTCTAATGAACTTCAAATTTATATCTTCTGAAATAACATTGTAGTCCACTGACTTCAATTGACTGATAAGTTTTTGAAGCCTGTTATAAGTGCCATCAAGTTTTTCTCCACTTAGTGCAGTGAAGTTTTCAAACTGATGCTTGAGCATGTTCTACCTTGATTTCTTTGTAGCTTCATTACCAGCAAATCTTGTCTCAAGAGCATCCAGTAACTCTTTAGCAGACTCATATCTTTCAAAGTCCAAAGCATACTCATTAGGTATTCCCATAGACATAATACTATGAGCTTTAATCTCCAATTTCCTTCTAGCCTTATCAACTTCACTAACAATATCTATCGCTTTACCATCAGCACCCTTAAAAGGAAGAGTATCACCTTTTTCAACGACATCCCAGATGGCATAGTCAATCATACGAATGTATTGCCTCATTCGCATTCTCCAGATTTGGTACTCACCATGCTTGAGCATGGGAACCTTTGATGCAGTCACCATGTGAGTTTCGTCAGACATCTTAGCTTTCTTGAATAGTACTTCTTCTTGGTTACAGTTTCTAGATCACAAGCTCTGATACCACTTGTTGATACCAGTTGAGCAAACGATCTAATATAGAAACTGACTTAAACAAAGAACTTATTAAGTATTACGCGGAATTTAACTCTTAATCTTAAGAAGAAGAACAGTAAACATTCAACACCTCAATATTATTATTAATACGAATACTCTAACCAGTATTAGGGTTTTACAACCTTGAAGTGTATCGACCTTAGATATCAAACATACATATATCTAATCTAACCTAGGACCTCCTTTTATAGGCTAAGGAGTCCTTTACATAGTACAATACATAACCTACAAGATAAATATCTTTTCCATATTTATCTAATAAAAAAGACTAAACCGACTATACAAGACTAGCAGTGTAAAACCCTAAAATCTCAAATCGCGTAAAATGACAATTTTGCCCTCCAACTTAAAATTTTACCAACTCGGGAAACACGTCAACATCATTTAATAAGTTATATGATTAATAATATTCCTACATTATGAAAATAAGTAACTTATGATATACATTATAAGAACTTGAATAATTAAAAGTCTAAGTAACATTAAACCTTACAACTTGTACACTATTAACCTAGACTTGAAAGAGGACTAAATACATTGTAAATTGGTAACTTGGAAAGTTATGAAATGGTCCTTGGAGTCCCCATTATGGCCGGCCATTTAGGCCTAAAATACCTCATCATATCAATTTGCATTTAACCACATTATCTCATTCCATTTCATTTCAAATTCACACATTGAAAACCCTAGTTCCTTTTCTCTCAAAAGTGGCGGCATCTCATTATTTCTCCCCATTCCATACGAAAATCTTTCAAACCAAAGTGATCCTAGGAGGCTCGTGATCGTGGGTAATCGTTTGGGTGATCGTAGTGATTGTGGTTGGGTCAAATTAAGCTTGGACGTGGGTATACATATTGTAGCCGTGGGTTTTGTAGAACCAAGAGGAGGCTTGGTTTGATTTTTGTGGTTTGGTTATTGTTTCTTGTCTCGTACACGCTACAAGGGTAACGTATCGCCATCTTAATCTATTCATCTTTGTTTCTTAAATCCAATTCGTGGCATATATAAAACTAGGGCTTGTAACTTGATAAAGGATCACATAAAATCATAAAAATGTTATCACATGAAATAATGGAACATGAAATGATAAAACATTGAATCTTGATCTATATTATTCGAATGATATATGACATATTATATGAATATGAAACTGATTTTAGATCTTCCATATGTCGACACATATAAGTATTGTAACAAAGGGTTTAATGAGTTACGATTATATGTTTACGTATATGATTAATGGAAATTATATCAAATGGTTAACGAAGGTGTTTTGATTCATATTAGGGGCGTACAAAATGATTTTGGGTGAAGGGTGGTTCGATCTAAAATGTTATCACATAAGGTGTTTTGTAATCTTGTATTAATCAAGCTAAAATGGTTTAAAATGGATTCGTTAATCATAATCTAAAACTAGGGTTTGTAATTACATGATTATATAAAGTTAAGGGGTTGTGTTGTAAATTATGAAACTCGATGGATTAATATGTTATTATACTAACTAATTGGATTAAATGAGTAAAATGGGTAAACTTACTATATTTACACTTTTAACCCTATACTTTGCAATATTGACATTTTAAACCCTAAACTTTTGTAACTTGTCATAAATGATCCTTAAAGCATTATAATACTCATTTCCATTAATTTAACTTTAAATAAGTATCTAAACTTGCTAAATATGGAAACCTGCTATTTTTAGAAAGTTACTAATTATGGAAATCTGCTAATTCTGGAAATTTACTAAAAATAGAAACCTGCCTAAAATAGAAAGTTTCTTAAAATAGAAATTTACTTAAAATGGAAAGATTACTAAAATGGGAAACTTGCTAAAAAAAGGAAAGCCGTCTTAAAACAAGTGTTTCGGATTCTTATAGAACGTTATCTAATTCATATAGGTTCCGGGCGACGTGATTGATCTCCTTTCTTGACTTACTTTCATTGTTTGCTTGCTTCGAATAAGGTACATATATTCTTACTGTGACAACTCGCAATTTCAAGTCATTTCTCAAGTTTCACTATTTCAACATTTATCGTAAACTAGGTTTAAGTGTTTCAAATTCGCGTAACCTTTATGGTTTAGCGGCGAATTCATGATCATAACATCACGAACATTTCATATGGACTAAGATTAGTCTACATTTCATTTTCATCATGTGCATCATGATAATTCATTCATGACATTTCATTTCACATTCAACGCGTAATTTTTATATTAAATAGACGTTATCGCGTGAGTTATTATTTTAAACATTTAATCCGATACTTCCAAAAATGATCCCGGTATATTTTTATACTTATATTTAGTTTATAAAAACTATATTTTGAGTTTACCAAGTGTTCTAAATTTATTTGGTACATAAATCGTTAAAGTTATATTAGTACGACGATTTTTCTTAAAAATTACTTGATAATTATTTTATCACTCAAATTTCACAAGGAATGTATTATTACAATTTTTATTATCTCATTACAATCTATTTTGATCTATTAAAAACCTACTTGTACCAAAAAGTTTCCATTTACCTTACAAGTTACATTTAACTACACATTTACTTACACTTTTTCTTACAAATTATTACACAAGTATATGTACACAATACATTAAAAAAAAAAAATATATATAATTGGGAACCAAGTCCCCTAAAAACCGGCCCTTAGGGGTGGCATTTATGAGTTGGTAAGATTTTTCAATCAAGTGTAGATTTATACTTCAAATAATTCAACTCATTTCATTCACTCAAATATTTCTACAAGTGTTAAAAGGTTTTTCTCTCTTCTTCTTGCTTCTCCATAACCGGCCTTCAAAGAGCTCCAAAGGGATCAAAATATTTTTCTCAAGTTCAAGTGTTATAATCAATCTAGTTAATACTCTTTATTAGGTTTTGAAATAAAAACCAAGAGTATTTAGGCTTAATCCTTGTTACTAGCACCTCATCATAGTACTTGTAAGCATATCATTTACATTTTTTCATGTTTCCTTTTCATTTTATATTCATCTTTTCATTTTTGGAGCAACATGCAAGACATATGTGATTTATACCATTTTTACATGATTTTAGAGATTATATATATATTTGGTCATCCTATAATTATCCCCATGGTATTCTTTGGTCTTGATGGTGATTAGGAACCCATGACACCCTAAGAAGGTGTATGGTAGGATTAGATTAGCTTTGGAGTTGATTTGAAGGGATTAGAATAGGTTTTGTCCGAGAAAAACTATTTTCAATACGTATTAAATAGGTTCTGTCCTTGTTTCGATTTTCTGGAAAAACCGACAGTTGGTACGAAACTTTGGCCTTGATATTTAGAAAATATACTTTAAAACGAATCCGTGGCCTTTTGAACGGATAAAAACGGACTTATAACGAAGAAGTTATGAATTTTTAAAGTTTGACGACGAAACGTATACTTTTCAGAAAATTCAGCAAGCAGTTTTTAGTTTGTTTGGGTCAAAAACGAGCCTTAAGCTTCACAAATTATTTCGACTTATCAAAAATATATTAGTTTACTTCGATACGAAGCTAAGGACATATTATACGTAGAAAACGGATTTGAAACGACAAAGATATGCACGTTTTCATAAAACTTGCCGTAACTATTATTTTCTGAAAAACTATATTATTTTTACGTTATAAGTGTTACGGTAGCTGTAACGTCCCTGTTGAGGGCTGTTTTCAACAAGGTTGTGAAACTTTTTGGAACGAATTGTCTTTTAATAAAATCAAGTTCACCGGCCATATTTTTCAAAACAACAAGCTGTTTGTAAAACGGAGTTATAGTAAACTAATTACGGATGTTCAAACTTGGCCAAAACTCATTTTCTGCACAACAATTAGTCAAAATCACTATCTTTAACCCTTATTATCTTTATGTTCGAGACCTTTTGGACGAAAACTCCTGAACTGAAACTTCTAGATATCGATACAAACTTTCCAAAACCGTCGAGTTCGTTCTCTAACAATCGACGTACACCGTTTTACGACTAGTTTTCCAAAGCCATTTTTGTTAATTTCATGATATTTCCGACGACTTTGTTTTGCGACGAAAAGTGATAATTTCACCATAAATCATTATAAAACCATTGTAGGATGACATTTTGACGTAAATACTTGTAAAGTGATTTTTGATTGGTCAAGACGTCAAACGAGTATTTTTCGACGATAAGTATTATTTTCAAAACTCACAAATGGTATAAATAACATATGAAATGCATGCATAACATTACATTGCAACTCATTACATATCATATCATTCATAATAGGTCATTTTCGAGATTCACGCTATACCTCAGTGTATCCACTTTTGCCATCGCATTATTGTCCATGTGAGTTTCGTAGCCCCTACCTTTATACGTTTTGAATTACTTTTGGGGGAGATACATGCTCAAACTGTTTTCTTTTACTTTCACAAGTACTTTAAACTCTTACATATTACTGTGAGTTTTCATAGCCCCTGCTTTTACTTGTTTTCATAAATGTTTTGGGGGAGATACATGCTCAATTATTTTCATAACTATCATGATTATTTGAAACTACATGTTTAACTGAACTGAATGCTTAGTCATGCGTAGTAACAGTTTTGCCACACTTAGAACTTCCATATCATATTCATTGGACTAATGGTCTTGGTATATTCATTGGGCTAATGGTCTTGGTATATTCATTGGACTAATGGTCTTGGTATATTCATTGAGCTAATGGTCTTGGTATATTCATTGGACTAATGGTCTTGGTATATTCATTGAGCTAATGGTCTTGGTATATTCATTGAGCTAATGGTCTTGGTATATTCATTGGTCTAACGGTCTTGGTATATTCATTGAGCTAATGGTCTTGGTATATTCATTGGTCTAACGGACTTGGTATATTCATTGAGCTAACGGTCTTGGTATATTCATTGGTCTAACGGTCTTGGTATATTCATTGAGCTAACGGTCTTGGTATATTCATGGACTAACGGTCTTGGAACGATTTGAACCAAACTCATATTCATTTGAACCTAAACTCTACATATTTTGGCAGTGGGTTGTGAACACACAGGTTGCAAGTTTTGTATGGGCGGGACTTGGAACTGAGTGGATTTACAATGCCTTTGCTGCATAAACGATTTCGATACATTGAGCCATGCACTATTTTGTGAATTCATTTGACGATTTCTGTTTAAACATAAATTATATATACATTTTGGCAATGGGTTGTGAACACACAGGTTGCAAGTTTTGTATGGGCGGAACTTGGAACTGAGTGGATTTACGATGCCTTTGCTGCATAAACGATTTTGAAAGTCTTTACTTTTCAACTCAAACTCTATGAACTCACTCAACCTTTGTGTTGACACTTTTAGCATGTTTTATCTCAGGTATCTAAGGCATTCACTTCATGGCATGCATTTGGACACATCATGGAGTCGTGGTGACGACGCGTCTCACTTGGGTTTTACATACTTTAAAACATCGTTTGAATTGTATCAAACTTATTTCCGCACAAGATGATTTTCATTTGGGACCTATATTTTGTAAACTCTGATTGTTTTATTAAATCAAACGATGTTCTTTTCAAACGACACTTTAGGTCGTTCAATATAACTGTGATTGTGATGCTATGACAGTCAATCCCCAGGAATTCCATTCCGCTGCAAAACAGGTAATTTGGGGGTGTGACACTTACCTTTCTCATAAGGTTTCTCATGATCTCTTTGCATCTTTGATCCCTTGCCATATTGATATTGAACCTTTGCTTTGCTATTGAATCTTTGACATTGATCTTTACTATTGAACCCTTGATATTGATCCTTTGCTATTTGAACCTTTGATAATTGAACCATTGATATTGGATTATTGATTTGATTTGTGAACTGCTAATATTGGACCTTTGATATTGATTGAACTCTATACTATACACTTTGACCTGTCAGTTGATACCCGAGCCATTAACTAGGCATGGGGGTTCCATGTCCATGTCATTGATGCACCAATGGCATGACTCCAGTGTGGATGAGTGATGTTCCACACCGTCCCCATATTTGTATTGATTATGCGCGCTTCAGATATATTGTATGGCCACTATTTGTTTTGCAGGGGGCGTATGGATGCATCCTAGATTTGTATTGTATTGTATTGATATTGATATATTGTTTTGGTGATGTGGTTGGTGTGTGCAATACACCCCCTCACATTTTGGGAGCTGATCACTCCATTGGCTACTCGAGGACTCCCCTCATATTGGTTTGGTATTCCGAGGTCACCCCTCCGAATACAATCGTTACTACAGGATATTGATATATGATTTGATTTGGTTTGTTTTGTTGGCTCGTGGTGGAAAACTGACCTTCCTTTCTTTTGTTTCATTTACCTACTCTATATTGCTTCATATCCTTCTTATCTTAATTATCTTGCCTTTGGTTCCATTATTGCTTTTGTATTGTTATATATCTGTTCACTGGGCTTTTTAAGCTCAGCCGCATTTCTTTTCCTGCGGCAGGTTATTAAGCTAGGAGCTGGGGCTTTTCTTGGGATTGAGAGTAGGATGCTATTGAGGACTTGCCTTAGTTATCTTAGACTTTGATTTCCATTGTTATTTGTTTTGGAGACTTAGACTTTGTATCGTTTCATTTCCTTTGGTCATCTTTTGGAACTTTTGTACTGTTCAAGTCGTGTTGACTTGTTACTCTTTTGATTATTATTATAAGACTTCCGCTTGCATGGTTTATGTGTATTGTTCTGATTTGACTCCATAAATGTGATACTTCTACCCTTATCGGGTTGGGGTGTTACAATTATGGTATCACAGCCCAGGTTTACGACTTGTAGTCAGGACCTGTGACATATGGACCCTAAGCGTTAACCCGTAGAGCTTAAGATTTGATTGGTGAGGTTTGGGTAGATTCTAGGTTCATTATCGTCATTTCCGTTCATGATCTTCATCCTATTTCCTAACCTTTGCTAATCGTTTAATGAACTCTTTAGATGGTCCAAACTCGAAGGAACGGCGACGACAACGGGGATGGAAATCCTAACTTCGAAGCTTTGATCGCACGCGCTTTAGCCACTGCTATGCCCAGGATAGTGGCTACCATCACTGATAACGTTCGGAATGGTGCTAGTTCTTCTGGTGGGGATAATGGTGGGGGTGCTAACCTACCTACACCCATTCATGTATGGATCGAGCGCTTTAACAAACTTAAGCCACTTCCTTTTCACTCGGCAGCTTCAACTAATGATGCAGAGGACTGGATTACGCACATGGAGAAACTTTTCAATGTGCTGGGTTGTGGTGATGAGGTGAAAACCCGGCTTGCTACTTTCAAATTCGAGGGTGATGCCCTAAACTGGTGGAAGGCCTATATCTTGACCAAAGAAGAGAACTTCGTTGATACTTGTGCTTGGAATACCTTCAGGGACATCTTCTACAAACAGTATTTCCCTGAGTCAGAACAGCAGCGATACGAAAGGAAGTATGAGACCATACATCAGCTGGAGAAGGAAAATTCTCACGAGTATATGCAGCGATTTATGAGGATGGTTGGGTTTGTAGGTGCTGTTGTTGCTGGAGATGCTCGTCGTCAGGCTCGTAAGTTCAAATGGGGGTTAAAGAAGTGGGTGCTAGACAGGATGATCAACCATCAGTATACTGAGGTGGCTGCAGTTGCGGATGATGCCCGTAACATAGAGTTACTTCATGAGGAGCAGGGTTACAACAAGAGGAACAGAGATGGGGATCGTATTCATTCTCGGGGTTGACAGGACCATACTCAGGATTCCAGGGGTTGTCAGTACCACAGTTCCGATCAGAGGGATCGCCAGGGTCAGGTACAGGGAGTTAGAGGTCGGTACGACCGTGGCTATGATTCGAGGCAGCAGGGCAATCAGAGGAGATTTGATAGGTCAGGTGATGATCGTAGGGGTCAGAGTGGTAGTTTTCAGAGACAGCAGCGGGATCAGTCATCTCGCAGCACTTATCAGGATCGTTCAGCGACATCTTCTTCCCAGAGGAGGACTTCTGAGGTGCTACCTCCTCCTCCCAAGTGTGTTACGTGTGGTAAGCCGCACCCAGGTGTCTGTCGTAGGATTACTGGAGGTTGTTATCATTGTGGGGAGACAAATCAGAGGGTGAAGGACTGTCCCAAGCAGGCATCGGTTACTCCTTCGAACTACATCAAACCACCTCCCACCACTGGACGAGTGTATTCAGTTACTCAAGATCAGGCAGACAAGGCGTCAGGTACTATTACTGGTACCATTTATTTTGGTGATTCTACTGCTTTTGTTTTGTTTGATACTGGCGCGACACATTCTATCGTATCGAAAAACTTTGCTAAGAAGCTCAAATTATCTCCAACACCACTAATGAAGCATTTATCTATATCAACCCCTATGAAAAATCATGTACTCATTAATCACGAATATGTGAATTGTCCTTTACGTTTCGATGATGGTATTCGTTCGGCTAATCTTCTTCCTTTGGATATGTCTGATTTTGATATTATATTGGGTATGGACTGGTTGGCCTTGCATAAGGCTACTATTGATCGTCATGCTCGTAATGTTATCTTTGGTAATGTTCATCAACCTGAATTTGTATACCATGGTGCTCAACCACTCAAGTCGGTTAAGATCATCTCGGCTATGAAAGCCCGCACTCTCATTTCTCATGGTTGTCTTGGTTTTCTGGCATCCATCAAAGATACTTCTTTGGAAGTTTCGACTATTGAAAGTCTTTCTGTTGTGCGCGATTTCGCTGACGTTTTCCCTAATGAACTTCCTGGCATTCCTCCGGCTAGGGAAGTTGAATTTGGCATTGATTTGATTCCTGGTGTTGAACCTATATCTAAAGCTCCTTATCGTATGGCACCGATTGAATTGAAAGAGTTGAAAGAACAGTTGCAAGAACTTTTGGAGAACGGCTTTATTAGACCCAGCGTTTCACCTTGGGGTGCACCGGTGTTGTTTGTTAAGAAAAAAGATGGGAGTATGAGATTGTGTATCGACTACCGTGAGCTGAACCGTATCACTATCCGAAACCGTTATCCTCTTCTTCGCATCGACGACTTATTTGACCAATTGCAGGGCGCCAAATTCTTCTCTAAGATCGACCTGAGGTCTGGTTATCATCAATTACGTGTGAAGGAGCAAGATGTTCCTAAGACCGCGGTTCGTACTCGCTATGGCCATTATGAGTTTCTGGTTATGCCATTTGGTTTGACTAATGCGCCTGCCATCTTTATGGATCTTATGAATCGTGTTTTCCACGAGTACCTCGATAAATTTGTAATCGTCTTCATCGATGACATCCTTGTGTATTCTAGGAGTGAGGCCGAGCACGAGCAGCATCTTCGTATCGTATTGGAGATTCTTCGACAACAGAAGTTGTATGCAAATTTTCTAAGTGTGAATTCTGGCTGAGCCAAGTTGCTTTTCTTGGTCACGTTGTGTCTGCTGATGGTATCAAGATGGACACATCTAAAGTAGAGGCTATCACAAAATGGCCAAGACCTACTACTGTGACGGAGATTAGGAGTTTTCTGGGGCTTGCTGGTTATTACCGTCGTTTTGTTGAGGGTTTCTCTAAATTGGCGTTACCTTTGACGCAATTGATGAGGAAAGGAGAAAAGTTTGAATGGACGGAGGAGCGTGAACAGAGTTTTGAGGAATTGAAACGGAGGTTGGTTACGGCGCCTGTTTTGACACTTCCATCAGGATCCGGAGGTTTTCAGATTTATAGTGACGCGTCGAAGAAAGGTTTGGGTTGTGTATTGATGCAGCACGGTAAGGTGATTGCCTATGCTTCGAGGCAATTGAAATCGTATGAGGAGAATTATCCTACGCATGATTTAGAGTTGGCTGCGGTTGTTTTTGCCTTAAAGATTTGGAGGCATTATTTGTATGGTGAGTCGTGTGATATCTTTACTGACCACAAAAGTTTAAAGTATATATTCACACAAAAGGAGCTCAATATGAGACAGCGGAGATGGCTGGAGCTTCTTAAGGATTATGACACGAACATCCAGTATCACCCGGGTAAGGCTAATGTGGTTGCAGATGCACTAAGCCGAAAGTCGGGTATGATTGCTAGTTTGGAGATTGAACCCAGGGTTCTTCACGATCTTGAGCTTATGGATGTGGAATTGTGTTTCTGGGGTTATGATGGTTATTGGGCTAGTATGAAGGTAGAGTCCAACATCATTTTGCGGATCAAGGAAGCTCAGAAGGATGACGGTGAGCTTTGGTCTATTGTTCAGAATATTGAGGAAGGGAAACAATCGGAGTTTCGGGTTGATAGCTCTGGTGTGGTATGGTTTGGTGATCGGCTTTGTGTCCCTAATGATCCTGATTTGCGTGAGACGGTGTTGTCTGAAGCTCACAGTTCTCCATTCACTATTCATCCAGGTTCTACTAAGATGTACCGAGATCTTAAGCAGCATTTCTGGTGGAGTGGGATGAAACAGGATGTGGCTTTGTATGTTTCTAGATGTATGACATGTCAGCAGGTTAAGATAGAGCATCAGCGAGCTAGTGGTCTACTTCAGCCTTTAGAGATTCCTACTTGGAAGTGGGAAGAGATTTCTATGGATTTTGTCACCGGTTTGCCTCTCACTCGTAAAAGACATGATGCGATTTGGGTGGTCGTTGATCGGCTAACCAAGTCTGCTCATTTCTTACCCATTCGTACCGGAGATAGTGTTAGTAAGTTGGCCGAGATCTTTTAGCAAGAAATTGTTCGACTTCATGGTACTCCTACAGCGATTGTGTCAGATAGAGATCGTCGTTTCACGTCTCGTTTTTGGAACAGTTTGCATAAGGCTTGGGGCACTCGTCTTAAGTTCAGTACGGCGTTTCATCCTCAGACGGATGGTCAGTCGGAGAGGACCATTCAGACATTGGAAGACATGTTGCGGGCATGTGCTTTAGAGTGGACCGGGAGTTGGGATGAGTATTTGTGCTTGGTGGAGTTTGCCTACAACAATAGTTGGCATGCTAGCATCAAGGCTGCACCTTATGAGCTGTTGTACGGGAGGAAATGTAGAGCACCTATTTGTTGGGACGAAGTAGGTGAGTGTTTGATTGAGGGACCTGAGATTATTGAGATCACTAATGAGAAGGTGGCAGTTGCTAGGGAGAAGTTGAAGGAGGCTCGTACGCGGCAAAAGAGTTATGCAAATAAACATCGTCGTGACTTGGAGTTTCAGGTTGGTGATCGGGTGTTTCTGAAAGTGTCGCCTTTTCGGGGTGTTAAATGTTTTGGTATTAAAGGGAAACTCAGTCCTCGTTTTATTGGGCCGTTTGAGATTCTCGAGCGCATCGGAGAGGTTTCTTATCGTTTGGCTCTTCCGCTGCAGTTATCGCATGTGCACAACGTTTTTCATGTATCTCTTTTGAGGGGATACAACTACCATCCTTTGCATGTCGCTTCATATCCATTTGATCAGATTCAGCCTGATATGTCTCTTTCGGAGGAACCCGAAGCTATTTTGGATCGGCAAGATCGAGTCATGAGAAACAAAGTTATTCAGTTTGTTAAGATTCTTTGGAAGAATCACCCAGAGCGTGAAGCTACCTGGGAGACCGAGGAATCTATGCGAGCTAGTTATCCACATTTCTTTTCATCATCGGGTATGTCTTCATTTATTGCTTCGTTTCCTTTTCAATTTTGTTGTAAAACCCTAAAATCTCAAATCGCGTAAAATGACAATTTTGCCCTCCAACTTAAAATTTTACCAACTCGGGAAACACGTCAACATCATTTAATAAGTTATATGATTAATAATATTCCTACATTATGAAAATAAGTAACTTATGATATACATTATAAGAACTTGAATAATTAAAAGTCTAAGTAACATTAAACCTTACAACTTGTACACTATTAACCTAGACTTGAAAGAGGACTAAATACATTGTAAATTGGTAACTTGGAAAGTTATGAAATGGTCCTTGGAGTCCCCATTATGGCCGGCCATTTAGGCCAAAAATACCTCATCATATCAATTTGCATTTAACCACATTATCTCATTCCATTTCATTTCAAATTCACACATTGAAAACCCTAGTTCCTTTCTCTCAAAAGTGGCGGCATCTCATTATTTCTCCCCATTCCATACGAAAATCTTTCAAACCAAAGTGATCCTAGGAGGCTCGTGATCGTGGGTAATCGTTTGGGTGATCGTAGTGATTGTGGTTGGGTCGAATTAAGCTTGGACGTGGGTATACATATTGTAGCCGTGGGTTTTGTAGAACCAAGAGGAGGCTTGGTTTGATTTTTGTGGTTTGGTTATTGTTTCTTGTCTCATACACGCTACAAGGGTAACGTATCGCCATCTTAATCTATTCCTCTTTGTTTCTTAAATCCAATTCGTGGCATATATAAAACTAGGGCTTGTAACTTGATAAAGGATCACATAAAATCATAAAAATGTTATCACATGAAATAATGGAACATGAAATGATAAAACATTGAATCTTGATCTATATTATTCGAATGATATATGACATATTTTATGAATATGAAACTGATTTTAGATCTTCCATATGTCGACACATATAAGTATTGTAACAAAGGGTTTAATGAGTTACGATTATATGTTTACGTATATGATTAATGGAAATTATATCAAATGGTTAAGGAAGGTGTTTTGATTCATATTAGGGGCGTACAAAATGATTTTGGGTGAAGGGTGGTTCGATCTAAAATGTTATCACATAAGGTGTTTTGTAATCTTGTATTAATCAAGCTAAAATGGTTTAAAACGGATTCGTTAATCATAATCTAAAACTAGGGTTTGTAATTACATGATTATATAAAGTTAAGGGGTTGTGTTGTAAATTATGAAACTCGATGGATTAATATGTTATTATACTAACTAATTGGATTAAATGAGTAAAATGGGTAAACTTACTATATTTACACTTTTAACCCTATACTTTGCAATATTGACATTTTAAACCCTAAACTTTTGTAACTTGTCATAAATGATCCTTAAAGCATTATAATACTCATTTCCATTAATTTAACTTTAAATAAGTATCTAAACTTGCTAAATATGGAAACCTGCTATTTTTAGAAAGTTACTAATTATGGAAATCTGCTAATTCTGGAAAGTTACTAAAAATAGAAACCTGCCTAAAATAGAAAGTTTCTTAAAATAGAAAGTTACTTAAAATGGAAAGATTACAAAAATGGGAAACTTGCTAAAAAAAGGAAAGCCGTCTTAAAACAAGTGTTTCGGATTCTTATAGAACGTTATCTAATTCATATAGGTTCCGGGCGACGTGATTGATCTCCTTTCTTGACTTACTTTCATTGTTTGCTTGCTTCGAATAAGGTACAGATATTCTTACCTTTCTCATAAGGTTTCTCATGATCTCTTTGTATCTTTGATCTCTTGCCATATTGATATTGAACCTTTGCTTTGCTATTGAATCTTTGACATTGATCTTTACTATTGAACCCTTGATATTGATCCTTTGCTATTTGAACCTTTGATAATTGAACCATTGATATTGGATTATTGATTTGATTTGTGAACTGCTAATATTGGACCTTTGATATTGATTGAACTCTATACTATACACTTTGACCTGTCAGTTGATACCCGAGCCATTAACTAGGCATGGGGGTTCCATGTCTGTGTCATTGATGCACCAATGGCATGACTCCAGCGTGGATGAGTGATGTTCCAACCCGTCCCCAGATTTGTATTGATTATGCGCGATTCAGATATATTGTATGGCCACTATTTGTTTTGCAGGGGGCGTATGGATGCATCCTAGATTTGTATTGTATTGTATTGATATTGATATATTGTTTTGGTGATGTGGTTGGTGTGTGCAATACACCCCCTCACATTTTGGGAGTTGATCACTCCATTGGCTACTCGAGGACTCCCCTCATATTGGTTTGGTATTCCGAGGTCACCCCTCCGAATACAATGGTTACTACAGGATATTGATATATGATTTGATTTGGTTTGTTTTGTTGGCTCGTGGTGGAAAACTGACCTTCCTTTCTTTTGTTTCATTTACCTACTCTATATTGCTTCATATCCTTCTTATCTTAATTATCTTGCCTTCGGTACCATTATTGCTTTTGTATTGTTATATATCTGTTCACTGGGCTTTTTAAGCTAAGCCGCATTTCTTTTCCTGCGGCAGGTTATTAAGCTAGGAGCTGGGGCTTTTCTTGGGATTGAGAGGAGGATGCTATTGAGGACTTGCCTTAGTTATCTTAGACTTTGATTTCCATTTTTATTTGTTTTGGAGACTTAGACTTTGTATCGTTTCATTTCCTTTGGTCATCTTTTGGAACTTTTGTACTGTTCAAGTCGTGTTGACTTGTTACTCTTTTGATTATTATTATAAGACTTCCGCTTGCATGGTTTATGTGTATTGTTCTGATTTGACTCCATAAATGTGATACTTCTACCCTTATCGGGTTGGGGTGTTACAAGCAGTGGTTACAATAGTCTATAAGTAGTTACACAATACTACTAGCCGCGGTTTGTCATCATCCATGGTTACATCCTTCTATCCGTGGTTATATCAACTCTGTCCGCAGTTCTAGTACTTAGAATAATTCTTGATCCAAGGAACCAAAAACCCAACATTAGGTCCTAACTCTAATCTGTGTACTGGATAGTGCTTCTCATGAATCTTTGGGTGTTGAGTATTCTATACCATTATTTTCCTCTTTGGATCAGGATAGCTTCCAGCTCTGGTGTAAAGCGTCTCCTTTAATGGTAGAGTCTCTGTCATACTCAGGTATGTCTAAACAGGTGCACCACATGATTTTTCATTGCGTCGTGTGGGTGGGTGCTTGTTGGGTTGACCTATGGTGTATGACGATCTTTGTTTAGTGTAGATGGTAGGATAATACGTATGAATAGGCATATCCGTGATGCCAGTTTATGTGTCCAATGTTCTACAAGATGCTAAATCATTTTCAAGGGTCCAAACATTTCAATTTGTTTCCTTGGGATAAGATCTCTTCCCTCAGGTGGCACGGTTTATTCTATTCCCGTGTATGTGAAATGTCTGGCATTTTAAGGGGGGATGTCGACGTAAGATATAAACACAAATTTTTCCATTTCCTGGTTGTGAGTTAAGCACTCCCTTTAACATGACCAGGCAAGAATTTCAAGAATTTTAACCATGCCCGCGCACGTGACCCCTCCCGAATTATACATAGGTTATCAGGCTATGTATAATTGGGGACCGGTGACGTGTTGTTCGGTATAGTCTTAATCTTGGTGTATTTACTCTTCGGTCAGCGGAAATGTTGCAAAAGTTCATGTGCGAAGTTTTGGTTCGATGGTTTATAAGATTTGCTAGGCCAACCAATTCTGTCAACATGACCTATGGCTCGTTTAACCAAGATGTGTGAAACAATGGCAACTTGGTTAGGGATGGAATGTTGAATTTGTGATTCTTGGCGAGGTAACAGTTTGAGTTGGTTTCGACGGTATTGATAATAATACCTTCGAGATCTTTGAAATGTGGATTCTCTAAGACATCTCGTTGGGTGATACTAATTTGTCAGAGAGACTAGTCGAATACTCAAGATGACTTTCTCTTATCTTCAGAGAAATCCCTTCATCGTGACAGGATAGTTGAAATCCTTAATGATATGGTGAAAACGGTCATGGAGAAGACATATATTAAGATAACACGATAAAAACAACAGATACATTACTAAGGAAAGGTGCAGTACATTAAGGTTTCATAGAGAAGTACTTTAAAGTAGACTACGACTTGGAAGTTTAAACTAAGTTTTATTACAAACAGCATCTCTAGCTAACTTAGTTTCTTCCTTGGTGTCCGTTGGGAGCCTGAACAATTCTTCACACTTTCCTCAGGAAATTGTTTTGGCAGATGTTTCCTTCATGCTGATCCTTCCTACCCGGGCACATGCTTTTGATGTGACCTTTCATTCCACACCCATGACATGTCACTGTCTCCCAATAGAGTTGCTTACAATCTTCCATCTTATGCTCAATTCCTTTACAAATTCCACACGGCGTCGGGCATTTTCCATAGTGGTGATATAGGCATATATTGCACTTGGGTTTTGTCCCAGCATACCCTGTTTCCCATTTCGTTTTAGCGGTCTCTTCTCTAGCCGTCCATTAGCGCTTGCTTGGTGGTTGCATTTGATCTTCCTCACTACCATATTCCCAGTTCCTCTTGCTACCACAATACCCCACTGCTTTGTCTTGGGGGGGTAGCACTGTCACTCCAGAAGTCGCACCAATAGCTTCTTGAGTAATAGTAGGTGCGAATGAAACAATGTTCCTCCGAATTTTGGGAGAAAATCCCCAAAAGTATGCTTCGAGTTTCTTTTCCTCAGGTCCTATCATGTCAGGACATAGTTGGGCCAGTTCGCGAAAGCGGTTGGTGTACCCTTCGAGGTCATTCCCTATCATAGTTAGTCCGCGGAGCTCTTATTCCATCATTCGCAGTTCATTTCTTGAGCAGTATTCCGCAATCATCATTCTCTTCAGTGTGTCCTACTGAAGTGAGTAAGCAGTGTCAATTCCCACTGAATGGACATAAGTGTCCCACTATGCGAGGGCTTGATGCTGAAAGGTGCAAGTAGCATACTTGACCTTACAATTGTCCGCGCAACGCTGTTCACGGAAAATTGTCTCCATCCTTTCCAGCCATTTTGCCAAACCCATGGCTCCTTCAGTTTTTACGAATGCTGGTGGTTTACAGGTCATGAATTCTTGGTTAGAGCAATTTCGTGTTGTAGGTGTCTTACAAACAACTTCTTCTCTATTCCCCTGGATGATGTTGCTGATGTTGTGATTGACTTGATAGTTAGCAATCCTTGCAGCAACTCGTTCGGTAATAGATTTCTCAATGGTGGTTGTATCCATGTTCTGCTTTACTGGAAACATTTTCCTTCAACCACAAGAAATGAGAACAATGAGTCTTCTACGAGTATGGGGACCACGGTGGAGATCCAATAAGTTACAACATGCACTACTTCTCAATCAAGTATTTCCTAGGTTGTATTGACTGGATATCACGTAGACTTAGTCTGTTATGATGATGTTAAGAAAATGGAGATTGGTTGGAGTGAGTTTAACATAAGGTTATAATTCACAAGACGTTGTTTATTATGCATAGTTGTTCATCAACATAAACTCGATTACATTCTAAGAAGATTCCTGGCTCATAGGGCCGATACATAACATGCGTTCATTGACTCGCTCTAGTTTGTCGTACAACAAAACTACTACTAGCGTTTTTATTGGAAACACTCATCACAACGTCTAACACAATACAAAGTGTAATTTAAGCACTTCCCGGTGCTGCCCCGGGTTGACTTTGTTGAGTTGCCTTCCATTCTTCTAACTCTCTGAGCTGGGCCTCCATCCTGGCAAATTTGTTGTTGGCCTCATTTGCCCTACTCTCCATAGTACGTCTTTGAAATTCCACGACACCCTCTAGATACCCTGACTCAGTTAGTGCTATTGTAGTAACGGTCTCTAACCATGTCAACCGATTCTTAATCTTTGTGAGCCGTCCCTGGGTATCTCTCAAAGTTTGTAGAGCACACCCTTCAATATGGTCTTCAAGACGGGCAATTATTTCGTTCAACTTCTCACGAGTTCCCTCTAATACTGTTCCAATATCGTTGTAGCATTCCTTGAGTTTTTCACCAAGCGCTTGTAGTTCTTCCACCACTTCTTCAATCCCTTCAATCCTTTCTTTTGGTAATACTCCCAGATGGTCCGACATCTCTTCTATTTGTTCCTCATGACATGTTATGCGTGCCATAACTGTGTCGAGAGTTGGTGGTCTAGCAGTGGCTGCTTCCGAGGTTTCCCCAACTTCGAACACACTAGGAGGTGGTGTACCAGAAGACGATGGTGATGATGCAGAGAGACAGATTCTCTTGCTAGCAGGTATCTCCCAACTGAGAAGTGGATCTCTTTGATGTCTTGGTGAGAGTGTAGGAGTAGTGGAACTGGTAGGTATAGTACTGATAGTGGTGATGATTTGGAAGTGAGCAGGTGGAGTATGGGTAGTACCCTCCTGGTTAACTTGATACACTACCCTGTACTGGTTTCCAGTGTCAGGAGTGAGTTGAGAAGGGGCTGGGATGCGTTCAGCAGGTGACAAACCTTCTGTTGTGTCATCGCATCCAGCTCCAGAGTAAGGGGAAGACATGGTCTTTGACAAGACGGTGCATATGTGTAAGTATATGTAACAATATACTTATAATAGATATGGGGTAGTGAATAAATAGGCAATATAACATGCAGTCATATCTAAATGAACTCTAAGTAAAATGGCAAGTAAGGCAAGCGGCAACTGGCGGTCGTAGAGTGATGTTTCTGTAAAAAGTAGTTATAGTTTAGGGTTTATATGTACCTAGTTCTCTATAACTTAGGCTCTGATGCCAATCTGTTACACCTCCAAATCTGGTTTAGCGAAAGCATACGTGTTATGGGGAATGCTACGAAATCAGAGATCACAACATAAGTAATAAAGAACGGAATACATACTCCGTTTTCATTTCATAAAATAGTTTTCGAAATCATTATCTTACAAACATTATTTAAATAAAATGGGCACTTTCCATAAGTTTAGTAGTCCCAATTTAAAAGCATCATTATGTGTAAAACACTTCTTTAGACATTACTACGACCATTTGCCACCTTTTGCCTTGCTTCCATAATCACAATTTAAACACCTGAGAAAATTTGCTAAAAAGGTCAACTAAAAGCTGGTGAGTTCATAGGTTTAAATTAAAACAGTAAGCATGGACCATAATCAAAGACATATAATCATTACAAAGAATATAATGATATATGGATGAAAGTCTATTACGTTAGCACTAAGTTCATGCAACCGATACTATGATAGTTTCTGTATGCTAAATGAAATCATACAATATATAGGCCCAATGCGAGTGTTTTGTCCCTCAACACTCGATTCCGACATGGTATACGTTTCGCCTTGGCCTAAGCATGGCCAACCGAATGGAGGAATCACCCTCAATAGATCTATTTATAATATTCGTGCTTCCCAGCAGGGAACTGACGGTTCATGAAAAAGGGGCATTTCTAGAGACATAAGGGCTTAGGCTAAACCACGTAATATTCATCATGCAATAGTTCAGGTCCATAAAAAGGTTTTGCATATTTTCTCACCCCAAAATGTATAAAACAATTTATCAAGTAAAAGAGGGGCTATGAAACTCACCTTAGCAAATGTGCAATTCAAAAGTGGGATTCAGTGAATATTGTGAAGCTGCACCGACACGCGACCTAGATAAGGAAGGCAATGTTGTTCATTGTTTTAAGTATTACTTACTTAAAATAGTTCAATTTTTTTTATAATTGTAGTTAAACTAAACTTTAGTTTGTAAAAATGATTAAATGGTTTTACTAGTAAGTATATGAGTGTATATATACTTTTTGTTGTTGACACTATAATGGTGTTGTCAAAGTTAAATAAAATTAAGTTATTTCCCAATTGTTTGTAGAAATATTTATTTCAAATTCGAAGTCTTCCGAATTTATTATATGATATAATGGTAATATTAGTCATCATTTGTTTATCAAAAATTGGTTTTTAGCATATATAACTTACGACTAGAAACCTTCATGACATAAATTTATTTACACATTGTCGTTAAACTTTGATGTAAACTTTATTCAAGTAGATTATATTTTCAACACTTGTTTCGTGTAGTAATATTTATGCACTTGTTCACTTGTTAACTCATATATGTATATATATCTCATGTCGAAGATTTCAAATACGTGGAAAATGAGTTTGGTTTTATAATTTATTTCCGCTTTACATTTCGAGTTTTATGTTGCGGGTTAGCGTAGACTACCCAAACGGACACCCCGAGACCTCGATGGGCTATGGCCCGGTGTCGATAGTAGTAGCGTACCAGATTTGGGCCTAGGCCCGAAGTGGGTTCTGTATGCAAAGGGCTTCGGCCCATGGATGCTTTGGAAAGGAATTTGGGTTAAGGCCCATATGAAACTTCATACTTACTAATATGAAGATTTTGATGACACAAAACATCTAACTTATTGACACCATAATGCTTTAACTTTTTGACGTGAGGCAATAATCCAAGGGTCTTGAACTCGTGATCTATTTCGGCACTGACGTGCCTTTGGCCATGACTTTTGGACTACCCATCAAACTCATGCATGAATACACTACATTGGCCTAAGGTAATGCATATTACCATAAAGGAATCTTGATCACAAGAGCGGACATGCATAAGACTTGGCACTCCTTAGATAGTTTGACTTGAGTTTTCCCGTTACAACATCACTCGAGTGTGGGCTTTCCTTGACTTCTCGACAAGTAGTGGTAAACTTTATGATAAAACCATTTAGTACTTTGGCAAGAATTATAACTCGAGGCATGAAGGGTGTTGAAATGACGCTGTTATGCACACTAAGGATTTTGATGTCGAGCTAAATGACCGAACTCTTGGTGCCTCATTCGAGTACTACTCGGAATGGTTAGGTTTTGATACCCTTGTACCCAAATGACTCTTGTCGAAGGTAAGTTTCTTGTGGTTAACGACGAGGATTACCCTCGTCGGAATCCCCTTTTTCCAGATGACAAGTACTAGAGTCGCATGACACGAGTAGGAAAGAAAGACGACAACCTTACCAATATTCAAGACTTATGTTTCTAATGTTAGCCTACTTGTTTTTATCATTTGAAGACAAATTTAAAACCACAACTGAACATCACAGCATGTAGGATCGTAATATTTATTGTGTTTGATGATTCGGGTAGTCTTGGATGATGGAAATACATGTTAGCCATTTTAGAGAGAGAAAGTAGAGAGATGGGTGTTCTTGGTAGAGACTTGGTGTACAAAATATGAAAGGTTAGATTAGAAGCACCACCCCTTCCATGGATGGAAGGGGTATTGATAGTTACAAAGAATACGTCCTCCTGACGGACTGTGGATCAGGCATACAGTGGGTAAAGACCCGTCCTTCGTCCACGGTGATACACTAAACTAATCTACGCTACTAATTAACTAATAAACTACTAAACAACGTAAATAACTACAAGTCTACGAGCTAACATATGCTAGACTATAATTGGGGTGATAGACACTTTAACATGGAATTTCCAATTCCTAACAATCTCCCCCTAAGGGAGGTCACCCCATGAAATACATTTTGTATCCTAGTATTCAATCTATGTCTTTAGTTCTGAGCTCGTAGACTTCAATTCTTCAAGTTCCGCAATCTTTGTGTTTTAGTAGCGATTCTTCAAAGTCCGCATAGTTTTGTACTTTAAGTGGAGGCCTTTGAACTGATCCACATCTTTGATGATCTTTGAGCTTTCATTGAGATCATCAGCCACAGTAAAGCTCTCTGGATCATCCATAGTTGTGTTGCCTTCATGTGATGTTGTGACTTTTGGACCGACATGCTCACACTTTTGAATCATGACATCTTTCCATCAGAGTAGCGGAAGCTTTGCTGGTTCATGATATTTGCAGCAGCGTAGTAGAAGCATAGTATAAAAATATCAGAACCAGGTTATGTAGATATACACCAGTCATGATTTCTTCAATTAAGTGTGGATTCTGTGAGCATGCGGCTTTGGATTGACTCCTCAATTCTGATCAGCTGCAACCATCCAAATGTACCTGCAAACAACAATTAGCAATAAAACACATGAAAGTGTCTTTGATCACTTTCGTTGAATTGAGGTACACGGCCCACGGTTCCCCATTGATCAGTACAAGTGTTAGGATTTAGTAAATCCAGTTATTAAAGAGTCGGTCACCTCAAGTATATGTAATCGTTAGAAAGCTCGTAGTCGTAGATTATTTAATGTTTAGTAGTATTTAGGTAAGTAACACCGTGGAGGAAGGACTGGTCTTTACCCACTGTATGCTTGATCCACAGCCCGTAGGTGGCGATTTATGTAAGAACTATAAATACTCTCTACCTCCCAAGGTAGAGAGTTGGAGCTTATAATAAGATTTTTCTTTCTTTCAATAAAGTTCCCAACCTCTAACTTTCTCTCTCTAAAACCTCTTGTATACGCTTCTTTGATCATTGGTTTAGTGTGTTTGTGAAATCCAATATGTTACAAATGGTATCAAGAGCCATGGTTTGATCATCTCTTACATATCCTTGGATTTCTAGTGGTTTTTAGATGGTTTTTTAGTTTGAAAAAGTTTAGTGGTTTTTGCATCATTTGGTTCATTTCTAGTGTTAAAGTTTGAATTTTGGGTGTACTTTTATGTTTAGAATCATTGTATGTGCTTGGGTTTTGATTTGGTAAGCTTGAATCACTGTGGTTGAGCTTGTTTTGGATTGAAAAGTGTGTTTTTGAAGTTTTTCTTGGTAGCGACTTGGTTCTCGTAGTGAATTTCATCATAGCGACTTGCTTCAGAAAAAGGTAGCGAGTTGTAGTGCTTTTTGGTAGCGACTTAGTCCTAGCGACTTGTCTATTGAGACAAGCCGACAAATAGTACAAGTTAGTGGATTCTCCACTACGGCTAGCGACTTGGTGAGGTTAGCGACTTGCTTCAGAAATTGTTAGCGAGTTGTAGTGTAATTTCTTAGCGACTTGGTGTTAGCGACTTGGACCTTAGCGAGTTGCTCTTTAGCGACTTGACTGTGTAGCGACTTGGTGCTTTAGCGACTTGTGTCCAGCGACTTGGGTCTTAGCGACTTGGTCTTAGCGACTTGGTTCACAGGAAATTGAGATCTTAGCAAGTTGCTACTTAGCGACTTGGTGCTTAGCGACTTGGTTCAAGAATTCTTAGCGACTTGTTGACTTTTCCCGACAAAACTTCAAACGGCCATAACTTTTGAACCGTAACTCTGTTTTCAGCGTTCTACCCATCAAAATGACCGTGAGAACGAGGAGAATGGCACGCCGAATGAACTAACCCTTGAGGCCTAAATCCGCTCCGAACAGAAGTTATTGAGGTTTTTAAGTTTTTAGACCTAAAAGTCTCCATAAAAACGTGCATCAACCAATCCAAATCTCAACCAAACAACATTTCAGCATTTCCTACGAACAACCTATAGTCATAAGTCATCTTAACACACTCGACTGGTCATTTCTTAACGGTTTCTTCTTGATTTTGTAAAATCCCGCGAAAGATTCTATTTCTCGGTTTAAATCGTAGATTTGTAAAATTCCGTGCACGTCAACAACATGCCTAAAGTTTTGGATTTAGTTGTATCTAAGATACTCAGTTTATACGACATGACCAATGAACAGAAGATACCCAACAATGTACTACAGACTATCGTGTTTGAGTCGGATAATGCTAAAATGGAATCTTCGTGCTCAAATTCACGAGAGAAAAAGGTGCACCAGCCACAACCTGTGTAAGTTAATGCAAAGGAACGCTCCATGGAAGCTTCAAATTTACCCAAGATAGAGGTACACTAGCCACAACCTATGCACGTTAATGCAGAGGAAAGCTGCATGGAAGTTTCTGGTATACCTAACTGTGCATCTTCTACTCAAAATGATGATTATGAGTTGCATGAGTACTCTGCATTTATCCCTGAGGACTCCCTTACCACTAAGCTTAACATATATAAGGATCAAGTTTCCATCTATGAACAGCGTGCTAAATTTGAGCTGACCACACGTGAGCAGGAAATGGATTGCCAAATAAATACATTAATCAGAAAAAGTAACTTAAGGGAAGAAACATTAAAACAAGAGTTAAGTTCCTTACAAGAGAAACTTAATAAAACTGCTAAGCAAAAACAAGAACTTCAAGAAAATGTGAAAGTGCTTAAGCAGGAGTTCAAACAAAAGGAATCAAAACTTTTAAATGGTTTTTCCAACCTTAAAACTTTAAAGAACAAACTTGAAAACAAGTTGTATGTACAAGGCAACACCATTCAGACTGCTCACATGATCACTAAGCATAGAGTATTAAGCGATAAGCATGGTATTGGCCTTGTAGAAGAACCCAATCCTGAGTATGGTAAGAAAGCAAAAGCTGCTCAAAAAGTGATCTATGATGGTAATGAAATCCTGAAGCCTAGACAAATGCCTACTTGTTTAATATGCACTGAAGAAGATAGAGAGTTAGAAGATGCCTCTAGAGAGAAAATGGAAAAGAAAATAAAAGATCCTTGGTGTATAGATCATAATATAACGTTCAAAACTCCAAATTACACTAAGGATAATTGGATTGCCTTAAACAAGTTTAGACCTCAAACTCAGTTAACTCCTAAACAAGTGTTCTGGAAATTAGATATGGAAAAGAAAAAGGCAGATGAACTTGTTGAAAATAATCCTCCCCTTAGGAAATTGCCTCCAACCACTGTGTATCCTCCAAATACACCAATGCATTTAGATCCTAGAACTATTGCCACTAATAGCAAAACCTTAATCAGCCTATATGTTGTTTATCAACTATTCGTTGATTTTGAGAAAACATGTAAGAAGAGAATCACACCTACAGGGATAACTGAAAGGGAAAGGGGTTTTGAGCAAACTAAAGAATGTTATTTAACTGAGGTCATGCCTTTCTTTAAACAATTAAAAGGTCAATTTGAAAGTCTTAAAAAGGGGATAAACTCGGATATTAAAGAAATGGAAAAGGAATTTGATGCAATGATTGTTGAAGTCAATGATTATGAACGGGAACTCAAATATAATGAAATTGAAAGGAAGAATCTGCATATCTTAAATGAGAACTTAGTATTGAGTTGTGTGGCTCAAGATGTGTTTTATACTGTTACTAAGCTTTCTATTACTGCTTCTCAATTTCATGAAATGTCTGTTGCATTGAAAGTATCCCAGGATCGTGTCATTGAGCTTGAGACAAAAAGTTCAAAATTGAATGATAAAATCGAAAATGACGATCATGATAACTTGGTCAAACATTATTCTAAATTAGAAGTTGAATATCTTGGTTTACAATTAAAATATCAACATCTGAAAGAAAATGTTAAAACTTCAAATATCAAGACATCTTCGAATGCTCCTGAGTTTGATGCAGTTTTTGAAATCAACAAACGTGATGAACAGATTCGAGCTCATTGCCACACGATCAAAAGATTGAAATTCTAGATTTCACAATTGAAAGATGAAAGGAATGAAGTGACTGGCTCCCGAATACCTCCACCTTTAGATTCTCAGAATTTCCAACTTCAAAACATTATTGATAAATTGCAAAAGGAAAATGAATGTTTTAAAGCTGAAATTTCAAAAGTTAATGATTAAAACAAAGAGTTATGTGATTCATTCAAAGTTAATCTTGATAAACACATTGAAAAGGTAACTTCTTTGCTTAACAATATTGAGAATCTGAAGCGTGAGGTGAAAGGAAAATTGCCAATCCCAATTGCAAATATTCTGTTCCAAAGGTTCCTGCTTGTGATAAGTATCCTATTGATATGTTATATATTCCTCCCCCTCTTAGGAATAATGAACTGGTACATAAAACATATCTAACACAACTTAAGGATAGTTTAAAGGGCCTCCGTGAGATAGTAGAGGATGATAGATTAGATAAGCCTTTTGATAGTGCAATCACTTATGCCTGTATGGATGCCAAATGATCTCAGGAACTCTTAGAGTATGTAATTGTCACAAGTCCGAAAGCGAGTAATAGGCGAGATAGAATAGTTGCACCCAGTTCTATGCCTAAGGATAAGAATGTGACTCTTAATGTGCCTTTGAAAGCCTCAGAACCCAACACTTGTAGACCAGAAAATCAAATGGCAGTAAAACAAACTAAAGCTCCCGTCATCACTTCTATTGATGTTAATATTAACACTAAAGTTAGCTGGTCAAAACCTTGTAGTAATACAAAGAAGGACATAATTTCGCTGACTAAAAGTGATCATGAGAAGAAAGTGAAAGAACACCATAGGGAAAATAAGTTTGACTTGAACAAAAAGAAGCGTGTTGGTTCTAGTGTTAGCTCTAAGCTTACTGAAATTAATTCGAAGTCTTATGCTGTCTGCAAAACCTGTAAAGAATGTCTATCTTCTGGTAATCATGATAAATATGTTGTGCTATTTCTGAGATCTAAGAATCATACCCTAGTTAAGAAAGTTTGGAAAGCGAAACAGATTAAGCAATCCTGGAAACCTACAAGGAAGGTTTTTACCAATGTAGGATTTCAGTGGAAGCCAACAGGTCGAATATTCACGAATGGCAAACCTTGCCCCTTAACTAGATCCACTATGCCTAGAGTAGTGCCTGTTAAGGTTTGGAAGCCAACTAGTAGAATAATCCCATTAAGCATAAAATGTCCCTCGACTAAGTCTGATGCTTCTACTAGTTCAGCTCCTAGTGACAATGGCATTGCACCTAGGGTTTCTGTTGATTCAAAGATTGTTTGTGCTAACCAAAAGGACCCCATGAGCACGTGGGGATCCAATGTTTCCAATTCTCTGTCTTCGTCAGTTGTCCAGAGCAGGTCGTACAAATCGTCCCTTGGTATTTGGATTCGGGCGGCTCTAAACATATAACTAGGCTCTAAACAATGACGTTTGTTCACATCAGTTCAGGCCTCGTACTTCAACATTATGGCGTCTGCAGATAACACTTCAGGCCCCGTTCCTCAAAGAAAAGAAAGGTGTACGCTTCAGTGCGCATTATCTTCGAAAGAACAGAAATCTTCATGTGTATGACCATTCTCATTGACATTCTTCATCAACAAGCTTCATGTTTTTCCACGCTCTTTCAACTCTCAAGTGGATCTACGTTCATTGGTGTATATTCTTATTCACTTGTTTAAATCAAAAATGGCAACTTCGGATGCAATTTTTGAGGGGGAGAAGAGTGCATATACTACATGTTGATGGATGCTTGAATTATGGTCATACGACTCTCCTCCAACGCCTAATGTTAACTGAGATCTATTGTTTGGGATTTAGTGTTTCAACCTATGTTTGATGAATACTTCCAACCTTCAACGAATGTTGATCATCTAGTTCCTGAAGCTCCTGCTCCGGTTACTTCTGACTCAGCTGGTTCTCCATCTAAGAAGTACTACTCAGACTAATCTAGAAACCCAATCTCCAGTTATTCCTCAAGGCATTGATAATGACTATCATAATATTGCAGCTGCACTCATGAATAATGATTCGCTCTTTGGTATTCCCTTGCCAAATCTTCACAGATTATTGTTCCTTCCATTGTGCACTCTGTAAATCAACCACATGAGCATTATGGAAAATGACTTCCTCATCCGCTTTAAGACATTAGTGATGAATCTTCCAGATCAGTCTCTACATGAATACCTTGAGGAAAAAGGCATTGATGTTGAGGAATCATTTGTTCTGATTGTATGTTTATTCACGTGTTAGACATTTGACACAAGTTGATTACTTCGGAGTTAATCATTTATCACTTATTTGAGATTGAAGTTAACTTTCACAAAGGCATGTTCTTATTTGATAACTTGCTCGGGCTTAAGAATTTGAGTTGAAGACTTGGTTTATCTAGTTACCACCAGTCGAGGTGGATGGTTGAAGACCTGGTTAACTATCACTATTAGGAGTTACGTTGTTTTACTCAGTGTCACACGCAGATAACGGTGTGGATAATCGCAAGAGGTGTTAAAGTCTTATACTTTCATTGGGTATTGAGTACTTAGAGATTTGCTTGGAGCATAAATTCTCGACACCGTTCTTCCAACATTAGTGCAAGATTAAGATATAAATGTGGGGAATTCTACTTCAGTTTCAAGTTTGGTATATCGGGTTTGCTTCATCACTGGTCACGTCAACTTGTCCACATATGGGTTGGTAAAGATAGTCAGGGAGAGTTTCCGTAGCAGTAGATTCTCACAAGATACATTTGTGCTAAATTTTGTTCTTCTCTATTCTCAAGAATAATGGGTATGTATAATGTGTTGCTGATTCTGAGGTATCAAAACCAGCAAGGGGGAAGGAGACATACATCTAAAAGCACAATGAGTACACATGATGAACTTAACACTTCTACCTGATTGAAGTTATCCCGGGAAGAAAAAGGTCATAACCGTAGAGAAACTCAGTGTTTAACTCGTAGCCTTTGGTGTATTATTCCAACTATTTGGGGGAAGGATATATTATTCCAACTATTTGGGGGAAGGATGTATTATTCCAACTATTTGGGGGAAGTGGTCTCTGGATACTTTTGGTATGTGTTAACTCAGCTTTCAGTAGGAAGAAATATGAGTAGAATATTTGGAACGTGAGATGATACTGCTTATCGACATCTTCTATATAATTTATGATAAAGTGCTTACGGTTAGTGCTTAATGTACACAATGTAATGATGATTCCGATGAGATCGCAACCATCAGGGGAGAGATATGTGTACATCAGGGTCACACTACATATTCACATGATCGAGCTTAATCAGTTATTCCAGAGTTGACATCCGCAGAGAAGATCAGTGATTCAACCAGTTACTGTGATGTCGTTGTCTCTACTCTGGTTGGGTAAATGTGTACATTATGGGCTGATTGGTTATATGTAAGATAACTCGAATGCATCCGGTGAAATGAAGGTGTTGATATATTGTTCTCCCGAATAGACAACTGCTCAAACTCGAAGAGTAATGTGTACATCGGGGACGCACAACAGGTTCACGTGATCGAGATTAACCATGTATTCTGGGTTTGATAACTGCAGAGATGATTCATGTTAACTTGTTACTTCGTTGTTATCATGTTCTTTGGGTTGTTGAGCTTCATTCAATGAGACTGTTTTTCTTCACATTCTACTTCTTGGGGGAAATGGTCTTAATCCGAAGATTGTCGGTTTTGGGGGAAGCTACCAAAGATTCTCATTTAGAAGGCTCATGTTCAGACGACGATTTTCTTAGAAGCCTCGAATGATTTGGTGGTTAAAGTTTAAGAGATGTTGATTTCTTTCTTCTACAACGTGCTGAATGATATCCTTATCTCGGTACTCATTTCATCATCCTCTTAAACTAATTTACCTTCTTGTATATATTTTTTCAAAAAGCAAAATACAAAATTATAAAACCAACAAAAAGCAAATAGAAAAATATAAAACTTTCAAAAATCCATAAAAATTTGAAAAATCTTGAAAATTTTCAAAAAATATTGTCTTTTTGTCATGTTTTTCTCGATTCGAAAATATCTACGGTCTTTGTGACATGGGACTTCAGATGTTGTTTGAATGTTCCTATTAAAAAAAAATAAAAAAATATTTTTGGGAGAAAGTGAAACAATGGTTTATTGTCATTTCAGGCAATAACCCGTTTTTCAAAAAAAGAACAGAGCCATGCTTTATTTTGTTTCTCAAAACTCATGCTCTGATTCTATAAACAATTACTTACTATCTAATGAAAACTAATTGCTTTGAAAAATAGCTCGGACTCTATTTTTGAAAATCATCTGGACTTAACGTTTGTCAAAAATATCTATCTCTCAATCAACAACTTATGTCATTGATTGAGGGGGAGAATGATTTCAATTAAATCAAAAGGTTATTCGTCGTACAATTGTTTTCAAAAGACAATCATGCATGTTTAATCAATGTTGTTTAAAGTCTCAAAATTCGATCCTTATCAGTTAAAACGTTTTCATAATCAAGTCACAATTCTCCTTAAAAGCTTTCAAAATCAATTTAAATCTACAGAGATCACAAATCTCAAATGATTTGATAATTGTGATCGGGGGAGAATTTGTTATTTAAATTGGATTTAAACTGATAATTCGGTAAATGGTTTTATAAGGATGTACAACCTCTCCTTCCCACATGTGCCAAACGATTTCAAATTTTCCATGCACATGTTGAGGGGGAGCATCTATCTTAAACCACAAAGATTTGAAACGTGATCAGTTTATTTCAATGTGCAGTCTTTTCCTAATATGTGCAAAACACCTTCAAATATCTATGCACATATTGAGGGGGAGCAACTATTTTGAAAACCACATTCTTTATATAACTACTCTTAGATGCAAGCCAACCCCTCAAAGATGAAAATTATTTCCATTACAAAATGATGCTTGATGCACATGTTGAGGGGGAGCTCTTGTTCTAAAAATATCAAAAACAATTCAGGTACAAATAAATGCTTTGATAATATATCACAAGTATCTGGATTGATTTTCAAATGGTTTTCAGTTGGTTCCAATGGCAGATGAACAATACCAAATAGACCGACCAATTTTACTTTATGTATGGTAATATAAGGACGATAAGGTTAGGTATTTGTTCCCATGATCCGCCAGAACCGGAGGGATCTACCCAGGGACAATCCACTAGATAGTGTAGAAGTCCTTAGGTATATTAAAAAAAGGAGAAAAGTGAGATATGGGAAGAGTGCGGACTGAGATAGAGCTAGAACTGGAATAAACCCAACAAGGTTCTAGTTATGAAGTCTTGGTAAGCACTGAAGGGGTTGAAGAATGAAAAAGAAATGAATGTGAAAAAGGGTGAAAAGAAATAGCCCTCCAATAATTCAACCTTAGGGCAGTAACCGGGTTAAATACATATGCTACTGGTGGTTACTAAGGTAACACTGGTATTGAAGACGAGACGTCATGGACCCAGTGACGCACTGCACTAAACTTCCCAAGATACTCAAGTTCCTCTTAAAAGGGCTTGTTTCATTCTCACGGGGAACCGACATAATCTATCGACTTTCTCTTAGAGATTGTTGATATTGAAGAAGGAGACCCTCTCCCTAGTCTACGAAATAGGATCCAAATATGCACAATTGAGTCTAGAGCCACGAGATCATCTAATAAATCTGGTTAGGACACTGTCAATGAAGACTCTCTGTTTCACACAATGTGGAAAGAGAGATTATATCTTATGAGTCCTACGCATTATCCTTGTGGTATTGCCAGAACATTTGAGTGATATGAAAGCATATTCACAATGAAGATAGAAAGCCTTCTTGAGCCAACATCAAACAAGCTCCTGGTGGGTGGCATGTGAGATCTATTCAATAGATCAACCATGTGACAACTGAACAGAAACAATGGGGCGATTCAATCTTTTGAATCAATCCTGGTTCAGGTTATGGATTGACGGATACCTTTGAAAAACCGGTCGTTGTGCTTAAAAACTCTTTTCTTTAGCACATCGACTGTGTACAAATATTTCAAAATAAAAGGTGTTTATGATTGATAATTGATTTCAATTAAAACCTTCGTTGTATTGCAAAAACAATTTCTATTGAGCGATACACGATTATTTTTCAAATCACTTCTTATCAATCAGTGAATCTCAATTCCCTAGTTCACTCACTCCGTGTTGTCTTCTTTGAGACGTTCTGGTTTGAGAATAGCTAGAACAGCTGCGAAACCCTGTCAAGGAAATTCTTCGGAATTATACCTGATCACAGGCAGTACTTGTACTGATCAACGGGGAACCGTGGGTCGTGTACCTCAATTCAACGAAAGTGATCAAAGATACTTTCATGCGCTTTATTGCTAACTGTTGTATGCAGGTACGCCTGACGTTTGCAGCTGATCAGAATGAAGCGGTCAATCCATAGCCGCATGCTCACACAACACATTCATTCTAAATAAATCGTGATTAGTGCATCAATGACTCTGATATTTTCACTCCATGCTTTTGCTATGCTGCTGCCAATATCATGAATCAACAAAAGCTTCCGCTACTTTGATGAGAATATATCATGATCCAGAATGTGAGCATGTCGGTCCATAAGTCACAACATCACATAATACCAACACCACAATGGATGAGTCAGAGATTTATGTTAGCTGATGATCTCAAAAGATGGCTCAAAATTATTATCACGTGGATCAGTTAAAGACCTCCACTTGGATTAACCAAACATACATCATTGATGAATCAATGACTACGAGCTTCAGAGCAAAGAACTACATCAAGAATGCAAGAACAATTTAAAATGTAATATCTGTTTGTATTCAATGTAATTTTGAGGTGATTTTTAGGTGACCTCCCTTAGGGGGAGATTGTTAGGATTTAGTAAATCCAGTTATTAAAGAGTCGGTCACCTCAAGTATATGTATTCGTTAGCAAGCTTGTAGTCGTAGATTATTTAATGTTTAGTAGTATTTAGGTAAGTAACACCGTGGAGGACGGACGGGTCTTTACCCACTGTATGCCTGATCCACAGCCCGTAGGTGGCGATTTATGTAAGAACTATAAATACTCTCTACCTCCCAAGGTAGAGAGTTGGAGCTTATAATAAGATTTTTCTTTCTCTTACTAAAGTTCCCAACCTCTAACTTTCTCTCTCTAAAACCTCTTGTATACGCTTCTTTGATCATTGGTTTAGTGTGTTTGTGAAATCCAATATGTTACAACAAGTACTGCCTGTGATCAGGCAGGATTCCTAAGAATCTCCTTGACAGTGTTTTGCAGCTGCTCTAGCTGTTCTCAAACCGGAACGTCTCAAAGAAGACAACACGGAGTGAGTGAACCAGCGAATTGAGATTCACTGATTGATGAAAAATTGATTTGAAAAACAATCGCGTATTGCTTAGAAGATAGAGTTTTGCAATACGATGAAGGTTTTATGAGAAAGATCAATTTTCAATCAAAATACCTTTTGTATTTGAAAAGAGTACACATTCGATGTGCTAGAGAAAAGAAGAAATTTGCACATCGAACGGTTTTTCCAAAAGTATTTTTTCAATCAGAGATACTTTTTGAATTTGAAATATGAATACACATTCGATGTGATAGAGAAAAGAAGATTTGCACATAGAACGGTTTTTCCAAAATTATTCGTCAATTCCATTCCTGGACCAAGGTTGATTTACGAGTGAATCGCCCCATCGTTTCTATCCAGTTGTCACAAGTTTGATCTTTTGAAAAGATCTCACATGTCACCCACCAAGAGCTTGTTTGATGTTGGCTCTAGAAGGATTTCCATCTTCATCGTGAATATATTTAATATATCACTCGGATGTTCTGGCAATACCACAAGGATAATACGTAGGACTCTTAATATATACTTACTTTCCACATTGTGTGAAACAGCAAGTCTTCATTAATTTTGTGTCCTAATGAGATAATGTGGATGATCTCTTGGCTCTAGACTCAATTGTGCACATTTTGGTGGTATGCCGGAGACTATGGAGAGGGTCTCCTTCGTCAATATCAACAATCTCTAAGAGAAAGTCGATAGATTATGTAGGTTCCTCGTGAGAATGAAACATGCCCTCTTAAGAGGAACTTGAGTAGCTTGGGTAGTTTTAGTGCAGTGCGTCACTGGGTCCATGACGTCTTGTCTTCAATACCAGTGTTACCTTGGTAACCACCAGTAGCATATGAATTGAACCCGGTTACTGCCCTAAGGTTGAATTATTGGAGGGCTATTTCTTTTCACCCTTTTTCACATTCATTTCTTTTTCATTCTTCAACCCCTTCAGTGCTTACCGAGACTTCATTACTAGAACCTTGTTGGGTGTATTCCAGTACTAGCTCTGTCTTAGTCCGCACTCTTCCCATTTTCTCATTTTTCTCCTTTTTTCAATATTCCTAAGGACTCTACACTATCTAGTGGATTGTCCCTGGGAAGATCCCTCCGGTTCTGGCGGATCATGGGAATGCATACCTAACCTAACCATCCTTATAACACCATGCATAAAGTAAATTGGTCGGTCTTTTGGTATTGTTCTTTCCTTCATGAAACCAATTGAAAAATCATTTGGAAAAATAATCAAGGTACTTGTGATACGAGACCAAATCATTTTGTACCTTAATAGTTTTGATAATTTAGAAATGCTCCCCCTCAACATGCGCATATGATTTTGAAATTGTTTAGCACATGGAGGCAAAAGTTCTTTGAAATAATTTCTTGATCACAATTTCCGTAGGAAAAGCCATTTGAATTTCTTTGGTAAATTCTCCCCCTCAATATGTGCATAGGATATTTGAAATCATTTTATCACATAGAGGAAAGAGTTCTTTTGAAGCGCATTTACGATCACACAAGCCATTAAGAAACCATTCGCTCCCCCTCAATATGTGCATCAATATATGAAAGAGTTTAGCACATATTAGAGAGAGCCAGCACATTGAATCAAAATGATCACCTTTTATCAAATTTCATATTTAAATCACAAATTCTCCCCCGATCAAAAATATCAAACCCTTTGAGATTTTTGATCCCAAGTGATTTAATAAGGTTTAGAAAACACGGGAGAAAATGCGCCTGGTTTAAATACTCTTCTGGTTTTTGGTTAAATGCTCCTTCTCAACATGTGCATTGTATATTTGAAATCGTTTGACACATGGAGGCAGGAGTGCCTTTAAAGGACTAAAACCAATTCATTAAAATAGATTTGAGATTTAAATCACGATCTCTCCCCCGATCAAAAATTTCAAACCAATTGAGATTTGTGATCCCAATTGATTTAAATCATTTAGAAAATTTTGGTGGAAAGACGTGGCAAGACTTAATTTTTGAAAAATGACAGATGAGGACCAATAACAGACATTAAAGATTGTTAGTGTCAGGTATGATAGTTTTTAGGAGATCTTTAAGTAAAACAAAACAATTTCATAATCAAACAAGAACAGAAAAATTTTCATTTTGAAAGATCTTGATTCTTAAAGAAAAATCATACCATGACATAACATTAAATCTTTATATCACCACTTATTTCGTACAAACTGGACTTTTTATAAAGAAATATCGTTTGAAAATATATTATTATAAATCACTCTCCCCCTCAATCGATGACTGTAGTCGTTGATTGAGTGACTTAAGTTTTAATAAAATGACGTTCGGTGATTTTCAAAATTTAGACCAACTTATTTTCAAAACAATATTTTTCCATTTTCAAAACAATTTTTAACAAATATTTTGAAAAATGGTATCATTCACTACTTTTCCTGCACAAGATACGTTAGGTGGTTAAGCTGCTTTTGCTGTTGTTGCTGAAGGTTTGGAAGAAAACCATCTGCTGATGCAGCGAGACTTCTTACGTTGCATTGTAATGCTAACTTAGGTCAAATTAAGCTCCGTTTCTTCATTTGCTGATGAAGAAAACCATCTGCTGATGCAGTGAGACCTCTTACGTTGCATTTTTCCATGCCAACTCTCCATAGAAGTCCAATTAAGCTCCGTTTCTTCATTTGTCAACCCAAGATATAGTTACCCTTTCCATTCGGCATCCAATCATCTTCAATTGTGGGATCCGGATTGGGAACATTCTTATATACCAATATACCTGCGTACGTTAGTGGACACAAACAGATATATGGTGGTCGACATCACCCAAACAGTAATCGACTAATTAAATTCAATTCAACATATCAATCAGATCATGTAAAGCATGGGAATAATGTGTTCATCAATCTATAATCATCTAATCCTAACAATCATATCCTAGGCACCTAGTCCTTCAACGTAGGTTAACATCATTTTTCAGTTAAGCATTTAGGATAGTTAAGAAAGTCCGTTAGATGATGTAAATTTGAAAAACATTCTCCCCCTCAATCAATGACTCATTTTATGAAAAGATTAAAAGCGCGAGTCATTGATTGAGTTTGAAAATTTATGAAAACTCTGATACTGATTGATTTTCAAGCAACTCATTTACCAGCATTTAGTTAAAACAAATTTTTTTCTGAAGAATTTTAGACGGAAAAATATTTGAGTAGGAACAGCAGTCCTTCGATGACATGCTTTCCTTGTTTGTTTTAGAATAAGTGCACGAAATATTTGAAAAATTGGTTTAGCGCAGCACTTTCCTTCTTTGAAGAACGGGTTGCTATCTGAAATAATAGCAAACCAGAGTTTAAGCATGGGTTACAGTCTGAAATAACTGTAAGCCATTTTTTTTGAAGCGCGGGTTACAGTCTGAAATAACTGTAAGCCATGTTTTGAGACATGTTTTGAAAAAGAATATTTACACCTCCTGCTCGAACTTCATCTATGGTCCCATGCCATTATTGAATGACATTTCTAAGACCGCAGATGTTATCGATACCAAAAGACATGTCTTGAGAAAAACAATATTTTTGGTATTTTTAAATTTTCTGATTTTTATGGGTTTTTGAAGATTTTATAATTTTCTATTTTCTTTTTGTTGGTTTTAAATTTTTGTATTTTGTTTTTGAAAAATATTTACACAGATAGAGTAGATGATATAGTGTAAGAAGATGATGATGCGAGTACCGAGATAAGGATATCGAGCAGCCCCGTTGAAGAAGATATAAGTCATCATCTCTTAAACATTCACCACCAAAGCTTCCGAGGCTCCAGAATAGAAGATAGAACATGAGCCTTTGAGAAAGAGAAACTTTGGCAGCTTCCCCCCAAACCAAAAGTCCTTATGTTGAGCAGATTCAAAGCTTTATTTCAAGCTTCCATTAGCCAGGTGCACAAAGAAGCACACCATTATCATCGATCTTGCTGCTCCTTTTAAGAATAATCACCGTGATTCTTCGTTCAAGGTTATATCATCCAAAAGAACAACAAGGTATCATCCCACACATAAATAACTCTTCTCAAATTTCATTCCACTAAAGTCAGAAGCAATCCATTCCAAAAGGTGTCAAGAGACCACTTCCCCCATGTAGTTGAATTGATGCAGTCAATCTCTTAGACTAGAGCTCACGAACCCGAATACACATACCCGAAGACAAAGAAACTTATACCATCGAAGTAGCAGATTAAGTCCAATAGCCAAAGAATAACCAAGATGTATACTTTTCTCTCCCCCTGAAGAAAGTGTATGAAGCTCAAGAACCCGAAATACCCGAATGCCCAAAGAGAGAATAACCGATAACATTGAAGAAGTAGGCCGAATCACTGATTATCTCTGCGGATGACAATCTCTGCGGATGTCAACTCCGGAATAAGTGATTATATCTCTGAATCACTGATTAAGCACTCAAGTGAAACAGCTGAGCGTCCCCAATGTACACAATCTCTCTCCCCTGATGATTGTGATAACATCAAAATCATCACACACTTGTGTACCTCTTTCATCTTCAGAAACTAACTCTTCCATCTCTTCCCCCACATAGTTGGAATAAGAACACTAAACGCCATGAGTCAAACCTTGAGTGTCTCTGCGGTAATGACATTAGTCTTCCCGGGATATCTTCAATCACTTAGAAGTATTAAGTTCAATAAGTTTACTCGCGTTTAGATGCGTGTCTCCTTCCCCCTTGCTGGTTTTGACACTTCAGAATCAACAACATATTATCAGCCCAAATACTTGAAATTTGTTGAGAAGAACATCATTAGCTCAGATATATCTGTGAGAATCAACTTGCTGAAGAGTGTGAGCATGTCTAATTGGGGATTAAATATGGCATTTCACTCTCCCCCAATTAGTGCTCTCCCCTAAACCAACAATCTGTTTGATAAGTGCCCAGATTAAGAAGAAGTCTTTAGATCGTTAAATGCAACTCGTCTTTAGTCTTCTAACATGCATCAAAAAATGTAGAACAGACTGTAGACTCGAATTTCTTCAAGATTGTCCAGTTGGGGAATAGAAAGTCAACATCTTCAACTCACCAAATCCATTCCAGTTAACTTTGAAATAGCAAATACCCTTAACTAAAATCCCTCCCAATCAAACAAGAACAGAAAGATGTCCATTAAAGAAATCAGCCCAGCAACTAGAAGCACTTTGTCATTAAACTCATCAGTCCGTATGAAGATGTCAACCAACGGCTCTTATAAAGAAACTCCATGTAAAGATGACCCGATAAGAAGAAGCTCGGTTCTTACATGAGTTTGGAGCCGTTTGACCATTTGTTCTCATAAATCAATCAACCATGCAGTAAATTCACACTTCTTCTCCCCCTCAAGAATTGCATACGGAGTTGCCATTCTTGATTGAATAAGTGAAATCATCCAAATGTAGTCTATTCACACTTCTCCCCCGTAAAATTAGCACATGATGTCGCCATCGTTATTATAGTTGAACAAGTAGAATAAGAAAACAATCAACAGTAGCCCGTTTCACTTGATAATTGAAAGCACATGGAAAAAGCATGAAGCATGTTGATGAGAATGGTCATAATAGAGAAGATTTCTCTTGTTCAGAAGATAAAGCGCACTGACACGTACACTTTTCTTTTCTTTGAGGAACGAGGCATAAACTGTTGTGTTCATACGTCATAATATCTCTCTTTTCATCATCTCTAGGCAAAACATGTAATCACCCCATTATCATTCAGTAGGCTCTTTGTCGTGACAGCTGATGGAGAAAACCCAATATGATGAATTTGACCCTGAAGTAAAACAACCCGAACTAGTGACTTAAACTTGCACATATGTAACAAAGAGCGGTGCCGAGACTTCATCGTCCATTGAATCTCTAACTACTCTATACTCTTCATCCAACTAGCCATCAATTATTAGACGTACATCACCTCTTGAAAATCCACAATTGAATGTGACACTGAGCACTATAACGTAACTCCTTAAAGTGATAGTTATTTTGTGGTGATACGAGCCCAATTCCCCCAAGTGGTAAAAGAAAAGGAAAAAATCACCCAACAATAACTAGATTTTCAAGTCTTCATTTTTTATAATAAGCTTGAACAAGGATCTTGAAGAATCTTCATCCAACCATCCCCGATACCTTCAGATACTAAGTACACTTGCCCGTGATATTTCACTTTAACCTCAAATAAATAATAGTGAATTAACCTCGTTGTCACATCTTCTAGTTAAAAGCTCAATTCTAGCCTCCTTTGACATTTAAAGTGAACTATGATAATGGTTTTCATCCCGACCATGGTTGAAAGCACATAACCCCGTAAAACCTTGTAATAACCAAATTGCCATTAAGACAACCCAAACACACACCCAATTCATGAAGTACACACTTTTATCCCTTCTTTGAGGCATAAACTATAGCACCATCATCAGATAAGATCCATAATTACACTTTCCTTTCTCTAGGATGGTTCCATCATTACGGGATTTTACAATTCCATGGTTTAAACCGAGAAATAGATTCTTTCGCGGGATTTTACAAAACCAAGAATAAACCGTAAGATAGATCCGGAAAGGCACTTTACTATTACCAGGATGTTTCCATTGTCACGGGATTTTACAAGTCTATGATTTAAACCGAGAAATAGGTTCTTTCGCGGGATTTTACAAAATCAAGACAAAAACGTAAACAATGTCAGCTTGAATGTGTTATGACAACTTTGGTTTCAGTGAATATCTGTTTTAGGGGAACATGCAGCGGTTCATCAACGGTTCATTATCCAACATCAATCAACATCATCAACCATCCAATAAACACTTTGGTAAACACATCATTCAAGCATTTTGTTGGCTATTGCAGTGAAAAACAAGGTAAAGTAAACGCGATATGCCAAACTTGAGCATGAAGTAAAATTCCCCAGAATTGTTACTTGAACTTGTACTAATCCTTGTGAAAAAGAAACGGTTTACCCAATGTACAAAACCTCTTGACATTCTCAACTGAGTGAGACACCGAAGTGATAGCTACGTTGTGGGTTAAGCGAGAAAGAATCACAAACGTAACTAAATAGCCAAGTCTTTATCACTCTCTATAAATGCTCAAACAAGTCATCTTCGCGGAAGGGTAGAAAGAAAGAAGACGAAATAAGTAAACGTACCCGAGAAACCTCACTTCACATCCAAATAAGAAATACCATCCAAATGTATACCCCAAAGTGTCAATCATACTACGAATCTCACCATCAAATCTCATCACACACCATATCTATTAATAGATGTAATTTGCTCATGAGATATGTTAATCCCCTGTTAAAATCTTTAAAGCCTATTCATAGCAGAAACAAGCAAATCTGCGCCGACCCATCCAAATAGAGTTTACCCAATCCAAAAGAGATGAAATAAAGCCCGCGACACATCAAATTCATAAATTGAGAGATGATAAACAACTCCGCAACAATTAAAACAAATCTGATCCACGTTAAATATCAAATCTCGTTCAATATCAAAGTCTAATTTAACTTAGATAATAAGTTAACCCAAGTCTTAGCTTAGCCCAAGAGAGTATTTCGAATAAACAAGATGCCCATTTTGAATTGCTGATCCATTCCAAAGTCGGTACATACAATTATCTGAACCCTAATCAAGCAACTATAAAAATACACCACATCAACAAGTTAGCCCTAATGTTTCTCACACTAATCCGCCTCCATTAAATCCGAACACAAAGATTATACTTTTATAATTATGAGTCGGGTTAGATAAATTCAAGCCACATGCCCACAGGGATGGCATGGGTTTCTGGTTCGAATATCATTGAATCGCCACAGGGATGGCTTTTGGGTTTTAACAAGATGGTGTAGGCTTCACGATCTATCCAAGGAACTCAGGTAGGTATATGTCGTTCCATTGTAGTAGTTGAGTCACAAACGAATCAAGAACAATGATTTAACATGATTGTTAATTTCATTTTCTTTAAGTTCGAACATAACCAAGGTATTATTTTGATTGAGATTTGGACATAAAAACGAATCAAGGAAAATCAATTAACATACTTTTCATTTGATTTATCTTGTGCGTTCGTATATTGATGAAAAAAACCAACAGATCTATGAAGAGTATGTTCAACCAAGAAAGTCTTAATGACTTGAGGTACATATTGAACAAGTCTGAGATCCTTTTTCTTCTTTATATTAGAGACTTGTTGGATGTTGTTGGGTTGAGAGTCTGTTGTTGGTGATTGATAGATGGACCGATGATGGTTATAACCTGAGGTCGAGTATGTTGGTCTATGGTGTAAGTCTTGTGGTCTTTGGACATTTGTTGTCATTCTTCTTCATCATTTCTGTCACAAAGTCGCTAACCTTATGTCAAGTCGCTAACATATCCTTTTCAGTCACAAGTCGCTAACTTTTAGAGACAAGTTGCTAACCATATTCAAAGTACAACTCGCTAAGCCATTTAACCTTACATGTTGCTATTGACTCAATAGTCAATAGTCAAGTCGCTAAGCCATTTAACCTTACAAGTCGCTTAGCCATTTAACCTTACAAGTCGATTTTGTCAACTCGCTAAGCCATTCAACCATATTCTGCAAGTCGCTTTTGTCAAACTCAACAAGTCGCTACTAAGATTTGTCAAGTTGCTACGACTTGTAAAGACAAGTAGCTACTTTAACTATTATCACAACTCGCTGCCAAAGTTAACCACAAGTCGCTATGAAGAAAAAAGGACCATTTTAGACAAATTTATTTCGACCAAGTTGCAACAACCCAGAAAACTTGCATAAAAATGCTTCAATAATACCCATTATGACCACAATAACAACCAGTTGACCACAAGCTTTTTCACAGATTTGGTATAAGTCATAAAAAACTGAATAACATGACATGGACAAAAACATGACTTGGACAACACTTGACACAAGACAGATATGTAAAGATGAGTACATGAAGGACAAGATGACATTTTTAGACCAAAACAAACACATGAAGAACTGTTTAAAACTGTAGTACCAAAATACAATAAAAACATTATCCGAACCAAAAAAATGGTGTAAAACAGCTTAAACATGAATCAAGAACCACAATAAATCAACACAACACAAAAACCTTGGCTCTGGTACCATTTGTAAGATCGTAATATTTATTGTGTTTGATGATTCGGTTGGTCTTAGATGATGGAAATACATGTTAGCCATTTTAGAGAGAGAAAGTAGAGAGATGGGTGTTCTTGGTAGAGACTTGGCGTACAAAATATGAAAGGTTAGATTAGAAGCACCACCCCTTCCATGGATGGAAGGGGTATTTATAGTTACAAAGATTACGTCCTCCTGACGGAATGTGGATCAGGCATACAGTGGGTAAAGACCCGTCCTACCTCCACGGTGATACACTAAACTAATCTACGCTACTAATTAACTAATAAACTACTAAACAACGTAAATAACTACAAGTCTACGAGCTAACATATGCTAGACTATAATTGGGGTGATAGACACTTTAACATGGAATTTCCAATTCTTAACACATCATCTCTAAGGCTTGAGTTTCGACCAAGACATGAGTCTCTTGTTGGACACCTATATCCTCATTCTTGACACCAAAACTTCCTCCACTGTGGTGATGACCACGGTGGGTTTTTGACCAAGTTGTAAGGGTTAAAACACCAAATCGAATGGCAACATTTATTGATCCTAAACTCTCACTCGTTACACATCTATCCCAAGTTATCAATCTAAACAATTTTTATCCCATTCATGGCTATTTTACACGATAAGAACAACACCTAGTTTCTTTGATATCATTTACCAATTTAAAACATAAACTAACATCAGTTTAAGCTTACTAACATGAATCATATAAACAAAAGAGATGTAAAGAAAGCTCTTACTAATTCTTGAAAATCGAGTGTACAAGGAGAAATATGAAGTAATTGTTTAAAATTGGCCAATCCCGAATCCAAGCAAGAACCTTCACATTAACCACTTACAATATTTTGTGATTTCCCTTGGTGGGTTTTGTGAGACCTTGTGGATTCGGTGGTATGTCTATATGGAATAGAGATTGGGAAAGTTTATCCTTGCTTTCTTACCATCGACCAAAAGGGATGGACATACTCAGCAAACCTCCCAATCATCCTTGACAATCTTTGTTGGCTTGTGGTTGACTATGAATTTGAGCGGCGCCAACTATGGCAGGAAAAAGGATTTAGGGACAAAGACATTCATGAAATTGATTTGCCTAGTGACGAGGGTGAAGAAAGAAGTCTGTGTAGTTGCCTTTTTCATCTTCCTCTGCGTCCTGGTCATTGACCTATGCGAATAATAGGGTAGCAGGTAGAGAGGTGGAGGCTTTTGAGATAAGATAAATTTTGTTGTTATCCTTTTGTGAGAAGAAAACGTGGGTATTAGAGGGGAAAGCAGAAAACGTTAAAAATATAGGAGAGGGTGAGTGGGGCGGTTTTATTTGGGGTAGGGGGATAAGTTTTTTATCTTTTATTTTCTTAATCTGTAACATTTACTTTGGTATACCTTAGTATAAGGAGTAAGTTTTATTCATTGTATGTTGTAGGTAAAATACCAATTTATATTAAGTATTTTGTGTCCCGCGGTATAAAATCGTGACTGAAGTATTAAATTTTGAAATTTTTATACTGTAATATCTTGTAGATATTATTATCTTGGTAATATTTTCCATTACGGGGTTTTACCATTGTTTTATTTGCCCTTATCATAGTGTCGGTACGCGTGCAGTGTCGGTCACAGTGGAAAACGAGATAACCTCTCGTCTTACAATTTTAATCACAATGAAATTTTAGGACTAAATTAACACAATATTCAAATTATGCGATGAATGCAAAAGTAATGCAACAGTCTACAGAGTGCGAGTTATCTACTCAAATGATCAGGCAAGCTTACGTATGCTTAATAACTATGCTTAGTAATAATAAATTACCATTTATTATTTAATAATAAGTGAAAAATTACCGTGTGTCACATCCTCCCCGCCTTAGAAGGAAAACCGTCCTCGGTTTTCAGTTAGAGTTACTTTCTGAAGTTGAGAAAAGATGTGGGTATTTAGGTTCGGCTTAGGGGTATCCACCTCATTATTGACAGATGTAGATGGAGAGCCAACGCCATATGACTCTTCGGCCTTATCAGCCGGCATAAAGCTTAAGTCTTCATCCAAATCTTGGTACATGAAGTTTCTGAATGACATCTCTGCAAAAAAGAAGCAAAAGGAAATAAATATCAGTGCTACATTGGTCCTACTTTAACAGAAGTAGAGAAACATACTTTGTCCATCGTACATGATAACAGGCTTCTTGTGAGACCCCTCCCAGCTCTGGGCAATCCCAGCCATGTATAAGATGGCTTCGGGGAACACTTGCACATCAACAGGGTATCTAGCCAAATGCTGATAGCAGCGATCCCTTCGCATCTCATATGGCAAGGGGTCATTTTACCGTTTTGCATCAAACATATTTTCCTTATTCAGCAACTTTGGATAATTAGGGGGAACAATAGTGTCTTGCAAATAGAAAATCCTACCTTTCCAACCTGTTATATTGGTATACACCCTCCCAAACATGTTTGGCACATCCGATTCAGGCCTTTTTTCTAAAGTTAACCAATTGCCCCCAGGATACAAGTTCAGAAAACCTCTTAAAACCTTTAATGTTGGTTCATAGCCGTATGCTTTACACATCACTATGAATGTGGTCAGTTTGACTAAACCAAAGGGGTTGAACCTAGAGATATGAACCTTGTAGTATTGCATAAACTCTAATATCAGTGGGTGCAGTGGAATCCTAAGGTTAGAATGGCTAAATGCATGAGTATATAGTCCTACGAAACCTTGAGGAGCATCAAAAATACCCTGATTAGACTTGGGTAACATCACTTTGTGCTCTGGTGGGATTGGGTAATCAGCTAAGTGATCATGTAAATCTTTTGCAGACAATGTACATTTTTGCTGTTTTATGATAAACTTGGAATCCATTTAAAAAAAAAAAAAAAAAAAAAAAAAAAAAAAAAAAAAAAAAAGCTACCAGTGAGAAGGAAGGTTTACCTTTTGATTTTGAAGTGGTGGCGATCAAGTTTTACTACGTGAAAAATATGGCGGAGAGAGTGAAAATGTTTTAGGGTTTAAACAACCCCTCCTTAAATACTTTTTTTTACCGCTTTCCTAGCCGCACACGTGTAACTAATACTTACCCTTATTCGGTTTAAATTGTTTTTAAATTTTGAAAAGAAGACTTTTGGTCTCCGGGTAAAATGGGGAAATGTGATTCCTGTAGCGGGCAACCGAAAGGTTTAATTAGCATTTAAATGTGCTTAGTTAGTTGCATAGTTATCTTTCAACTAATACGATTAGCAGCAGGATGGTATTTTTTCGAAGCATGAAGTAGAAAGCAATGCCTCTTCGCTCATATACATCACTTTTGACTGAGGGGCTTGATGATGTACCCTCCGAGTAGCTCGAAGGACACTCCTCCGAGACGTGTCGAAGCCCTTCCATTCGAAGGCCCAAGTTAGGATTCCAAAATATCCATAGGCGTCAAGCCATTCGTTATCACGAAGGTTACCTCAGGGGAATTCGCCATTTGAAGCCCTAAGCCCTTCGGGGTATGGCTGACGAAGAAGCACCGGATAGGGGAACCTCCTGACTTGGTCAAACCCATGATCTCTGATGAGTGTGTAAATACTCATCATTTTTATACAAAATAAACTGCAAAATCATCTGAAAATACTCAGAAACACATCTAAATGATCAAAATATCACAAATCAGTGTTTTATGTGTTTCAAATTCAAAAATATCAAAATCAGATGAAAAACATATCAATTTTGCAAAAATTGCAGTTTCAGTCCCCCAAGTTTCAAGAATTGTCAAAAATAGTCCCTGAGTCAAAAATTTCAAAAGAAAAATCATCAAAGGTCCTTTTTAAATCATAAGTTGTCAAATTTAGTCCTTTGGTGAAAAATATCAAAAGTTTTGAGAAAATTGCAAATTAGTCCTTCAAGTTTAAAAAATGGCAAAAATGGCCCTTGGAAATTTGGAAATTGCAAGTTTGGTCCTTATAATATTAAAACTTGTCACTTGTGGTCCCTTGAAATAACTTTGCAATATGGCAGAATTGGTCCTTGGTCATGCAGAATTTACACTTATGGTCCTTGTGATTATTACTTATACCAAATGGACCCTTGTATTATCCCTTGGCCCAAAATAAACAAAAGCCCAAATCCATACCCGGTCAACCCACCCAAAAACCAGTCAAACCCTGTGGTCAAACAAACACCTTCCCTCCTTTCCCTCCTTTCTTCACCCACCTTGTCTGCTCCCACCACCAGCCACCAACCTGCCTACCATTCCACCCCTACTTCACATATTGTCTCCCCCCTCCTCAGCAACCCTTCAAAAGAGCATTAAATGCACCCCCACACTCAATCTCAACCTAAACTGTTAAATCAAGTTTTCCCGCCAAAAACACATTGAATGGCCAAGATGGCTTTGAGTGATCCAATGGCCACAAATAATGGTGGGAACTGCTCATCTTAGAGAGAGAAAGCTATGGGAGTATAAAAGAAGCAAAGAAGGAGCAAGAGAGGGTGTCTTGTAGTTTTTAATTTCAATTTAATGTCGTTTCTATATTAAAAGTTTTAGTTAAGAGAAAAGCCTGTAATTTCTTGCTTCTTTGTATTAAATTAAGTGTGTTGTATCATTATCAACTTTTTCCAGTTATAATTTCAAGTTCTGTTAAAGTTTCTTGTTCAAATCCCACTGTTGAAATTTTCCATTTCCAAGGCTTATTCAAAAGCTTTATAAAGCTCATTTCTCAGTTTAACCAAGCTTATACAAGCTTCACATAGCTTTCTATAAGCTCTTATTATAGTTTCAAACAATGTAGTAAAAAGTCAACAAAAGTCAAACAAAAGTCAAAAATCAAAAGTCACCCTATTTCATGTTAATCTCTGGTTTTAATTTGTTAAATTGATGAGTTTAAATGTGTTTTGTGTAGTTGGATTAAGATTGAGCTCAGTTTCATTATAATTTCAGTGTTTTAATGCATTTTGTAGTTATAAAGGAGTGTTTGGTTTAAGCTTTATCTCGGGTCAAAATCCATTCTTTACCCACTTTGACTCTCAAAGTCAAAGTGGTTAAAGGTTTAAACAAGCTTTTAAAGTTGTATTTAGCTTAGATTACAAGACTGTACAAGTTTTGGCAAAAAAAAAAGCTCATGTCTGTCTCTGCCCTGCTCACGTAAAAACAGCAGCTATAGCTGCTGTTTGACGGCTTCTCCACGGCTCATTTTTGGTCCAAATCTTGTCGTAATTGCTTTTCTGGGATCCTCATGTACCCAACTCAACATAGCAATAGTTTATTTGCACTTAGGATCATTTTATTTAGCTTAAAATTGCTTCAAAATTCTGTCCAAATCCATTTCATTAACTGTTAATGCAGTCCCATAGCAGCTAGTTCATAGCTTATTTATAAGCTATCCTAAGCTTTTCTTAGCATCCCAAATAGATTTTTAGGTAGTTCACCAGCCCTAGTTGCATGTTTAATACTCCTTGTAGGATTAGGATTAGATTTAGAGCTTAAAATTAAGCTCAAAACAAGCCCCACACCACTGTTAGGGACTGTTTCAGCAGCCTAATTGCAGCCCCAATTTAGAGCTTATTTCCCTTTTGCCTTAGCTTATTTAGGACCCCTTAGTGCTTATTAGGTGGCATAGATTAGGTGTACCAATTTTTAGCTTATTTCATGCTTATTTAGTGCTTATATTGTCTCTTTCATTTAGCCTAAAACTGAAAAGGGTGTTTGTTTTTGCTACTGTCACTATCTGTTGAGAATAAGCAGTTCTAAACTGCTTATTCCAAAGTTTTGGTACAAAGTTTTTTTACAAAAAAGTCTTGTTTTTGTCTTATAAGTAAGTTGCAAAAAGAAAATTTGAAAAAAAAAAAATAGTTTGCAAAAAAAGGCATGAGGTGGGATTCGAACCCAAGACCTCATGCCCAACAGTCCACGCTCCAACACACCACACCTTTAACCATTGCGCCCTTGGGTCTTTACTGGTTTTTATTTGCAAAATTTATTACTTAAGGCAACTTTATCCATTTAGCTTATTCAAGCTATTTAGCTTATTACTAGCTTATTCGAGCTAGCTTTTTCAGTGTTTGTATTTTTTATAAATTTGTAATAGTATAAAGTATTTTTACAAAAAGTTTCAGATTTTTCTCGTTATTTTTAGTATTTTTTTAACATTTAATTAGTGTAAAATCTTAATTAATTCATAATAAATAATTTAAAAGTCTAAAAAATATAAATCTTTTTTGTAAAATTTTCTTTTGTCATATATTTTGTAAGAAAATTGATTTTACACTCGTAGGCCTTTTATTTCATAAAATTTACGTTTTATCTTGCGCTCCAGCGCCATTTTCGTAAATAACGCTCGTTTTAGTTTTTAGTAACGTTTTTAGATAATTTAAGTTTACGTTTTAGTTAATATAGTTTATTTAAGTTATTTTATTTTATAAAATCATGTAAACATCATTGTAAATATAGTGATAGCGTTTATTTAATATCTTTTATCTTTTTAATTTTCTTAATTTGCATTTAAGTCGCTTTTATTTATAATCTTTTTCAGTAGTGTAATATTCAATCCTAATCCTTTCTGATCGCTATCATTAGTGATCATTCTACCGTCTGAATCATGTGTTTAACACACCATTGAGTCTCCTTGGGACTTAACGACCCGGGAATCCCCTGTATTCTCTGATCTTCATTGTATTTGTGTCTGAGCTGTTTTAAGTCTGTTTAGACTTGACTGTTTTGCGCAGATCAATCTCCCTCTCTCTCTTGGCTTCCCCGTCAAGTCTGAGAACATGGGTCACTAAACCCTAGCGGTTACCTACAATCATGGGACGCCCCCATGATCTCTGACATTCATGCAGAAGTGCTCTCAACCCTATTTCATCCACTATAAATAGGTTGGATGGGCAATAGATTATGGTATGCTCATTTCACACTTATCTCTTTACTTACACACACTTATACAACCATAACTCATACTTACTCTCACGCCAGAGGTGGTTCGCAGGGTCATACCCCTGCGTAATCACTTAACGTAGTGTTTCGTATTTCTTATTCTCAGGTGAAAGGCAAGTCTTGGCTGGAACATACACCCCTCATACCTTTGATCATCATCGAAGCCTGGTAGTGCAATCTATTGTACAATCAACTATCAACCTTATCACGTATACCTACTTATCACACGATTATAACCCGTAACAAACACAAAGCTTATGCGTAAATAATAAGAAGAAGGAAAGATGAGAAAGATGGTGACTTGATATAATATGCATGTCGTGTATGTTAAGAGAGAAATAAAGATGAAAGGAAACTTGTTATACCATAAATAAAACATACACAAAACAGAGTCAAGCACACCCCTCAAATGACACGTTTGAGGGGTATTTATACTCCTAGACTAAACGCCCTTATGGGCTTTCCATGGGCCATGAGATGGACTTGGGTTGGATTAGGTTATATGAACATATACAAGGCTAGCTTAACATAACTTATACCCATTTAGCTTAGCCCAATCCACGAGTCCATTGACTATTCTAGTATGATATCTAACATACGTTACAAAGTTGCTAAACGTGAATGACCATCACTTCTATTTATTATTATCAAGGCTAACAATCTCCCCCTAATGGGGGGTCATTCAAAAGATGCTCCACTTGATTAGGTCTTTATTTTCCTTGAGCTTGAACTATGTGTGTAGATATAGAATAGTCTTAATTCTTTGTTTCTTCATGCTTTGTGATAAGTTAATGTGGTATTCTGCAATTTGTCAACTTCTTAGGTGTAGGTGTCTCCACGTCATTCTTCACCATGCTCACACTTCTTTTTGACTTTGAGATTCAAATGATGAAGTTCTCGAGTCTTTAAACTTTGTAGATTCTTTGACATTGACGAAGAAGCATTTTTAACTTTGTGTTGCCTCTGAATTTGATGAGAACTTCATTTGTGATGTTGTTGGTATGAGCATGTGTAGAATCTGCACGATCTTTTCCTCCCGCGAGCATCCATCAGCAGCAGCTTCCCAGGTACAGTCACGAACACCAATTGATCATTGTAATCTTTTCTTAAAGAATTGATTACTACAATTGTTCTACTGATTAATGTCTTGATTCCATTCACCTTGGTCAGGCGAATCAGCCGTCCTAATCCCATAAGGGACAGTTGGCATTACATTGAATAAATTCAAGTAACGACCCTCATCTTCAGGATTCGATTCATGAAAGGAATCTCCTTAGCGGGATTTCCAGCACTTATAGGTTCGAACTTCGAGGGTGTTAACAGCATAGTGTGAAAACACATCTCTAATTCTAGTAAAGGTTGTTCCTGAAACTGGAGGCCCTCAAGAAGGCTAACACGACATACCGAAGTACATCTACAGTTCAGGTGAGTCTCTAAAGTAAACCGAAGCATCACTTCACGACTGTAGACCGTTTGAGACACAGTAAGCATAACCCATAAAGAATTACCGAAGTGACCTGCTGTCAGGGCTGTTTGGTGTTGACCCTGGCAGGAGTTTCCATTCAATCACTGAGGATCACAATTGTGAAACCTCTCATAAATGTTCTGACAGATTGCTAAGATCTGCGTAGGACTCTAGAATGTATCACTTGTGTCCTTATTGTTGAACAATCAAGAGATGAAATGTCAATTGTTCCTAAGAGATCTTTTTATGAATCTCGTGGCTCTAGACTCGATTAGTGCGTTTTGGTTTCCTAAGCGGAGACTAGGGAGAGGGTCTCCTTCTTCAATACTAACAATCTCTAAGAGAAAGTCGATAGATTATGTAGGGTTCCCAGTGAGAATGAAACAAATCCTTTTAAGAGGAATTTGAGTGGCTAGAAGGTTAGGTGCAGTGCGTCACTGGGTCCATGACATCTTTGTCTTCAATACCAGCGTCATCTAAGTGACAACCAGTAGCAGATGTATTGAACCCGATTTCTGCCCTAAGGTTGATTATGGAGGGCTATATCTTTTCACCCTTTTCTTTACTTTTCTTTTTAATTCTTCAACCCATTCTTTCTCCTTTCTCACATTACTCCTTTTTTCAATCATACCTAAGGAATTCTAGTTCTAAACTATTGGTGATGTCCTTGGGTAGATCCCACAGGCTCTGACGGATCATAGGACGAATATTCCTATCCATAGTCACCTTATAACTCCATGACTATCCTATGTTGCCATAAAACCGTTTTCTTGAAAATCTCTCAGAGTGTTTATGATTGAAAACATGTTTAAAACATTCCGAGAGTTTTATATTTTTAGAAACACTCCCCCTTCACATGTGCTTATATTGTTTTAACGTAAATCTGCACATAGAGGAAAGAGTTCACACTTTTTGTATTTATCGACTTTAAATGAACAAGACCAATTCGAGACACATTTACATCACTAGAGAAATAGCTTGAAATTATTACCCGTCCTGGTCAAGTCCATAGAAAGTTTCTCGAGATGGTACAATTCCTGACTTAGATTTCTCTTCAATTCATTGGTTCCGACTGAGTCGAGCTCTTTTGAGATTCAAAAAACGATCATTAAAATTTTTGATCACATTTTAATCACGTCTTCTCCCCCTCAAAAATAGCATATACGTGAGATTTTTTATATCAACGGATTAAACAACATTTTAGAATCTTTTGGGGAGACAAACAGATTTGATTTAAGCATGAATTTGGAACATTTTGGTTTTATACTCCCCCTTTAATAAAACATAATCAATTAAAGGGTTTTAGAGGGAGTTATCTTGAGCACAAAATATTTTAAAAGATTTTGAAAATCTTTTTTTTTTGAACAATCTTGAAAAAGGTGCTCAAGATGATGATGATTTCTCACCAGTTTTAAATGTAGTGCACTGAAGCGTACACTAGATTTTTCTTTAAAAACACAATTTTTTATTTGAAATAATCAAAAGTCATCATTGTTGTCCGAGTTTCGTACTGAAGTATACGAAAGCCATTTTTTTTGAAGAAAATTTGAGAAACGACATGTTTTAGAAAACTTTTAAATAACTCTCGCTCAAGCATCTGTACATGTCTGTATCATTGTTAAATGACATTTCTAGAAACGTACAGAATATCGATTATACGAGAGACATGTCGTAGAAGAATATTTTTGGAATTTTGATTTTATATTGTTTTTGAATTTTTTGAAAGTTTTATGTTTTTATATTTTTCTTTTGTTGGTGTTTCAAATTTTGAATTTTGTTTTTCAAAAATATTTATAGCGAAGCTTTTTGGAAAATCATTTTCAAGAAGATTCGAGAAGACGTTCTAACTCCTCAGGGGTTAGGCTTCGCATTCTAATTCGTTGAACTAAATCGTTAAACCTTTCTTTTGGAAGGGCTTTAGTAAATAGATCAGCGAGTTGGTAATCTGTCTTCACGAAGAATAATTCAACAGTACCCTCTTCTACGTGCTCTTTAATGAAGTGGTAGTGGACACGAATGTGCTTAGTCTTTGAGTGATGAACATGATTGCATGATATGGCTATGGCACTTTTCGAGTCACAATACATAGGTATTTTATCGAAAGTAAAGCCATAATCTGTGAGTTGTGTTCAATCTTGGCTTCAGCGGTTGAAAGTGCAGTACAATCTTGTTTCTTTGAAGACCAGCTTACTAACTTTTCACCCAAAAATTGTACTCCTCCTGATGTACTTTTTGCTGTAACTTGATCACCTGCGTGGTCCGCATCTGAAAAAGCTATTACATCAAATCCGGATTCCTTCGGATACCAAAGTCCCATATGAATGGATGTCTTCAGGTACCAAAGATCCGTTTAACCTTTTTGAGGTGCAGTTCGGTAGGCTTTGCCTAAAACCGTGCTAATAAGCAAACAACAAAATGAATATCTGGTCGACTAGCAGTGAGGTACATGAGAGAACCAATCATGCTCCGTTATTTCTTCGGATCAATGGGTTTCCCAAATAAATCGGCTCCAATTTTTGGTGAAGTTACCATTGGTGTACTGACCGAGTTACAATTATACATACCATGATATTTCAAAATCTCAGATGTATATTTAGATTGATTAATAAAAATTCCACGTGGGGATTGATGTATTTGTAAACCAAGAAAAAACTTTAGTTCCCCCATCATGGACATTTCAAATTTGCTTTTCATGAGATTTTCAAAATGTTTTGAAAGATTCGGATTAGTGAACCCAAAAATGATGTCGTCCATGTAAATCTGAACAATCAAAATGTCGTTTTTGCATTTTTATGTAAACAAGGTAGGATCAACAGTTCCTTTGGTGAAATTGTTTAGAATCAGGAAAGAGGACAGTTCGTCATACCACGCTCTCGGAGCTTGCTTTAAATCATAGATTGCCTTTTTAAGTTTGTAGACGTAGTCTGGATGTTCCATGTCTATGAAGCCTTCTGGCTGACTCACATATACTTATTTTTTCAGAGTCCCATTCAAGAACGCGGTCTTAATGTCCATCTGATAAACCTTGATGTTTTTGTGAGCTGCATAGGCAAAAATATCCTGACTGCTTCAAGTCTAGCTACAGGCGCGAATGACTCTTCAAAGTCTATCCCTTCTTCCTGTATGTATCCTTTGGCCACGAGACGAGCTTTGTTGCGAATTATAGTCATTTCTTCATCCCTTTTGTTCTTCCATAACCATTTGAGATCAATAACGCGAATGTCAATTGGTCTTGGAACCAAATCCCAAGAGTCATGTAGACGATATTGGAGAAGTTCTTCCTGCATCGCTTCTATCCATGCATTGTCTGCCATTGCCTCCCGAATGTTCTTCGGTTCAATATTGTTAATTGAGCAAATGTAAATGCACAAGTCGCAATCGGTGGCAAGATGGCGTCTCGTCTGAATTGGCCTTGAAGGTTCACCAATAACTTGTTCAATTGGATGGTCCTTTGTCCACTTCAGAGTAGAAGGATACCGCTGGTTAAACATATGCGAGTTAGATGGTTCTCGTAAGCTTGAAGATGATTCAGCTGATTCCGTAGCAAACGGGTTTTCAAGTAAGTCTTCATCTAACGTTGCATTGTTTTGGTTTTGTGAAGGTTCTTCTTGAAATGATATGTTTTGGTTTTGCTCATCAACTGCTGGTAAAACTGTTTCAAGAATAGGATTTGCAGAAGTCGATGTTGATGATGTTGATGGAGTTGGTGCTTTGATTTCGACCGTGGTAGATGCATCTTCTGTTGTTGGTGGTGGATGATTTTGAGCGGGTGCAACGGAATGATGGTTTGATGCATTTGTCGAAGTTCCACCGTAGTATTCATCGAACATTAACTCGAAGAAATTCTCCCATTCTTGTTCATGAGGTTTGACAGCAAAAGTTGATGGAGCTCTTTGTTGTATGAGTCCTGAACTGATCAAACTAAACTAGCTTGTTAAGGTTTAATAACCTCGGATAAATCCCAAGTTATTAACAATAGAAACACTGAGCAATCTTTATCAAGTACGCGGAATTTACTTAACAAAGCTAAGAAGAAAACTTTATTAATAAACTCTAAATCTGCTTATTATGCAGATACTCTAATACAACTCTAAGATATTCGAACTTTTCTCTAAACTCTTAATTCGTAAACTCTAAAACTCTTTTTCTTAAATCGTACCTCTAATGCCAATCTAGGAGTCCTTTTATAGGCTCAAGGATATCCTAGTCGGTTTACAATTGATAACCTTGTACGACAAGTAATCTAAACATGGAATACAATACTTTCCATAAATGAATATAACAGATCTTCTAATCTAGCAGTACTTTGACTTTATCTGCAGTACTTTGACTCTTTGTCTTTAGCAGTACTTTGACTCTTTGACTTCTTCCAGTACTTTGCAGCTTACAGTACTTTCATATCTTCAGTACTTTGATATCTTCAGCACTTTCATATCCCAACAATCCTCCCCTAACTTGAATTCTACTTGCTTGACTTCAAGTTCCTTTGTGAATATATCTTTAACAGCTTCATCTTTAAAATGGATTGTTCTTTAGTCTTTAGATTATATCTCTGTAGAATCTGTGCTTTTGTCAAAGTATCTCTTAGAATTGTTTTCTTCACAGCAGCATTCAGCAATCTCCATCTTTTCAGCAACACAGCAACATATGACAATGTGTACAATAATTCAAGTTTAAGTTGCATACTATTCTCATCACAGCTAAGTGAATCATTGAAAATACAATGGATTTAGAACTCTTTACCAAAGCCATTATCTTTGGAGTAGCCAAATGTTTTGGTGTGTAAGACCATGGTACATTGATAACCATATGATTTTTAGCAAACCACCAGCTATCAACAGATTTGTTTTGTCTTTACCAAAAGCTGTACCCTTCTGGACTAGTTAGTTCTTTTATCTAATGGTGAACTAATTACCAATAATGGTTTTTCCACTGCCTTTACCACAAGACATTTCTTGTGGGCTAGCCAACTCTTCACATTACTGATATGGTGAGTTGATGACCATCCAACTTATTAGCAAGTTGTCAACTAAAAACGGATTTGATATATCTTTACCAGAGCCGTTTGCTCATGGATTAGTCAATCCTTTTGTAACCATGGTGGATTGATAACCTATTGATGTTATCATCACAAAAACCATTTATTCAACCTTTATATCAGAAAATATTTATTATTTAGCAAAAGGTTTCTTCTAAAATTCATGTAACTGGTTTAATTCAGCAAACAGTACTTTGATGAAAGTACTGTCTGACTAGCAGTACTTTGAATAAAAGTACTGATATATCAAAAAGTATTTATTCAAAAATCATACCAGTTATAGATCATTCTCAGCTATGGTAGTCCAGTCTATAAGCAAATTGATCACCATGCAAGCAATTTCATCAGCCTCTTCTACTTCCAATCCGTGCTCTAACATTCTTCTCATGAGCTCAACAGTAAGAGGATATCTTCTTTCTGCAAACATGTGAATCATTGTTCCATTTTCCAGCTCCAAGACATGAACTCCAGATTCTTCAAAGAATCTCCAGCAAACTATCTCCCAGTTTTCTTGATCCTTCCAAATTTCATCAATACTTGCTTCATCAGTTTCCCACATAGTTATGAGATCTCCTTGTAAGACCAATCCAATCCCTTCTAATGGATTTTCTTCAAAATAAGTTTTTACAGCATGATATAAGTAGAATAGATCTACTCTATCTATGATATGCAGCAAATCCCATAGCCTTTTAAAAACTCTGAAACTTTTATCTTCTTTGTGAAAAACCATGTAATCTCCATTCTTAGATTTCTCAACTTTGAAAGCACTGATCTTTGATCTGTTCATCTTCATGTCATTATCTTCATCTGTATAATCAAAATCTACCACTCTGAGATAATTCTTCAATTCATCACTAGTCTCAGATCTTAATTCAACCTTCTCTTTCTTTGAAAACTTAACATCTGTATCATCAGTTTTTCTTTTTCTTTTTAAGCTTTGCTTCCTTTCAGCTTCAGTCCAATAAGTTTCTTCTCTAAAGTCTTTAATGCCTGCAACATCTTTCTTATAAGCTTCTCTCTCAGCATCATATAATCTCTTCATATCCACATAATTTAGCTTCTGTAATCCTTTAAATCCTCTGCTTTTTAGATATGCCATCATTGCATTCCTTTCTTTAGCTAAATTTAGTCTTCTTTGCATATATCTAACAGGTGTAGGAGACTCTAATGATTCAGTAGCTTCAGCATTCAATTCTTCATGTAATTTCTGAGCTGCTTCTCTATTCTTAGCTTCTTGAGCTTCTCGTTCTTCTCTATCTTTAGCATTTATCTCTTCTTGAACTTTTCTAGCTGCAGCTTCATTCCTTGCAACTTCAAATGCTCTAAGTTCTGCCAAAGTAAGTTTCTTCTTTTTAGTTTCAACCAAAATAGCTTTTCCCTTATCTTTTGGATCAATTGCAGGTTGATCAGGTCTTGGTTGTTCTTCTTCTTGTGCTTCTCTAATAGTAACACCTCCTCTTGGTTGTGACAGATCAAGAATTGTAGCAACTAATTCATCATCACTTGGTGAATGAATAGGTTTAAATCTAGGTTCCTCCTCTTCCTCTATAACAACTGTAGAAGGACCAGCTTCTTCTTCAAAATTCAAAACCCTTGGAGTTATTGGTGTTATTACCTCTGGCCTAGATGTATCAGTACTTTGATGTTCAGTACCTTGATCATCAGTACCTTGAACTTGCACTTCTTCTTGTTCCTCTGAAATAATCTTTTCTGCAGTACTTACAGATTCTTTCTTCTTTGTAACATCTTCTTCAGATTCTTTATCCTTCACAACATCTTCTTTCAAATTATTCTTTTCTGAATTCCTCCCCAAGTTGACAGAAGATGATTTAGGAACCGTCTTTCGTTTCAATTCCTTACGAAGTGCTTTTCGACGTTTATTTTCCTCCTTAACCCATAAATTGAAACCTTGAATATATGGTTTAACAAAATTTCTCAACCAGAAGTAGTTACGCTTCAACTTACGAATAGTTTTAGCTTGACGTTCAACAGTCTTGTTCAACCTAGCAAGCGCCTTCGTCAAAGCATAATTATCCATAGTTAAACCTTCACGAGGAATTGTAGAAGCATCACCTTGAACTTGTGAATGTTCCTCGGAACCAGAAACAAATGGTTGAGGAGATGGAGTAGGTGTTCTCTCAATCTCTGCTTGAACCTCAGGACTTGGAGAAACATCAGCCTGTAAAGATGCAGTACCTTCACGAGAAGCAGTACTTGCAGATGCAGTACCTTGTGAGGCAGCACTTTGTGAAGCAGTACCTTGTGCAGAAGCAGTACCTTCACTTTCTTCATCCTCTTCAGCACGTACAGCTTGAACAACTTCCATCATAGAAGTAGTCAAGGGAATATCTCCACCTCTGAACAAATCACTGCGCCTAGCCATGAATGTATAGATTTTTGCTTGTTGCACAATAACAGGTAGTAAAGCCGTTGGTTTAGGAATATCAGCCAATTGCTTGTTTAGAAAAACCTGTATAAATCTTGGATACATCAACCAAGGTGCTCCAGATGATATATGCGATAACATCCCATCCAAAATAAGTCGTGAAAAATTAAACATTCTGTCTATAGCTAAGCCAACCACTGCAGATGCTATATTTGACCCAAACTGCTCCCAAGAAGTGCTTTTAGAACTTATGCAATGGAGCAATACATGGATCAAAAACTTCCATTGAGGACAGAATAATGCTTTCTTGAAAGTTTGTTCAGTCAAAGAACCTTCATAACCAAGATTGCTAAAAGTATCCCAAATCAATTGCTTATCAAATCTAATAGCCCCAGCTTCATCACCAAATAATAAATCTTCACGAATAGAGGCTTCTGTGATCTTGATAGTGTGACCAGCAATAGTTGATCTAATATAGTATTCATCCTCCTCCACATTGTCTTTAGCATTAGCCCAAAATTCTTGAATCCATGGTTCAATTATATCCGGCTCAACTAAAAGAGCATAACTAATAGGCGACCCAGTAAGATAATCAATGATATCATAAAACGCCACATTTGCCTCAGTCTTATCCAAATTAGCCACCATATTGTGCTTCGAAACAGTTAAACGATTCACCATTGTTGAAAGAGTGAGCACAATAGAAAGATTGTATCGAATAATAAAGAGATGGTAATTGGAAGATAAGGATGGAAAAGATGTGAAGTAATAATATGAGAGGGAAAATCGGAAAGAAGTTATTTATAGGTGAGATTTGAAAAATCACAGCCTAAATAACAAAGTTACCGTTATTACCAATTACCCTTCAATATTACCGTTGGAACAGTACTTTTAATACGACAAACAGTACTTTCCACATAAGCAGTACTTTCCCAAGCAGTACTTTCAGGAAATACAGTACTTTGCCAAAAAACCTTCATATACACTAAGTATAAACTAACATCCTCCCCTCAAGCAATACACAGGACTATATTTAACACCTTATAGTCCTCCCCTTAAACATAGCTTAGTAGTTAATCATTCCTGTAAGTCTTTGAAGGTAAACCTCTAACTAAATTGCCTTTGACCAATTTGTTGATGTTCTTGAAATTCACATGGCCCAATCTTCTATGCCATTGATGTGCCTCTTCAGATGTTGCTTTAGCCACCAAACATGTAGCTCTACCATAAGAATGTAGACTCTTCATATCTAAACTATACACATCATTTGTCCTGGGTACCCTTAGTACTACCAAGTCATTATCAACAGGTTTGAAGTCAGAAGAAAGGATAAGACATTCTGTGTCTGTGAATAACACAGGATGTTTTTTATCACAAATTTGAGAGACTGACAACAAGTTGAACTTTAGCTCCTTCACATATCTGACATTCTCAAAATCAATTCTACCAGCTTTAATTGTTCCTTTCCCTGTAATCCTTCCTCCATTGGGATCATTCCCAAATGCAACTTTTCCTCCACTAATACTTCTAAAATCAGACAGGATCTCTTTATCGCCTGTCATACTACCAGAGCAACCACTATCCACAATAAGATGATCTTTAAGCTCCTCTTCTAGGTTGCCCTGCACACAAAGAAAAGAGTTAAAAACTTTTAGGAACCCAAGCCATTACTGACTTGTGTTCCCCTTGAGAAGTTACAAACTCAAATTCTTTGAGTATGTAATTCTCACTATCTCTCAGATTATGATCCAAAATTATCTTTTGATGTTTAGCATGTGGATTTTCAAAACTCTCTGGTTTTTCAACATAAATTTCTTTCACCAGATTATTAGCTTTTTCTTTTAACACAAAAACATCTGATTCACTTTTTGTTGAACGTACTGTATGTCTCTCAGTACTGTCCCTTTTAATCCATTCAGTTTTAACAGGTGGTTCTTGTGATCTAGATCCCCTATATGAGTTGTGATACATTCTAGGTTGATAGTGAGATCTCCTAGAATTTCTATCCCAAGTATGGTTTTCAGTACCTTGTCTCTGAGCAGTACTTTGGAAAGTACTGTGAGATACTGAAGGTCTTCTCTGGTGTGGGTATCTATGATCTGGTGTAAAGTTTCTGTGATTAACCCTATTAGAATTAGTCCACACTGGTTTGTGCTCTCTAGGTCTCTGATTGTTAGACTTATTCCTTAGAAACTTGCTTAGATATTCGGAGTGTCTGTCACAATCTTTGATTAAGTGAGTAGGACTATAACACACAAAACATAGTTTTTGACCCATATGTCCAAAGTGATTTCGTCTATGTCTATGCCCAAAGTTGTTTTGCCTTCTTGAGGACTGATAAAACTTGTTTTGACCAAAATTATCCCAAAAAGGTTTAGCAGTACTGTTTTGAAAAGGTTTTGCAGAAGGTACTGCTTGTTGAGCAGTACTTTGATTTAAAGGTACTGCTGGATTTTGAACATTGTTTTCAACAGTTTCTTTGGGTTTCTCAGATCTAGATTTAGCAATAAGCTTCTTCCTAAACTCGAGACTATCTACTCCATAACGAGAAACATCAGGCCTAGAGGGGTGATGACTAATGGGATGAGGAACAGCATGATAACCATTGTCTTTCTTATATTCAGGAGGTGGTTCACTTACTGAGCCTTCATTACTAGATGAATCTAAATAGTTAATGAGCTCATCATCACTAGTGGTTATGTCCTCAAAATCACCATCATCCTGATCACTAGGTTGGTTTTCATCTATTTTACTAAAGTCCATTCCAAATCCTAAGCCTGTTCTAATGTAGGCCCTTCTCTGTTTTTCAACATACTCAACATGGGACAAGCCAGATTCTTTCCAGGCATCAAACTTAGCTATCAAATCATCTCTCTCCTTAGTGAGTTTCTCAATTTCAGAAATTTTACAGTTTAGCTTCCATTCACTAAGTTTTAACTGGTAATCCTGTTGTTCATACTTTTCAGCCCAAGCCATTTCATTATTTTCATGTGTTATGATTTTAGCTTCTATAGACTCTAAAGTGATTTGGTAACCTGCTACCTCAGACCTAGCCCTAATACAATTATCTCTTTCAATCACATAACTGTTAAGCAATTTTTGATAGAATTCATAACAGTTTGAGCATACCTCAGAGATAGGAGACTGAGTTGGTGAAGTAGCCACCATAGCAAGAAGAACAGGATCATCTTCACTTTCTTTGCTCCAATCAAATCCTCCAAAGCCATCATCAGATTCCAAAGCAGCATGTTCAGATTCTTCATCAAAAGCAGTGCTCCAGTCCAATGTTTCCACAGTGTCTTCAACTGCATCTTCCACTGCTACCATACAGTAAGTCACTGGTTCATCATCAAACTCTTCACTCCAGTCCACTTCTGATAAATTTTCTTGAGCAACCAAAGCCTTTGTGTCAGTTACTGGAATTTCCTTGAGCTCAAGTTTAGGCTTCTCAGATGTTTTGTTTGCTTGATACTTAGCAAACCTACATTCCCTTGCAAAGTGACCAGTCTTTTGACAATTGAAGCATTCAATTTTAGATTTGTCAAAAGTTATTCCTTGTTTTGGTTTGAAATCAATGTTTTTGCCTGTCTTTTTCATGTACTTCTTGATTCTCGCAGTGATCAAAGCAACTTGCCACCTGATGTCAATTTCTTCAAGTGCATCCTCTTCAATCTGTGCTAGATCCTCTTCATAAGTGACAGGTAAGCTTGCTTGTTGTGCAAAGAAGGAGCACACAACTTCATCTGAGTTCAAAGTGGTAGATGGTGGAGCCTGCTGAGTATATGATGGGGGATTGTAAACAGCAGTACTTTGAGAAACAGTACTTTGAGGAGAAGCAGTACTTTTGGAAGTACTGCTCTTCTTTTCAGATGATAGAAAAGCAATACTGTGAGATTTAGAATTTGGTTGACCACTCATCTCATGTTCATACACCTTCAATTGATGATAAAGATCATCAAAGTCCATAACCTCCAGTCCTTGTTGTCCTCTGATCATAGTAGCAATCACATGCCATGTAGATGGCAAACTCCTTAGAAACTTCAAATTAGCATCCTCAACTGATACTTCTGCCTTGTATAATTCCAACATGTTGAGGAGATTCTGAAACCTATCATATGCAGCATCAAGACTCTCTCTTTCTCCTACTGTGAATGTTTCAAATTGTTGTTTCAGCAAGTTTCTGTGCATCTTTTTAGAGGCTTCATTCCCTCCAAATCTGGTCTTGAGAGCAGCCCAGAGCTGCTTAGCATCTTTTGCATCATGAAACTTGAGAAGATGTCCATCTGGAATGGCAGACAAGAGAATGTTTAGAGCCTTCTCTTGATTCCTTATAGTTGCTTGTGGTAAGACTGCCTTTGGTGCTAAAGGTTGTCCAGCAACTTGAATGGGTTCTTGAGGAACTTCATTCCCATTCACAATTACATTCCACAGAGCATGGTCTGTAATGGCAATATACTGCCTCATCTTCATGCACCAGAGATCATATTCTCCCTTCTTGATAATTGGAATTCTGAGTGAGGTGATTGAGGGTTGTGGAACAGCTTCAGTCGACATCTTGAATATTGTAGGGTTTCTTCCTAGTCAGAGTTTCCACACAAGCTCTGATACCACTTGTTGGATCGATATACTTTAATCAAACTAAACTAGCTTGTTAAGGTTTAATAACCTCGGATAAATCCTAAGTTATTAACAATAGAAACACTGAGCAATCTTTCTCAAGTACGCGGAATTTACTTAACAAAGCTAAGAAGAAAACTTTATTAATAAACTCTAAATCTGCTTATTATGCAGATACTCTAATACAACTCTAAGATATTCGAACTTTTCTCTAAACTCTTAATTCGTAAACTCTAAAACTCTTTTTCTTAAATCGTACCTCTAATGCCAATCTAGGAGTCCTTTTATAGGCTCAAGGATATCCTAGTCGGTTTACAATTGATAACCTTGTACGACAAGTAATCTAAACATGGAATACAATACTTTCCATAAATGAATATAACAGATCTTCTAATCTAGCAGTACTTTGACTTTATCTGCAGTACTTTGACTCTTTGTCTTTAGCAGTACTTTGACTCTTTGACTTCTTCCAGTACTTTGCAGCTTACAGTACTTTCATATCTTCAGTACTTTGATATCTTCAGCACTTTCATATCCCAACAGTATTCATCGAACATTAACTCGAAGAAATTCTCCCATTCTTGTTCATGAGGTTTGACAGCAAACGTTGATGGAGCTCTTTGTTGTATGAGTCCTGAACTGATGTGTCCAGAAGTCTGTGGGTTTGGTGCGGGTTCTAATCTGGTTTGATTAGAAGCCATCGGATTTAGCGCGTGTTCTAGAGCGAGTCTCTCAGAAGCCATCGGTGAAAGTTCGTCAAAATTCACATTCATCGTCTCCATTATCTTCCTAGCTCTTATGTTATACACCCGAAATGCCCTCGACTTTTCTGAGTATCCAATGAAGATTCCAATAACACCTTTAGCTTTCAGTTTTCCTAGATCTTCTCTGTCGTTCGTTGGATAGCACAAAGCGCCAAACACGTGAAGGTAAGAGATATCAGGTTTTCTGTTGTTCACTAGCTCATATGGGGTTTTATTGAATCTAGGATGGATTAGGGATCGGTTTTGAGTGAAACAAGCAGTGGCAACAACATCAGCCCATAAAAATAACGGTGCACTAGAATAGATTAGCATTGTGCGAGCAACTTCCACAAGAGTTCGATTTCTTCTTTCAACTACCCCATTATGCTGTGGAGTTCTAGCAACTGGTGTTTGATGAGTGATTCCAACATCTTCAAAATAAGCTCTTAACTCCTGATTAGTAAATTCTGTGTCGTTGTCTGTTCTTACTACCCTTACTGGAGTTTGAAGAAGTACTTGAATACGCTTCAGAAAGGTGATGATTATGCCTGGTGCTTCGTCTTTTGATCTCAGAAACCTAACCCATGTATATCTTGAATAATCATCGACAATGACAAGAATATACTTTTTCCCATTAATGCTTTCAACTCTCATTGGGCCACATAAGTCCATGTGCAACATATGCAACTTTGCTTCCGAACTAGGTACGGATTTGGGTTTATATGATGCTCTTTTGCTTTTTCCTTGTTCGCATGATGGACATAAGTGATCCCTGGTGTATTTGAACTTTGGAAGTCCGTTGACAATGTTGTCTTTGGCCAGTTTGTTGATGGTGTCAAAATTGAGATGGGATAATCTTCTATGCCACAACCAGGACTTTGTTCCAGATGCTCGTGTCATAAGACATATTGGTGATGAAGAGGCCATTTGGTTTATGTTGATAGCATACAAGTTTGTATCACGACTCCCAGTTAAGAGATCAGTGACATCCAAGTTTCTAACGAAGCATGCATTTCTCCTAAATGCAACCTCTAAATCTGCATCACAGAACTGCCCGACTGAAAACAAATTGTGTCCCAACCCTTCGACATAGTAAACCCGAGTGATCAAATAATTTCCAAAAGGTAGATCTCCATAACCCATGATAGCTGCTACATGATCATTTCCAAAACGTACAGTTCCCGTGAATTTCTAGACGAAATTGATCAGCAGCTTCAGATTCCCAGTCATATGCTTGGAGCAACCCGAGTCGACGATCCAAAGACATAGTTCGATAACCTACCAAATACAGAAGAAGATGTTTTTGGAAACCGTTTTGATTTTGGTTCCTTTGGGTTAGAGGTAAAATCCTGATCACACTCATAGAAGTTTTCAACTGGGTATACTGATTTATCGCTCATCCTACCATTCTGGAGTGTGAAAATTCTACCCGTTGGTTTCCAAATATCATCCCTATAGTAAATACTATGCTTCCTATCAGTAGTGTAAGACCTAAATCTTGCAACTAGACTTCTTATTGGTTTAGCATAAGTTCTTTTGGGAATGTTCTTCTGATCAGGCTTAACAGTCTCTTTCTTAGAAACACAATCATCATGAACATTAATTAAAGATTTCTTGCAAGTTAAACAAACAGATTGATCATATTCATTAAACATAGCAGATTTCATAGGTTCATTACATTCAGATGAAATGTCTTTCTTATTACAAAGCGGTAAATTCCTAGGGTGTTCTTCTACTTTCTTCTCTTTATTCAAGCTGCTAATCTTAGAGGCATGCGAGACTCTATTGTTCCTTGTATTGCTCTTAGGCTTTAGTCTGCTGCTCCTAAAGGTGCTTTCTAGTCCTGTAGAAGGTAAGGCACACGCATTAGGATTCACATTTTTATCTAGAGAAGTAGTTTTAGCTTTCCTAGTCTCTTTAGAGTGCTTTTCTAAACTTATGTCGTTTGTTCCATATGGTTTAGATGTGGAGGCAGACGCATTAGTGGTACTCATCCTAAAAAGGCCAGGTGCTAAAACTTTTGGTTTCTCGATAACCGATTTTTCATTTTCAATAATCATTTCTTTTTGCTTAGGCAAGGCAGGTGGAGTGACTGGTTTTGACAAATCTTTTTTCTCATTGACTTTTGGAGGAGGCAGAGAAATAGACATTTTTGGTTTAAAAACCTGTTTAGGAACATTTGCTTTCTCCTCAGTCAATGGTTTTGCAATCTTAGTATCCACAACCTTTCCTTTTTGAAATTCCAGCTGAGCCCTCAAAAGATCATTTTGTTCTTTCATGTCTTTGTAGGCAGGCTCGTACGACAGTTTGTCATACTTACATTCCTCAGTTTTTTGATCAAGTTGTTTAAAATATGATACATTTTCTTTTTCAAGTTTTTCAAGACCTTTTTCATATTTTGAAACAATTGCGGAGGTCTCAGACTGGAGTCTTTCATGATCTTTAACAGAATATGTTTGTAAAACAATGGACATAATATCAGTAGTTATAACATATTTGAAGAGAGAATCATTTAAATTTTCCAAAACTTTGATGTGTTCAACACTTTCATTAGCTTTCTTTACCAGGGATTTATGGTCCTTGACAAAGTCAACTGTTTCTATCAAGAATGCTTGTTCAAAATGAATTACCCTTGCACTGATGTTATTCAGCGGCGGGGCAATTTGAGTTTCAAAAAACTTTTTCATTTCATCATCAAAACTAAAAAACCAGATGTTAGTTGTAATATTGGTTTTAGTTTTAACAGTCTCTTGAAGTCCCCCAATTCTAGTTTTAACGTCATCTAAAATGCTTCTAGCATCACTTGAGTTAAAAGGATTATTTGAAGACATTTGTTCGATTTTCGAAAGAGATTGTGAGACAACAGCATGAGTTGAAACTAGTTTTGAAACTGGTGTTGACACATTGTTTGAAACACTGGACGATATGGAAAACTTGGATTTTTCTTTTTGAGGAACAAAAGAAATGCCAGAAATTTGGTTATATTTGTTGTAATCAATTGGTTTTAGATTTGGGTTCTTTTGTTTCATTTTTGATCTACTCTCATTAGATAGTTCTAACGTTTCAAGAGAATCACGAACAATTATGGGTTCATGCAAAGCTTTTCCATTGTTCAAAACATTCTGTTCTTTCTGAGCTTTCTTGAGGAAACAGGGAGGTTTGTTACCAAGAGCCATTTTTTGAGTGGTATGAAAATACAGATTTGTTTGATTTATTAGCATATTGGTTGATTTGGCTGAATGACCCGTTGTAACAAGCAAATTTTCCAATTTTTTTATTTTTTCATTTTTATCAAGAAGAGAATCTTCTTGTTTTGAAAAATCAGCAATCAACTGTTTCTTCTCTTTTTCAAGATCAGAATAAGTTGCTTGTTGTTTAGAAACTTTGTTTTTAAGTTCAGAAATTTCCTCGTTTAAAGATTTTATTTTCAAGTTCAAATTAACATCAAGCGTGTTATACTTGATTTGCAATTGCTTTTCTGTTAAAACGGAATCTTGATAACCAATTTCTAATTCTGACTCTTTGTTTTTGTGAAATTCAAAGGCTTTTGCATTCTCCTTGTACCTCTCAAGCTCAGCGGTCAATTTATTATTCGCGGCCTTAACATCGCGATTGACCATTTTAACTTTCTCAATTTCAATGCCACAATTATTTATCAATGATTCAAATAAGGCACGTGTTTCCTCATCAGTCTTAGTATTTTGTGCCACACAGCCTCCATTAGGATCCACATCTGGAGTTTCAGAGATAATATTGCTACTACTCGGATTGTCCAGGTATGTATCATAAGTGGGTGCTGGCGTCACAGAATGCTGTTCGTTATGAGTAAACACATCAAATATAACATTGTTATAGCATGGATCAATGATTGGTACCTCAGATACTGCATTGGCGTCATAAACAGGAGGTGCGTCAGAATCTGTGTCGTACTTAGCTTCCTGAAGATTTGCCATGAAGATGCAGTTCACATTGATTTCCTCTAGGTCTTCCAATTCATCCATAATAGCAAAAAAGTCATGTTCCTCAGCACTCAACTGCAACCCTACTTCAAACATCTATGCCAACAACATTGCTTTATGAAGATACGCAGAATTCTTCTTGTTTGGCTTAGTGGGACAATTCCTTACAATGTGACCCACTCCTTGACAGTTGTAACACGTAACCCCGATTAGCCTGATTTACATTTCCATAATTCCCAACGACTGGAGCAGCAACATTCCCATTCTGATTACCCACTGCTCTATTCCCAACATTATGTCCCATCTGATTTCCAACATTCTGACCCAACTGATTACCCTGATACGGAACCGCCTAATTACCCATCTGAAATCGAGTAGCATATCCCTGTTGATTCCCAATAACTCTGACCATTTGTCTTTGATGACCCATATTCACACCCGGCTGTGCAATTTTCCTATTGCGAGTGTTAGATGAAATACTTTGGTTTTTGTTAGTTGGTGTGGAATAGCGTCCTTTGAATACTTTTGACAAATAAGCAAATGCATTTGACAAAGCCTCTGTTTGTTCATTTTCAAGGTCGGTGATTCCTTGTTCCTGGTATTGTGGATACTGTTGTTGTTGAATGACTTGTTGTTCTAGTGGAAAGAGTTGTTGTTGAGGGATAACAACTTTAGGTTGTGAAATGTACTGCTGCAAGTTGTTGTTAATGGAAGATGATGACGGTTGTTGTTGTGTGTTCACTGGAGTTTGAGTCTTTGCAATTAGTGCTAAGGGATCATGATTCTTTGCCAATCTTTCTTTCCTAACTTCATTGACTTCAGCTTGGTTTTGTTTCAGAAAATCATAGAGTTGATCAAAGTTCACCTGATGTAAGTCCTTTGTTTGGTTGACAATAGTGACATATCGTCCCCATTCTTCTGGAAGATTGTTGAGAAATTTGATGTTACTCACGATAGTTCTGGGTGCCAACTTGTTTCTGATAAGCCCACTCATCAAAGTGCAAAAACTTCCATAGTAGGATTCAATGGATTCTCCTGGAGTTGATGTAAACCTCTCCCATTCAGTTAGCAGCTTGTTCTCCATGTCTTGTTTACCAATTTCTGTTCCATAACATAGCCGTCTAACACGTTCCCACATTTCATAAGCAGTTTCACAGATGTCTACAGCAGCAAAGATGTCTCTTGGTAAACCCAGTTGGACAATGTGTATTGCCATGTCATATGCTTCAACCTGTTTGCTATCCTCTTCAGTGTATTCTGATTCATATTGAACACGATAAGATGGTGGGACGGGAGGTGTTGCATCAGGATTTCCAGGGTCTTGGATTTTTCGAGGCTTGAAGGGTCCATACGTAACGGATTGAATCATGAGTTTTCCATTAGGTTTGGTCTTGATGTAGCGGAGCATACGACTTATCCATTGAAGATATCCACCTTTTTCCAGCATAGGAGGACGGTTTTCGGCACCGGCTGCATGAATGTCTTGTTGAGTAGCCATTGATGAAGGTATTTGATGATAAAGTTGATGTAGGATCGATTCAACGATAAAGGAGTTGTGTTTGATGAAGATTAAGCTCGGTTGTTGTAGTGAAAATTTTCTCTAAAAACTTAAAAACCTCAATAACTTCTGCTCGGTTGTTTAGTTTATTCGGCGTGCTATTCTCCTAGTTCTCACGGTTGTTTTGATGGGTAGAACGCTGAAAACGGAGTTACGGTTCAAAAGTTATGGCCGTTTGAAGTTTTGCTCAAAATTTTACTCGTAAACCTTGTTCTTAGGCGTAGGATGCAGTGCTTATGCGTAGACTTCCTTATGCGTAGGATTCCTTAGGCTTAGGATGAAGCTTATGCGTAGGATGAAGCTTATGCGTAAACTTTACCTTACACATAAACTTAGGTTAAACGTAAGCTTATGCGTAGACTAAACTCTTATAAGTAGAGTACCTTACACGTAAGAATTAACTTAGGCGTAGAAGTGCTTACTCGTAAGTTTTTAGGCTTATACATAAGTTTAGGTTTAAAACCAAAATCCTTTACACTCGTCCAAGTGTAAAAGATATCCACAAGTCGAACTGTTCCACAAACTTATCCAAGTGAGGGAAGCACTGAGTAACCGTTGTTGCACGAAGAAACGTCACAAAATGCTTAAGCGTAGGATTTCACTTCTTACGCGTAGACCTTACGTATAGAAACTAGGGTTTTGACTTTTCTTACGCGTAGAAACTAGGGTTTTGACTTTCTGTACTTGCACTCCTTACGCATAGAATGCCCAGATTTTTGCAAAAAACACTATTTTTCACCCAAAAACACGTTTCCAAACAATTTCTTTTGCACAAACTTCTTCCAAAACACTTAGTGATCAATAAAAACTACAACTTTAAGCTTAAAAACATGTAAAAATAAAAACTTTATGCAAAAAGCTTGCGTTTTTATATAAAAAAACAAAACTTGTTTGGAAAGTTTCAACAAAAAACGAACACAAACACTCCTAAACCATTGTTAGGCAATTGATACCAATTGTATGACCTTGTTTTACTATCAACCTTATCACGTATACCCACTTATCACACGATTATAACCCGTAACAAACACAAAGCTTATGCGTAAATAATAAGAAGAAGGAAAGATGAGAAAGATGGTGACTTGATATAATATGTATGTCGTGTATGTTAAGAGAGAAATAAAGATGAAAGGAAACTTGTTATACCATAAAGAAAACACACACAAAACACACTCAAGCATACCCCTCAAATGACACATTTGAGGGATATTTATACTCCTAGACTAAACGCCCTTATGGGCTTTCCATGGGCCGTGAGATGGACTTGGGTTGGATTGGGTTACATGAACATATACAAGGCTAGCTTAACATAACTTATACCCATTTAGCTTAGCCCAATCCACGAGCCCATTGACTATTCTAGTATGATATCTAACACACGTTACAAAGTTCCTAAACGTGAATGACCATCACTTCTATTTATTATTATCAAGGCTAACAGTAACGCCCTGTGTTGTGAAGCATCGGTTTCAAATGAAGGCATAAACAAATTTACAGATGTATGGTTGTTCGATACGGGAGTTACTTTTCGTATGACCGAAAGAAGAGAATGGATTCATCAATATAAACCTATATCTTGAGGCAGATCTGTGTAAAGTTGCAATGATCATGAACTAAAGATCATTGGATTTGGAAATATCACGGTGAAGGTGCATAATGGTACAGTTCAAACTATTCGGGATGTGCGACATGTGGAGGGCCTGAGAAAGAATCTATTGTCTCTAGGATAATTTGATGATCTTGGTTGTAAGGTTGAAATACAAACAAGATCATGAAAGTTATAAAAGGTACGCTTGTACTTATGAAAGAAGAAAAGGAGGCTGCAAACTTATACCAACTGAAAAGAGAGATAATGGAGGAGGCTGAAGCATCTGTTGCTTTACATAGTACAAGTCATAGAGTTGCAGTAATATGGCATCAGAAGCTTGTACATATGTTGGAACAAGAAATGAAAATTATTGTGGAAAGAAAGTTAATTCCTGGCCTCACAAAGGTTTCTTTACCTTTTTGTGAGCATTGTGTTACTAGCAAGCAGCATCACCTAAAATTCAAGACATCAAATTCTTGAAGTGTCTTTGTTCTAGATATGGTTCACTCTGATGTATGGAAGGTGCCAGTTCTATCCCTGGAGGAGAAAAGTATTTTGTATCCTTCATTGATGACTATTCTAAGAGATGTTGGGTGTACCCAATCAAGAAGAAGTATGATGTGTTTAAACTTTTCAAAGTTTAAAAAGCGCAGGTTGAACTTGATTTTGGAAAGAAGATAAAGTATTTGAGGACAAATAATGGAGTGAATACACTGGTGATGAATTTGATACTTTTTGCAGGCAAGAAGGAATCAAAAAGCAGTTCACTACAATATACACTCCTCAATAGAATCGAGTGGCAGAGTGGATGAACATAACCTTGTTGGAAAGAGAAAGAGCAATGTTAGCAACTGCAAGCTTGAAAATATTATTCTGGGCAGAATGTTAGGAATTAGAAATTCCAGGTATTAAAGAGTCGGTCACCTCAAGTATATGTAATCGTTAGAAAGCTCGTAGTCATAGTTCTTTTAAGTTAAGTAGTATTTAGTTACGTAACACCGTGGAGGACGGACGGGTCTTTACCCACTGTATGCCTGATCCACAGCCCGTTGTGTGGCGTTTTATTGTAAGACTATAAATACTCTCTACCTTCCAAGGTAGAGAGTTGGAGCTCATAATAAGATCTTTTCTTTCTCTCACTAAGTTCCATAAACCTCTAACTTTCTCTCTTTAGAACTTACCTTTATACGCCCACTTTATGTTATGGTTTGATGTGTATGTGAAATCCAATATCCTACAATTAGTATCAAGAGCCATGGTTAGATCATATCTTACATATCTTTGGATTTCTAATGGTTTTTAGGTGGTTTTTGAGTTTGAAAAAGTTTAGTGGTTTTTGCATCATTTGGTTGATTTCTAGTGTTAAAGTTTGGATTTTGGTAGTACTTTTGTGTTTAGAATCATCTCAAGTGTTTAGGGTTTGATTTAGAAGGTTTGAATCATAGTGGTTGGGTTGTTTTTGGATTGAAAAGTGGTGTTTATGTGTTTTTCATGCTAGCGACTTGAGCCACGAAAAAGTTTTCTTGGTAGCGACTTGCTTTACAATTTGGTAGCGAGTTGTAGTTGAAAGTCTTAGCGAGTTGGGTTAGCGACTTGTCTAGTGAGACAAGCCGACAAACAGTACACTTAGTGGATTCTCCACTACGGGTAGCGACTTGGTGGACGTTAGCGACTTGTACTTTTGTTCGTTAGCGACTTGGTGTTAGCGATTTGGTGCATAGCGAGTTGCTACTTAGCGACTTGACATTTTAGCGACTTGGATCTTAGCGAATTGCTGTCAAAATTTTGCTAGCGACTTGAATCTTAGCGAGTTGTTATATAGCGACTTGACTATGTGTTAGTGACTTGGGATTATAGCGACTTAGTAGTTGGTGACTTGGTTCAAGATTTCCTAGCGACTTGGGTAATATCCTTTGAATACGGTTTTCTCTTGATTTAGTAAAATCCCGTGAAAGAATCTATTTCCCGGTTTAATCATAGAGTTATAAAATCCCGTTTAATTTGTCATCATGTCTACCAACGTTCCTACAATCATCTCCACTGTTGGCGAGGATGTTCAAGCAGCTGGTTCAGATACTCGTCCACCCATGCATGACAGAACTGACTACGACTCTTGGGCTCAACGAATCAGATTGTACTGTCTTGGAAAGGAAAATGGAGTCAACATTCTCAAATCCATTGATGAAGGACCATATCGGGTTGAGACGACTAGAGACTTAATTGATACAGCTGAAGATGGAACAATGATCTATGGAATTGACAGATCAAAGACATATGATGAGCTCGATGATAAGGAGAAAAAGAGATTCGATGCTGATATCACGGCTTCTAACATCATACTTCAAGGTCTTCCAAAAGATATCTACAAGCTGATCAATCACAACACCGAAGCAAATGCAGTATGGGATAATGTCAAGATGCTTCTCTCAGGTTCTGAATTAACTATGGAAGACAGAGAATCACAACTCTATGATGAATTTGAACACTTCAAGATGAAACCAGATGAGAGTGTTTATGAGTACTATGTGAGATTCCACAAGCTTGTTAATGATATGAGGAACATCAGAATGACTATGCCTAACATTCAGCTGAACTCAAAATTTGTGAACAACATGAATCCCGAATGGCACAAGTTTGTCCCTTCTGTGAAGGTCACTAAAGGATTGAAGAATACAAACTATGAGCAACTCTATGCCTTCCTCCTTCAGAATGAGAGACATGCTATGTTTGAAAAAAGGATTCTTAATCAGTTCAAAACCAACCAGGGAGAGACAAGCTCTTCAAATGACTCAATTGCCTTCTACTCAAACATCAGAATCACAACCAAAGCCTCACAAGTCATACCCATGGGTAATGGTAATCACAAACTCATTCCTGATCCTATGTTCAAACAAGTTGATGCTGATGCACACGTGGGAAACTTCATTAATCAACTAGCTCTTCTGATTAGTCAAAACATGAACTCTCTTCCACACACCAACAACAATCTCAGAACTGCTTCCAATCCACATAATCAAGCCACTATCAGAGATGGGAAGGTTATGGTGCAAGAACGACAGCACGATCAAGCAAGAGGTGGAGCTGGTAGAGGTTATGCTGCAAATCAAAATAGAGGAAGGAATGGAAATCAGGGTCAAGCAAAGCCAATCAAATGTTACAACTGTGGAGGTGAGGGACACATTGCAAGGAACTGCACATCACCAAAACGCCCTCAGAATGCTGAGTACTTCAGGGATAAGATGTTGCTTGTGCAAGCTCAGGATAATGGTGCAGCTTTGGATGAAGAAGAGTTGTTGTTCTTGGCTGAGGGAAATGCTAAGACATATGATGCAGATGTGGATGAGCAACCAATTCAGGAGATAGGCCATAATCATCAGAATGCCTTTCAAGTAGCTGATTGTGATGCATACGACTCTGATATTGATGAAGAACCCACTGCACAACCATCTTCATGGCTAGCATTTCTTCAATGGTCTCTCCTAAAGTCTCTTCAGCTCCACAAGCTGGTCGATCCAAAGACAAACTCATTTCTGAGGTATTAAAATTATACGATGAAGTTGATGAGCAAAAGATACATAACCAAGTACAATCAACTGTAATTACTGAGTCAAATATTGAAAATATGGGTAATATCAATGTTGTCCCATATGATCAATATGTGAAACAAAGTGAAAGTGAGATTGTACCAAGTAATGCATCTTCTATAGTCAACAATGATTATGTTTTTGATGAATTCACTGAATGTGCCCCTGATGATTCTGTCATCTCTGAACTGAATGCCTATAAAGAACGTGTTGCTATTTATGAACAATGTGCCAAATTTGAGTTGACCACTCGTGAGCAGGAAATGGATGACCAAGTGCGTACAATCATTAGAAAAAGTAATTTTAGAGAAGAAGTATTAAAACAAGAGTTAAATTCCTTGCAAGAAAAGCTTTCTAAAACTGCTAAGCAAAAACAAGAACTTCAAGAAAATGTGAAAATGCTTAAGCAAGAATTTAATGCTAAGGAATCAAAACTCTTGAAAGATTTTTCTAATCTGAAAACTTTGAAAAACAAACTTGAAAACAAGTTGTACATACAAGGGAACACCATTCAGACTGCTCACATGATCACTAAGCATAGAGTCTTAAGCGACAAGCATAGCATTACCCTTGTTAAGGAACCTAATCCTGAGGTCATTAAAAAGGCTAGAATTGCACATAAGGTAATTTATGATGGTAATGAAATCCTTAAACCTAGACAGAAACCTAGTTGCGTTGAATGCTCAGAGGAAGATAAGAAATCAGATAAAGTCACTAGGGAAAAGATGAACAAGAAACTAGATGATCCAAAATGTAAAGAAAAGAAAGTAATTATCACACCCCATGATTACAAAAAGGAGAATTGGATTGCCTTAAACAAGTTTAAGCCTCAGACTTTGTTAACTCCCGAACAAGTGTTCTGGAAAATGGACTTAGATAAGCAGAAAGCTGGAAATATTGTTGAAACCAACCCTCCCCTTAGGAAAATGCCTAGAGCGACTGTGTATCCTCCTAATACACCAATGCATTTAGTTCCTAGGACTATTACCACTAAGAGCAAGACCTTAATCAGTCAATATGTGATTTTTCAACTATTTGTCGATTTTGAGAAAACATGTAAGAAAAGGATCACACCCACTGGGATAACTGAAGGGGAAAGGGGTTTTGAACAAACAAAAGAATGCTTTTTAACTGAAGTCATGCCTTTCTTTAAACTTCTAAAAGATCATTTTGAGAGTCTTAAAAAAGGGATAGAAACAGATATTAAAGGAATGGAAAAGGAATTTGATGCAATGATAGTTGAGGTTAATGACTATGAGCAAGCACTAAAATATAATGAAATTAAGAGGAAGAACTTGCATACCTTAAATGAGAATTTGATTTCTGAGTGTATCTCTCAAGATGTGTTCTATACTGCCACTAATTGTTCTATTACTGCTTCTCAATTTCATGAATTGTCTGTTGCTTTGAAAGTCTCCCATGATCGTGTCATTGAACTTGAAATCAAAAACTCTGAACTAAGTGAGAAAATTGAGCAGGATGATCACGATAATTTGGTAAAACATCTTTCTAAACTAGAAGTTGAAAATTTTGATTTACAACTTAAATATCAACATCTCAAAGAAAATGTTAAAACCTCAAATATCAAGATATCCTCGGATGTTCCAGAGTTTGATGCAGTTTTTGAAATAAACAAACGTGATGAACAGATTCAAGCTCACTGTAACACGATCAGAAAGTTGAAAGCCCAAATTTCTCAGTTAAAGGGTGAAAAGAACAATGTGACAGACTCCCAAATGCCTCCTCCTTTAGATTCTCGGAATTCTCAAAACTTTCATCTTCAAAACCTGGTTAATGCTTTACAAAAGGAAAATGAGAGTTTTCTAGAAGAAAATAAAAAGGTTAAACGTCATTTCAATGAGTTATTTGAGTCAATAAAAGTCACTCATAACAAAAATAATGAAAAAATAACCTCGTTGCAAAAAGAAATTGAGAATCTGAAGAGTCAGGTAAAAGGGAAGATGCCAATGACAAACGGGGAGAATGATGTATCAAAGGTGCCTGTTTCTAATAAATATGCTTTGTTTGTAAAATATGTTCCTCCTCATCTTAGGAATAACAAAATTGCAATTCAAATGTATTTCTCATCACTTAAGGAATGCCTAGAATGTCTTCGTGAGATTGTTGAAGAGGATAAGTTAGAGAAACCACTTGATAATGCAATTGGGCATGCATGCTTATATGCCAAACGATCTCAAGAAATTCTAGAGTGCTTAATCACAATATGCCCTAAGTCATTAGGTGAGAGAGTTAATCCTTTAATTCCATGTTCTATGCCTAGTGCCAAGTATGATATTCATTCGATCCCCAATGTGTTGAATGTGAACCTTAGTGTGCCTTCAAGTAGTTCAGATTCCAGATCTGCGAATGCTAAGAAAGCAAACTCTATTGTGCCCTCTAGAAGTTCAAATCCTAGTAATTCTAGTGATAAGAAAGTGAACATTAGTGTGCCTGTATGTAGTTCAGATCACAGCACATCTAAACAGGTGAAGCAAAGTGTAGTAAAACCAACTAATGTTCCCATTCCATCTACAGGAGTAATCAGTGACATTAAAGGAAGCAGGTCAAAGTCTCAAGACAATACAAGGAATGATAGGACCTCGCAAGCTAAGAATGTGCACTGGAAAAGAGTAGAAGAACAACCTAGGAACTTTAAGTTTGAGCCGAATAAAACGAATCGTGTTGATTCTAGTATTAGCCATAGGCGTACTGTAATTAATTCGAATTCTGATACTATTTGCAAACCTTGTAATGATGTCTGCTTGAATTCTGTTGCTAATCATGAATGTGGTATGAATACTTTGTCTAATACTGTCAAATCCCCAGTGAATCTTGTCAATGAAAAATATCATGCTAAGAAGGCAAAAAGGCAAAGGCGAAAGAAAGTTATAAAATAGTGGAAACCCACAGGAAGAACATTTAGTAAGATAGGCTATCATTGGATACCTGCTGGTCATAAGACTAATCAGACAATGCCCACTAGAAAGTGGATGCCTACTGGTAGAACTATTACCTTAAGAAGTGAGCACACTTTGAATAGGGCTAATACTGACACTAGTACTGCATCTATTCATAATGATTCTATTGCCTTAATTTCTGATATGAATGCTTCTATTTCTGATGTGGGTGTTCCAACCATTGTTACTAACCAAATGGAACCCATTCTTGCATGGGGATCCCAATTATCCAGTTATCCATTCTTGTCTGTGTTCAACTTCAGATCGTTCAAATCGTTCTGTGGTACCTGGACTCAGTCTGTTCCAAGCATATGACTGGCGACCGGTCGCGGCTCATGAACTTCGTGAGCAAATTCATCGGGACTGTTAGATTCGGGAACGACCATTTTGGAGCGATTATGGGTTATGGAGATTATGTGGTTGGTAAAAGTGTAATTTCCAGGGTATATTATGTGGAAGGTCTTGGTCATAATTTGTTCTCTGTTGGTCAATTCTGTGATTCCGATCTAGAAGTATCTTTCAGAAAACATACTTGTTTCGTTAGAGAACTTGATAGTGTAGAATTGTTAAGAGGTACCCGAGGTTCAAACCTATACACCATATCTATCGATGACATGATGAAGTCCTCTCCAATCTGCTTGCTGTCAAAGGCTTCTAAAACAAATTCTTGATTATGGCATCGTCGTCTCAATCACTTGAACTTTGGTACCATAAACAACCTTTCCAGAAAGGATCTAGTCAGAGGCTTACCCAGATTAAAATATGAAAAAGATCATCTTTGCTCAGCTTGTCAATTGGGAAAAAGCACGAAATATGCCCACAAACCAAAACCCACAAACTCTGTAATGGAAGTTCTTCATACCCTTCATATGGATCTGTGTGGTCCAATGAGAGTGCAAACTATTAATGGGAAGAGATATGTGTTAGTAGTGGTTGATGACTACTCCCGATTCACTTGGGTTAAGTTTTTGAGGTCAAAGGACGAAACTCCAGATGTCATCATTAAACTCATTAAACAACTTCAGAACAGACTCAACAAAACAGTTCGAATCATCCGAACTGAAAATGGAACTGAGTTTGTTAATAAAGTACTTAATGAATTTTATGAAAATGTTGTAATCAGTTCTCAAAGAAGTGTTCCTCGAACTCCTCAACAGAACGGTGTAGTTGAAAGACGAAACCGAACTCTTGTAGAAGCTACAAGGACAATGCTGATCTACTCAAAGGTTCCAATGTTTCTATGGGCTGAAGCTATTGCTACTGCTTGTTACACTCAAAATAGATCTCTAATTCACACATCTCATGGAAAGACTCCATACGAACTTGTCCACTATCGAAAACCTGATCTATCATACCTTCGTGTGTTTGGTGCTTTATGTTATCCAACTAATGATGGTCAAGACTTAGGAAGACTGAGAGCCAAAGCAGACATTGGAGTATTTGTAGGCTATGCACCAAACAGAAAAGGTTACCGAATCTACAATAAGAGAACCCGAGATATCATGGAAACAATTCGCGTTACGTTTGATGAGCTAACCGGTCAAATGGCTCCTGGACCATCAAGTTCAGGACCCGCACTTCAAAACAGTACCATTGGTTCATCCCTTGTACCAAATTCCTCTCCTGCTATTCCATATGTACCACCAACTCAAGATGATTTGAAGAAATTGTTTGATCCAATGTTTGATGAACTCTATGAGCCAAGTGCTATTGAACTGAAAATTCCCACAACAGAGGCTGCTCATATCCCTGAGAATGAAGTCAATCCTTCAGTCTCAATTTCATTAAGTCAAGAAGCACCTGTTGCTGATAACTCAGTCTCATCAACAAATCATCAATCTTCGAATGTACATCATGGAACTGTTTCTAGCATCAATGATGAAGTTAATCCCTTTGCTACTCCTGAAGATGCTCCATTTGAAAACATATTTGCTCCTGAATCATCATCAGAACCATCTTCCTCAGGAGACATCGAATCTGCTACCTCAGTCCCTCAACAACTGCCACATGAACACCTTAGAAAATGGACTCACGATCATCCATTAGACAACATCATTGGAAATCCCTCTCGTCCTATATCAACACGGAAACAACTTGCAACCGATGCCTTATGGTGCTTCTTCAACTTCCGTACTCTCAAAGATCAAACCAAAGGATGTTAAAACTGCCATGAATGAAGACAGCTGGTTCAATGCTATGCAAGATGAAATTCATGAGTTTGATCGACTTGATGTATGGGAGTTAGTACCTGCTCCAAATTGTGCTATGATTATTGCTCTAAAATGGATCTTCAAAGTGAAACTTGATGAGCATGGTGATGTGTTGAAGCACAAGGCTCGATTAGTTGCTAAAGGATACCGTCAAGAGGAGGGTATTGACTTTGAAGAATCTTTTGCTCCGGTTGCTCGAATCGAGGCAATCAGAATCTTTTTGGCTAATGCTGCTAGTAAGAACATGGTAGTCTATCAGATGGATGTAAAGACGGCATTTCTGAACGGAGATCTTAAAGAAGTCGTCTACGTCAGCCAATCGGAAGGATCTGTGAATCAAGAGCATCCTACTCACGTTTATCGTTTGAAGAAGGATCTTTACGATTTAAAGCAAGCTCCAAGGGCATGGTATGATACGCTATCAAAGTTCCTTCAATCTACCGGATTTAGCAAAGGAGCAGTTGATCCAACAATTGTTCACCAGGAAGTCAGGCAAACATTTAATTCATGTTCAAATTTATGTTGATGATATCATCTTTGCCTCGACTGACCCCAATGAGTGTGACCGTTTTTCAAGTGAAATGGGTTCTAAATTTCAAATGTCAATGATGGGACAAATGTCATTTTTCTTGGGATTACAAATTTCACAAAGTCCCGGAGGCATCTTCATAAATCAATCTAAATATGCAAATGAGATTTTAAAGAAATTTGGATTTGATTCAAGTGACCTTGTTGACACTCCCATGATTGAACGAACTAAACTAGATGAGGACCACTCAGGGATCATGGTAGACCAAACGAAATATCGTAGTATGATTGGATCCCTGATGTACCTCACAGCTAGTAGACCAGACATCTTGTTCGTTGTTTGCATGTGTGCTAGATACCAGGCTAAGCCTACTAAAAAGCACCTTGAAGCGGTTAAACGGGTCTTTCGGTATCTCCAAGGAACCATCAATATGGGTCTTTGGTACCCGAAGGACACTGGTATGTCTCTAACAGCCTATGCAGATGCTGATCATGCAGGGTGTTAAGATACTCGTCGAAGTACGTCTGGAGGTGCTCAGTTTTTGGGTGATAAGCTTGTGAGCTGGTCTTCAAAGAAGCAAATGAGTACTTCTATTTCCTCTACAGAGGCTGAATACATAGCCATGTCATCATGTTGTGCTCAAATCCTATGGATGAGATCTCAATTATCTGACTATGGCTTTGAATTTAACAAAACCCCTTTGTACTGTGATAATAAAAGTGTTATTGCTCTCTCATGCAACAACGTACAACACTCAAGAGCAAAGCACATTGACATTCGACATCATTTCATCAGGGAACAAGTGGAAAACGGTGTGGTGGAACTTTACTTTGTGAGGACTGAATACCAGTTAGCAGACATCTTCACCAAAGCTCTTCCTATAGAACGTTTTGAGTTTATTCTTCCACGACTTGGCCTTAAAAGCCTTCAACCTGAAACACTCAAACGTCTTCAAGAGGAAGGAGAGGAGTAAAAGGGTCATTTCATCTATCTCTTGTAAATATCTTTTCGAAAAGCAAAATATAAAATTACAAAACCTTCAAAAACCAAAATACAAAAATATAAAACTTTCAAAATCCATAAAAATGTGAAAAAAAAAATAAAAAATAAAAAATAAAAAAATATATATATTGTCTTTTTGTCATGCTTTTCTCGGTTCGATAATATGTACGGTCTTTGTACTGTCATTCAAAGAATGATACGGGACTTTAGATGTTATTCGAATTTTTATATATATAAAAAAAAAATCAAAAAATCAAAAAATATTTTTGGGAGAAAGAGAAACTATGGTTTATTGTCATTTCAGGCAGTAACCCGTTTTTCAAAGAAAGAACATAGCCATGCTTTATTATGTTCTCAAATTCCATGCTCTGATTCTATAAACATTTTTCTGCTGAAAACTAAACTGTTTTGAAAAATAACTCGGACTCTATTTTTGATAATCATCTGGACTTATTTGTCAAAATAACTATCTCTCAATCAACAACCTATGTCATTGATTAAGGGGGAGAATGATTTCAACTAAATCAAAAAAGTTATCTGTCATTCAATTGTTTTCAAAAGATACTTATGCATGTTTAATCAATGGAGTTTAAAGTCTTAAAATCCGATCCTTATCAGTTGAAATGCTTTCATAATCGAGTCAGAATTCTCCTTTAAAGCTTTCAAAATTAATTTAAATCCACAAGAAATCACAAATCTCAAAGGATTTGATAATTATGATCGGGGGAGAATTTGTGATTTAAATTGGATTTAAACTGATAATTCGGTAAATGGTTTTATAAGGATGAACAAGCTCTCCTTCCCACATGTGACAAACGATTTCAAATTTTCCATGCACATGTTGAGGGGGAGCATCTATCTTAAACCACAAAGATCCGAAACGTGATCAATTTATATCAATGTGCATGTTCCCTCTAGTATGTGCAAAAATCTTTTCAAATCTTAATGCACATATTGAGGGAGAGCAAAATTGTGAAAACCTCATCCTTCCCGAAAATGCTTTATCTACTTGTTTTGATCAGGGAAGTGATGTTGATATCTTTTAGAAAATGGTAATCAAAGAAGTTAAATTCTTTCTCTTGCCTCCGTGTGCAAAACGATTTCAAACATCTGATGCACATGTTGAGGGGGAGCTCTTATTCTAAAAATATCAAAAACAATTCAAGTACAAAATGCTTTGATAATATATCACAAGTATCTGGATTGATTTTCAAATGGTTTTCAATTGGTTCCAAATGGCAGATGAACAATACCAAATAGACCGACCAACTTTACTTTATGTACGGTGATATAAGGATGATAAGGTTAGGTATTTGTTCCCATGATCCGCCAGAACCGGAGGGATCTACCCAGGGACTATCCACTAGTTAGTGTAGAGTTCTTAGGTATGATGATAAAAGGAGAAAAATGAGATATGGGAAGAGTGCGGACTGAGACAGAGCATGTACTGGAATAAACCCAACAAGGTTCTTGCTATGAAGTCTCGGTAAGCACTGAAGGGGTTGAAGAATGAAAAAGAATTAAATGAGAAAAGGGTGAAAAGAAATAGCCCTCCCATTTATTCAACCATAGGGCAGAAACCGGGTACAATTCATATGCTACTGATGGTAACATTGGTATTGAAGACAAGACGTCATGGACCCAGTGACGCTCTGCACTACAACTTCCCAAACCACTCAAGTTCCTCTTATAAGGGCTTGTTTCATTCTCACGGGGAACCTACATAATCTATCGACTTTCTCTTAGAGATTGTTGATATTTAAGATAGAGACCCTCTCCCTAGTCTCCGGCTCAGGATCCAAATATGCACAAATTGAGTCTAGAGCCACGAGATCATCCATAAATCTCATTAGGACACATTAAATGAAGACTCTCTGTTTCACACAATGTGGAAAGAGAGATTATATCTTGAGTCCTACGCATTATCCTTGTGGTATTGCCAGAACATTTGAGTGATATGCAAACATATTCACAATGAAGATGGAAAGCCTTCTGGAGCCAACATCAAACAAGCTCCGGGTGGGTGGTATGTGAGATCTATTCAATAGATCAACCATGTGACAACTGAACAGAAACAATGGAGCGATTCAATCTTTTGAATCAATCCTGGTTCAGGTTATGGATTGACGGATACCTTTGAAAAACCGGTCATTGTGCTTAAAAACTCTTTTCTTTAGCACATCGACCGTGTACGAATATTTCAAATCAAAAGGTGCTTATGATTGATAATTGATTTTCATTAAAACCTTCGTTGGATTGCAAAAACAATTTCTATTGTGCGATACACGATTGTTTTTCAAATCTCTTTTCATCAATCAGTGAATTTCTATTCGCTGGTTCACTCACTTCGTGTTGTCTTCTTTGAGACGTTCCGGTTTGAGAACAGCTAGAGCAGCTGCGAAACCCTGTCAAGGAAATTCTTCAGAATTATACCTGATCACAGCCAGTACTTGTACTGTTCAACGGGGAACCGTGGGCCGTGTACCTCAATTCAACGAAAGTGATCAAAGACACTTTCGTGCGCTTTATTGCTAACTGTTTTATGCAGGTACACCCGACGTTTGCAGCTGATCAGAATGAAGCGGTCAATCCATAGCCGCATGCTCACACTACACATTCATCTCAAAAGAAATCATGATAAGTGCATCAATGACTCTGATATTTTCACTCCATGCTTCTGCTACGCTGCTGCCAATATCATGAATCAACGAAAGCTTCCTTTACTCTGATGAGAAGATATCATGATCCAGAATGTGAGCATGTCGGTCTGAAAGTTACAACATCACATAATACCAACACCACAATGGATGTCTCAGATATTTTTGTTAGCTGATGATCTGAAAAGATGGCTCAAAATTATTATCACGTGGATCAGTAAAAGACCTCCACTTTGATTAACCAAACATGCAATGAGTGGAATCAATGACTACGAGCTTCGGAGCAAAGTACTACATCAAGAATGCAAGAACAATTGTTAATGTAATATATGTTTGTATTCAATGTAATTTTAGTATATGTTTGAGGTGACCTCCCTTAGGGGGAGATTGTTAGGAATTATAAATTCCAGGTATTAAAGAGTCGGTCATCTCAAGTATATGTAATCGTTAGAAAGCTCGTAGTCATAGTTCTTTTAAGTTAAGTAGTATTTAGTTACGTAACACCGTGGAGGACGGATGGGTCTTTACCCACTGTATGCCTGATCCACAGCCCGTTGTGTGCCGTTTTATTGTAAGACTATAAATACTCTCTACCTTCCAAGGTAGAGAGTTGGAGCTCATAATAAGATCTTTTCTTTCTCTTGCTAAGTTCCCTAAACCTCTAACTTTCTCTCTCTAGAACTTACCTTTATACGCCCACTTTGTGTTATGGTTTGACGTGTATGTGAAATCCAATATCCTACACAGAAGCAGTCAATACCGCATGTTATGTGATAAATCATTCACCTTCAATTGCAGTTGAGTTGAAGACATCGATGAAGATGTGGACTAGAAAGCCAGTCAACTATTCAGACCTTCATATATTTGGAAGTCATGTGTACGTGATGTACACTTCCAAGAAACTACAAAGCCGGATTCGAAATCCAGAAATACTTGTTCTTGGGGTACGCTGACAGAGTAAAGGGGTATCGCTTGTGGGAACCCACTGTCCTCAAAGTAGTTGTCAACAAAGATGTTATCTTTATGGAAGACAAAATTCAAAAAAAATGAAGAAGGTGATAGCACTGTGGAAAACTAGAAGGGGGGGGAGTTGAATAGTTTTGCCGATTTTAAGTTAGTTTATAAAAACTTTAGATTCGATGTTATGTGAAATCGTATGGATGAAGATAAAGTATAGATCTAAGAGTAATGCAAGTAAAGAAAGTAAAGTAAGGGATAGAAATGACACAACCGATTTATAGTGGTTCGGCTACAAGGACACCTTCCTTGCCCTACTCCACTCCCCGAGTCACCTACTCGAGAGTTCAAGCACTATGTCAACAAACTCCTTCAACTTGGCGGAGAAGCCTTTACAATGTTGCTTACACCATTTTCCAGTACAAAGCTAAATACCGAGTCCGTAACACGGAGGACCAAACCAACACGACTATTACACAACAACTATGTGAAATATCAAGTACAAGATCTTTGCTACAGAAATCTTGTGAGGGAACAAATCAATCAAGGACCCCTTGCTTGGATGACTTGTAGAAAGCTCGCGATCTCGCCTTAGAGAAGGACCTATATGAGAATCACAATAGAAAAAAGAAGAACAACTCTCTAGATCAAGTGATCTTTTGTTAGAAGAGTGTAAGAATATATGAGAGAGTTAGTAAGAAGATTGGTGAAGAGAAATGAAGAAATGGTTATCTATTTATAGGAAAAATCTTGCAACTGTTCCACGGATCCCACGGATCCCTCCCTTAAGGGATCCGTCTAGTGTAACCTCAGGGATCCGTGGGACGCTCCTCTTTGCCCATGGGTTTTTTGGTTATGTGTCATGGGTCATGGGTTATGGGTTAGTCCATGGGTATTTCATTAGATACAATGTATCTAATAGATGCAATGCATCTAGTCAAATGGATATGGGTCAATACCACGGGTTATGGATATGCTCCATGGGTTGTGGTTTTTACCCATCCTAATAAACTATTACAACAAATGATTTATTACACCAATTTGTATTAAATGACTATATGTAAATGCTTTACAAAAATAACATGTATCCTTATACGTTTACTTATGATAATATTATATTTGTTATCAACAAAACACAAAGAGATCGCTCAATATTAATAAACGTTTTTATGGTTTATTTGTATTAACAATCTCCCCCTTTTTGTTGATGACAAAACATAATGTTATGATGAGTAAAACTTAAGATTATATGGATGTTTTGAAAGCCTAAGTTTTACTTCTTCTCCCCTTTTTTGTCGAAACAAAAAGTTAACCCAACGAAGAAATAAAACGTGGAAAAATAGTCCACGTATCGCTTGCTCCCCCTTGATGGTAGCTCCCCCTAGATTGGGGCGTCAAGTGAGAAAAATAAAAAAAATCCTACAAAGAAAGGGTTAGTAGTAACATGCATAAATAATCTTGTGATTGACGAGAATCAAGATTGGGAGCCAAGGTATGTAAACAAGGCCTTGTAATAAAAAAACAAAATGTAGTGGTACTTATACCACATACAAGCATGTAAAAGTAAGAACAAGACTTGTTCTTGAAAAATGACTCAAAAGAAAAAATACTAAAGGTAATAAAAATGATTCCTTCCATGCTTGCATAAGGTTATGGATGGAGGTTTTGATGAGTAATGATGTTGATGCGATCAAGAATGAGGTTGAGTATGACGCGCATTTCTTCCCTAATCTCTATTTCAATATCCCTAGTGGATTGGCAATGTTCAAAATGTAAGTGATGTGGGTAATGAGTGCGGAATTTTTCCGGATGACTTTGATTTGTGAGATGCGGAAGTTGTGGTGGAAAAGTTTGAAAATACGGATCAAAGTCAGGAATATTTGGTAGTGGTGGTGGAAAAGAACCTAGATGTTCTTGTAACATAATGTGAGCTAAAAGTGGTGAGGTTTTAAGGTCTTTGAAAATTTTGTTTGGAGAAGTGGGAGGTGTCAAAAAGACTAGTTCTTTTTGCTTTGTTTGTTGAGGTCTTGTTGGAGTCTTAAGGAGTTCAAAAAGAGTGACCTTAGGTGGTGATGTGATGGATGAAGTTGGTGTACTTCTTGGTGATGAAGGAGGTTCTATAATGGAAGCATCTTGTGGTGAATGAGTTGTTGGTGATGAACCATTTGATGATGGTTTTGCCAAGCAACAAGGTCGGATGCTAATCCGTGCGGTTTTTCTAGATTTGGATGGTGGTACTTTGGAAGGTAGGAGGACAAAGTTTTGGATTTCTTGAAAGGGGTTGTTTGCTCTAGATGATTCATCTATGTTGGAAGATCTTTTGGGTGACATGATGGTGTTTGTTTGTGAAGTTGGGATTTGATGAACATGCAAGCATTTTGGGAATCCTATTTATAAAAAATAATGCATTGTAATGAATGCTTGACCCAAAATGTGGATTAAAATCTAATGATTAGATATGGATTTAAGGCATGTGATCATGAGAACACAAGCATTAAATAGCATACTCAAAAATAATTAAAAGAAATGATGAAACTATTGAAGTTTTCATCTAAAGTGAGAAAAAATAGAAGATAAAATTAGCTTCTATCTCACGGATCCCACGGATCCTTCCCTTGAGGGATTTGGAAACATTTGTGCCTAGTGTGTGCCTATATGCAAACCATTTGGAGTTGCGGTTATCTCGACTACTAAAAAGAAAAGAAAAATAAACTAGAAGTAAAAAAGCACACTATTATGTGAGATAACCCGAGAGCTCCTAATTCATTATTGCTTAAATGAATGTACCCGAAAACACATATTAGTTATGTGTCCTCTTTAGCATTCAAAAGGCATGAGATGCAATGAAAACGGGTTTTTACTTTGTATTAATAATGAAAAAGCGATTTGTCCTAAACGTGAGAAATGGCTTTTATGAAAGTGATACGGGAAGAGGTATCCTTTTTGAAATCATTTTGAAAAGAGGTTTCTATGTGTGAATAAACCGTTTATTCTTTGAAAGAGAAAAATATGTATGCAATTACGTCTTTGCAAAAGGTACTTATCTTGAAAACGAAGAGAAAACTATGAATTATAAGTAAAACTTATTTTGGGTTTTGAAAATTCCTGTATTGCTTGTGATTTGTGCGTGAAATAGAGATCCTAGACTCAGAAATAAGAAGGCTAGTATTTACATACCTTGTAGAGTTTAGAAGCAAATTACGACGATTGTTCCATGAGACCAATACCAAGACGAAGTAGGTTGAATTGTTCCCGCTTCAATGGTTTGGTGAGGACGCCGACTATGTTGTCTTCGGACGCTACCTTCTCAATAGAGATGTTCCCCTTTTGAACATTGTCTCTTAAGAAGTGATGACGAATCTCTATATGCTTTGTACGAGAATGCAATACCGGATTCTTGCTTAAATCGATGGCACCTTTGTTGTCACATAGAATGGCTATGTCACTTAGATGAATGTCGTAGTCAACTAACGCTTGTTTCATCCATAGTGCTTGTTGGCATGCTTTGCCGGCGGAGACATATTCGGCTTCGGTTGTTGATATTGCTAATGCCGTTTGCTTCTTTGAGAACCAAGATGTTAAACAACATCCTATAAAAGTACATACCCTACTTGTTTTCGGTCAACATAATCACCTGCATGGTCAGAATCTGCATATACAATTGTTTCTACTCCTGTACCCTTAGGATACCACAATCCTAATTGAGTTGTACCCTTAATGTATCTAAATATCCTTTTGACGGCTTCTAGATGTGATGTTTTAGGATCTTCTTGAAACCTAGCACATAGACAAACACTAAACATGATATCCAGCCGACTAGCCGTGAGGTAGAGAAGACTACCAATCATGCCACGATATTTTGTGTTATCAACGGATTCACCGTCTTCATCTTTTGTGAGTTTAGTGTCGGATGACATTGGTGTCCTAATTGGTTTTGAGTCTTCTAAACCGAATTTCTTTAACATCTCCTTAATGTATTTAGATTGATTAAAAAAGATACCATCTTCTACTTTTTTGATTTGTAGACCAAGAAAGAAACTAAGTTATCCCATCATACTCATCTCTAACTCGTCATGCATGATTTTAGAGAAATCATCACACATGTCTTGACAAGTAGATTCGAATATAATATCATCTACATATATTTGAACAATGATTATATGTGACTCTCTTTTCTTAGTAAAAAGTGTGTTATCAACTAACCTCATGGTGTAGTTGTGTTTGATTAAGAATGACTTGAGTCTATCATACCAGGCTTTTGGAGCTTGTTTAAGACCGTAAAGGGCTTTCTTTAGCTTATACACATGTTTAGGTTTTTCAAAATCGATGAAGCCCGGGGGTTGAGCTACATATACTTCTTCATTAATAAAACCATTTAGAAAAAGCACTTTTTACATCCATTTGATAAAGCTTAAGATCATTAGCACAAGCATAAGCAAGAAGTATTCTTATAGACTCTAATCTAGCCACGGGGGCATAGGTCTCATCAAAGTCTATTCCTTCTTGTTGATTATACCCTTGGGCAATGAGTCTAGCTTTGTTTCTAGACACTATACCGTTTGCATCTAATTTGTTTTTATATACCCATTTGGTTCCTATTATGGTTTGATTACTAGGTGGAGGGACGAGTGTCTAAACATCATTAGAAACAAATTGATTTAACTCTTCTTGCATAGCCATAACCCAACTTTTATCTTTTATGGCTTCTTGTGTATTCTTAGGTTCTTTGGTTGAGACAAAACAAAACAAGCTATTTTGGTTTTGAACTTGAGACCTTAAGGTTCTTTCGTTTAGCTTTCCTATGACCTTAACTACGGGGTGATCTTTGGACTCTTTAATATTTATGATTTCATCATTTAACGGTTCTTCTTCTTCGTTTATTTTTTTCTTTATTACAATAGCTTCACTTTCGACAATCTCGTCATCGGCAAGAGGTGGAGTAGGTTTGGGTGGACTTTCATCAAATTTTACATTTAATGATTCTTCTACCTTCATTGTTTCTTTGTTTAATATGACGTAAGCTTTGCTATTAGGAGAGTAACCTAAAAAGATACATTCGGTTGATTTAGGATCAAATTTTGTAAGGTAATCTTTAGTGTTAAGTAGAAAACATTTGCTACCAAAGACTCTAAAGTGATCTAACGTAGGCTTTTTTCCTCGAAGTAACTCGTATGGAGTTTTTCCTAAAAGTGGTCTAATTAAGAATCGATTAAGTATGTACATTGAGGTATCAACGGCATTGCACCAAAACTTTTGAGGTATGGATTGCTCATTTAGCCTGGTGCGACTCATTTCTTGTAGGGTTCTATTCTTTCTTTCAACTACCCCATTCGATTTTGGAATGCGAGGAGCCGAGAAGTTGTGAGTAATACCATTAGCGTCACAAAAGTCTCTAAATTGCACTTCATTATCGAATTCCCTACCATGATCCGTTCTAATAGACACTATAGGACTTCTTAGTTGTATTTGGATTTTCTTACTTAATATTTCAAAGTAGTTGAACGTTTCAGTTTTGTTCTTTAAAAATTTAGTCCATGTGTACCTAGAATAATCATCCACTATAACCAAAGTGTAGTAGTTGCCTCCATAACTTTGGATAGCGGATGGACCAAATAAATCCATGTGTAGTAACTCTAGACACTTAGTTGTAGACACCATCTTTTTAGCTTTGTGACTAGAATGGACTTGTTTTCCAACATTACTAGCATCACAGAAGTGATGTTCATATTTTAATTCAGGTAGATCTGTTACTAGATCTTTGGATGATAGCGATTGGAGAAGTCGCATATTGGCATGACCCAATCTTCGATGCCATAAGGTCTAAGTATCATCCATAGAAGTAATACAAAGTTTGTCTTTAGGTTCATAACCAATTTTAATGACATAGTGTAACACCCCAACCCGATAAGGGTAAAAGTATCACATTTATGGTGCCAAATCAGAACAATACATATAAACCATGCAAGCGGAAGTCTTATAATAAATGTCAAAGGATAACAAGTCAACACGACTTGAACAGTACAAAAGTTCCAAAAGGTGTCCAAAGGAAAAGAAACGATACAACGTCTAAGTCTCCAAAACAAAATAACAATGGTAATCAAAGTCTAAGATGACTAAGGTCAATCCACACACGGCATCCTACTCTCAACCCCAAACAATCCCCAGCTCCTAGCTTATGTACCTGCCGCAGGAAAAAAATGCGGCTGAGGTTAAAAAACCCAGTGAACAGATATAACGATACAATAATAATAAAACTGAACTGAGAACAAAGTAAGGAAGGTTAGTCAATAAATCTGGTATATCAAAGGAATAGAGTAGGGTAAATGAAACATAGGAAAAAGGGTCAGTTATCCACCACGAGCCAACAAAACAAATCAAATCAAATCATATATCCATAGTAGCCTGTAGTAACCAATAGTAACCATAGCAGATATAACAGATATGGAGTGATCAGCTCCCAGATTGTGAAGACGCGTATTGCACACGACATCATTCACCAGACAAATCATAACATATCAGATAACAGAACAAATCTAGGATGCATCCATACGGCCCTGCAGACAGATAGTGGCCATACAATATATTGAGCTCATAATCAGATAACAGAAAGGGACGGTGTGTAACATCACTCGTACATACTAGAGTCATGCCATTGGTGCATCAATGACACGGACATGGAACCCCCATGCCTAGTGATAGCTCGGGTCTCAAACTGACAGGTCAAGGCAAGGTCATATCAAAAGGATTCATATCAAAGGTTCATATCAAAGTCCATAGTAAAAGTTCATAATCAAAGTGCATATCAAAGGTTCATAATCAGAAGGTTCATATCAGTGGTTCACATTAAACAGTTCACATAGGAGATTCAATCAAAGGGAGCATAGCAGAGTTATAAGGAAGCCCTAGTAAAAAGGCTCAGAGCAAAGGATAAAAGTTCAAAACCAATATCGAAAGATGTAACGAATCATGAGAAACCCCTACTGAAAAGGGATAGAATATATGTACCTTATTCGAAGCAAATCAACAATGAAAGCAAAATCAAAGAATGAGTTCAACCCCGTCGCCCGGAACCTATATGAATTAGATAACGTTCCATAAGAATCAATTTACTCATTTTAGACGGCTTTCCATTTTTAGCAAGTTTTCACTTTCTATTTTAGATAGGTTTCGATAATTGGTAACTTTCCATAATTAGCAGGTTCCCGTATTTAGCAAGTATAGCCATTTAGGATGCATTTTAAAGATATATTAAATGAGTATTATTATACTTTAAGGATCATTTATGCCAATTTATACAAGTTTAGGGTTTATAGTGTAAATATTACACATTTACTTATTCTACTTATTTAGCCTTTTTAGTCATTATATTTACCAATCAAACCCTTTAGTTTCAATAATTATCAGACAACCTTTAATTGACCCCATTCTGTCGAGATACAAGGAGACCAACCAAGGCCAACACCAATCCATTTATTATCATATTATGAAGCATGTCAAGTGTTTATAACAGAGATTCAATGAACTAGTTTCATACGCCAAAAACATAAAGTCCTATCTACGAATCCATGTAACCATTCACTTAATTTAACTCTAGTTTAGTTTTAAAATGTTTTATGAGACATGTGTTATGGTGTAAAAATCATGCGCATGCTGACTATATTCACATGACCAGATTCAATGCAACCAACCCACATGCAATGATTAGTTCCAGATTTTATGTAGTCGATTATCTTAGGTTATATTTAGCCTTGCTTCAATATTTAAGAGACATTGATTTATGTAGACACGGTCAGGATTCAGTTTCAAAACATAAAATACGAGTGCATTTGTTCGACATAGCCATGATCAGATTCAGAAAACCAAACCAGGTTCAAAATCAATTCAGGTTGCACATATTCATTCGACATATATGTAGAGTTTTATTTATGATTTCATGTGCTCTCTTCCTTGCTTATCTTAGTTATGTTTTATCACTTTATGTAACATGATTCCCGATTCAACAATATGCGCATGGAGTGCAAAGACACACGACCAGATTCAGATTAAGAGGACGAGACGAGAGTTGTAATGCTTACCTTTGTAGCGAGTGAGGGAGAAGAGACAATGGACAAAAATGAACCAAGGCACTCCTTTTTGTGTCCTTATTACCCACGACAGAAATCAGCAACCCAACGATTCAAAGCACCCAACCACCTCTTACCAAACACGTGATGACAGCAGCCTTACAAGGACCTCGAAACTCGTCTTGGACTGGTTGTATGTCGACACGAAAACAAGGATGGAGGTTGGAGAAAAATTATTGCCGTATGTTTTTATTTGGGGGCTAGGGTTTCTCCTTTTTATTTTTAGATGCACATTGAATGAGATATGGTGATTTTAAAAAGAGAATTGAACGTGTAAAAGGGGGCCAAGAAATCAGGGATTGGCATTTTTTTGGAGCTGATTATGGGGGATATTAGAAGACTAAATCATGCCTTTTATTTAGTTACCATAATAGTATTATTACACCTTTTATTTAATTTATCAACATGTAATTTTAATTAGTCCCATGCAACATTTGATGTGCCATATATTTTTATTTGTAAGTTAAAGTAAGTATTATTATACGAGGTTCTATGTAACTCATTTACCATTAAGTAGCTAGCGAAATTATCGGTCTTGTTTATTTTTACGGATTACGACTCGAGGGGCATAAAGGTCATTTAACATGTTTGAGATTTTAGGGTTTTACAACTCTTCCCCTCTAAAAAAAATTTTCGTCCTCGAAAATTGAAATAAACACGAATGAGAACAAGGGACACATACCAGATTACAGAGATCAAACGATAGAAATTTTTCAGAGATGAATACGTGCCGAGAATTCAAACGTATCAATCATATAACGATGAAGGTAGATCAAACGTATAGGTATAATGATCCCAAGGTCTTGCTAACTCAGAAAATCTTAATCAAGTGCCAGAAATTCTAAGCTCTAAGGTACTCTTCTAGATATCCTATGATCACAATGAGGGTACGTCATATGATGTAAGTATTATTACGTTGGGCAAGCGTCACAATACCAGCATCATATGAGCATACCTTCATGATGACCATACTTTATCCCAAGTCGTGAAAATCATCGTATCAACCACCTAACGGTCCATTCTACATCTTAGGGTTGGTCCGAAACAATCATCACAACGGATTCGAAATCAGAGAAGCAAAACATATAAGGAACATGACGGAACATAGTAGTTACCATCGAACTGACACACATCGGCAATAGCATCAGGTCCTTCAATGCTAAAACAATCATCCAACCCAGAATTTATACAGAACAGAGGTCATTCAAAAGAGAACAAATAATATTTCAAGGAGTCTTATCCAACGAAAAGTCACATCAAAGTATCAAAGGAAATACTTGCCAAACATTAGTTTCAAGGAAAAGAAATAAAAGAACTAAATAAAAGAACTACTGACGGGTCGGCCCTTCTTCACTCCCATTTGCTTTCTTCTTAGGGCAGTCCTGAATCTTATGCGCCGTGGAACCGCACCTGTAACACGCTCCCGAGGCCTTATAACATTCGCCCGGATGGGGCTTACCACAAATTTTGCAAAGAGGAGGGGGAGGAAATATCTCAAAAGGCCTCTTATAAGATGAAGAACCTGCAGAACGGTCATGCTGAGTACTACGAGAAGAGTGATCCCAAAACTGACGTTGACCTCCATTATCGCGACCCTGACGGTCGTCCCCTGACCTATCATACCTTTGTTGACCCTGCACTCGAGTGTCCTGGCGTCTCGAGTCGTAACTACTGTCCTGTCGACCCCTGGAACCCCGCACCTGGTCTTGACGACCTCTAGAATCATATCCATGGTCATGTCAACCCTGAGAATAAACCTTATCACCGTCCCTGCCCCTTTTGTTGAAACCTTGGTCCGCATGGAGCAACTCAATGTTACGTGCAGCATCCGCAACGTGAAACACCTCAGTATGCTCGGTATTAATCAACCTGTCCAGAACCCACCTTTTCAATCCCCATTTGTATTTCCGAGCTTGCCTTCGTGCATCTCCTGCAATAGCCCCCACGAACCCAGCTAACCTCATAAATCTCTGCATGTACTGGTGGGAAGTCTCCCTGTCCAACTGATATATGTCGTTGTATTCCCTTTCATACCGTTTTTGCTCTGATTCTGGAAAGTACTGTTTATAGAAGATGTCCCGAAAAGTGTTCCAGGTGCAAGTATCCAGAAAATTCTCTTCCTTAGACAAGAGATAGGCTTTCCACCAATTGAGGGCATTTCCCTCAAGTTTGAAAGTAGCAAGTCGGGTTTTCACCTCATCATCACAACCCAACACATTGAACAGCTTCTCCATATGCATAATCCAGTCTTCTGCATCATTAGGTGAAGTCGCCGAGCGAAAAGGGATTGGTTTGAGTTTGTTAAAGCGCTCAATCCAGACATGTATGGGTGTAGGTGGGTTGGCACCCCCACCATCATTTTCCGCCGGAGGAGCCAGTGCCATTTCGGACGTTATTTGTGATGGTAGCGACAATCTCGGGCATAGCGGTAGCCAGAGCACGGGCAATCAAAGCTTCAAAGTTCGGATGACCATCCCCGTTATCATCACCATTTCTTCGGGTATTCACCATCTGAACGATCATCAAACGATTAGCAAAGTCAAGAAGTAAGATGAAGATCATGAACGGAAATGACGATAATGAAACCTAGAATCTACCCAAACCTCACCAGTCAAAACTTAAGCTCTATGGGTAAACGCTTAGGGTCCATATGTCACAGGTCCTGACTACAAGTCGTAAACTGGGCATCTCGAAGATACCATAATTGTAACACCCCAACCCGATAAGGGTAAAAGTATCACATTTATGGTGCCAAATCAGAACAATACATATAAACCATGCAAGCGGAAGTCTTATAATAAATGTCAAAGAATAACAAGTCAACACGACTTGAACAGTACAAAAGTTCCAAAAGGTGTCCAAAGGAAAAGAAACGATACAACGTCTAAGTCTCCAAAACAAAATAACAATGGTAATCAAAGTCTAAGATGACTAAGGTCAATCCACACACGGCATCCTACTCTCAACCCCAAACAATCCCCAGCTCCTAGCTTATGTACCTGCCGCAGGAAAAGAAATGCGGCTGAGCTTAAAAAGCCCAGTGAACAGATATAACAATACAATAATAATAAAACTGAACTGAGAACAAAGTAAGGAAGGTTAGTTAATAAATCTGGTATATCAAAGGAATAGAGTAGGGTAAATGAAACATAGGAAAAAGGGTCAGTTATCCACCACAAGCCAACAAAACAAATCAAATCAAATCATATATCTATAGTAGCCTGTAGTAACCAATAGTAACCATAGCAGATATAACAGATATGGAGTGATCAGCTCGCAGAGTGTGAAGACGCGTATTGCACATGACATCATTCACCAGACAAATCATAACATATCAGATAACAGAACAAATCTAGGATACATCCATACGCCCCTGCAGACAGATAGTGGCCATACAATATATTGAGCTCATAATCAGATAACAGAAAGGGATGGTGTGTAACATCACTCGTACATACTAGAGTCATGCCATTGGTGCATCAATGACACGGACATGGAACCCCCATGCCTAGTGATAGCTCGGGTCTCAAACTGACAGGTCAAGGCAAGGTCATATCAAAAGGATTCATATCAAAGGTTCATATCAAAGTCCATAGCAAAAGTTCATAATCAAAGTGCATATCAAAGGTTCATAATCAGAAGGTTCATATCAGTGGTTCACATTAAACAATTCACATAGGAGATTCAATCAAAGGGAGCATAGCAGAGTTATAGGGAAGCCCTACTAAGAAGGCTCAGAGCAAAGGATAACAGTTCAAAACCAATATCGAAAGATGTAACGAATCATGAGAAACCCCTACTGAAAAGGGATAGAATATTTGTACCTTATTCGAAGCAAATCAACAATGAAAGCAAAATCAAGGAATGAGTTCAACCCCGTCGCCCGGAACCTACATGAATTAGATAACGTTCCATAAGAATCAATTTACTCATTTTAGACGGCTTTCCATTTTTAGCAAGTTTTCACTTTCTATTTTAGATAGGTTTCGATAATTGGTAACTTTCCATAATTAGCAGGTTCCCGTATTTAGCAAGTATAGCCATTTAGGATGCATTTTAAGGATATATTAAATGAGTATTATTGTACTTTAAGGATCATTTATGCCAATTTATACAAGTTTAGGGTCTATAGTGTAAATATTACACATTTACTTATTCTACTTATTTAGCCTTTTTAGTCATTATATTTACCAATCAAACCCTTTAGTTTCAATAATTATCAGACAACCTTTAATTGACCCCATTCTGTCGAGATACAAGGAGACCAACCAAGGCCAACACCAATCCATTTATTATCATATTATGAAGCATGTCAAGTGTTTATAACAGAGATTCAATGAACTAGTTTCATACGCCAAAAACATAAAGTCCTATCTACGAATCCATGTAACCATTCACTTAATTTAACTCTAGTTTAGTTTTAAAATGTTTTATGAGACATGTGTTATGGTGTAAAAATCATGCGCATGCTGACTATATTCACATGACCAGATTCAATGCAACCAACCCACATGCAATGATTAGTTCCAGATTTTATGTAGTCGATTATCTTAGGTTATATTTAGCCTTGCTTCAATATTTAAGAGACATTGATTTATGTAGACACGGTCAGGATTCAGTTTCAAAACATAAAATACGAGTGCATTTGTTCGACATAGCCATGATCAGATTCAGAAAACCAAACCAGGTTCAAAATCAATTCAGGTTGCACATATTCATTCGACATATATGTAGAGTTTTATTTATGATTTCATGTGCTCACTTCCTTGCTTATCTTAGTTATGTTTTATCACTTTATGTAACATGATTCCCGATTCAACAATATGCGCATGGAGTGCAAAGACACACGACTAGATTCAGATTAAGAGGACGAGACGAGAGTTGTAATGCTTACCTTTGTAGCGAGTGAGGGAGAAGAGACAATGGACAAAAATGAACCAAGGCACTCCTTTTTGTGTCCTTATTACCCACGACAGAAATCAGCAACCCGACGATTCAAAGCACCCAAGCACCTCTTACCAAACACGTAATGACAGCAGCCTTACAAGGACCTCGAAACTCGTCTTGGACTGGTTGTATGTCGACACGAAAACAAGGATGGAGGATGGAGAAAAATTATTGCCGTATGTTTTTATTTGGGGGCTAGGGTTTCTCCTTTTTATTTTTAGATGAACATTGAATGAGATATGGTGATTTTAAAAAGAGAATTGAACGTGTAAAAGGGGGCCAAGAAATCAGGGATTGCTGTTTTTTTGGAGCTGATTATGGGGGATATTAGAAGACTAAATAATGCCTTTTATTTAGTTACCATAATAGTATTATTACACCTTTTATTTAATTTATCAACATGTAATTTTAATTAGTCCCATGCAACATTTGATGTGCCATATATTTTTATTTGTAAGTTAAAGTAAGTATTATTATACGAGGTTCTATGTAACTCATTTACCATTAAGTAGCTAGCGAAATTATCGGTCTTGTTTATTTTTACGGATTACGACTCGAGGGGCATAAAGGTCATTTAACATGTTTGAGATTTTAGGGGTTTACAACTCTTCCCCTCTAAAAAAATGTTTCGTCCTCGAAAATTGAAATAAACACGAATGAGAACAAGGGACACATACCAGATTACAGAGATCAAACGATAGAAATTTTTCAGAGATGAATACGTGCCGAGAATTCAAACGTATCAATCATATAACGATGAAGGTAGATCAAACATACAGGTATAATGATCCCAAGGTCTTGCTAACTCAGAAAATCTTAATCAAGTGCCAGAAATTCTAAGCTCTAAGGAACTCTTCTAGATATCCTATGATCACAATGAGGGTACGTCATATGATGTAAGTATTATTACGTTGGGCAAGCGTCACAATACCAGCATCATATGAGCATACCTTCATGATGACCATACTTTATCTCAAGTCATGAAAATCATCCTATCAACCACCTAACGGTCCATTCTACATCTTAGGGTTGGTCCGAAACAATCATCACTACGGATTCGAAATCAGAGAAGCAAAACATATAAGGAACATGATAGAACATAGCAGTTACCATCGAACTGACACACATCGGCAATAGCATCAGGTCTTCCACAGTTCATCAAATCTTCCGGAACAAAACAATCATTCGACATACACAAAATTTATACAAAACGGAAAATCATTCACAGAGAACAAAATTTATTCAAGTGATTTAGAACACAACGCGAGGTCGTAGTAACACCGAAGAATCAAGCTCTAGGACTCCATCATCCAAACGCGCCCAATCATATGAAGCAGATGAACCTCCTCAACATCTCAACGTTTGGACTGTTAACCACAATATGCGCGAATCTTGGTAGTAGTTTCACCACATGACTAAAGTATGCCGGTCATACTTCTTCTGCTCATACGTCTTCCAAGTGTCCACCAGTTGAATCTCGTCTCCGTCTTTGCGCCTCTGGTTGATTCGTCCAGTTCCCTCTAGCAGCATTGCAGTTGGTGCAGCTTCTGCTTCACGACCCTCTCCAGCTCAGAAACTGTTGCAGCAACACAGGGTCGGTACCATCACCTTCGACTTCACGAGTAGTCTCCATATTAAATTGATAAAGGAATGCGCGAAGATAGAATAACAAAACACGAAAAGAATAAGGTTGAATCAACGAAGAGAAAAGAACATCGAAGTCAAACCTGGGCGAAAATCAAAAGAATCGAAAAAGATCGAAACAAACGGAAGCCTAATGTCTACCCAAGTCCTCACAGGTCAAACCTAAGCTCTACGGGTCAAATCCTAGGGTCCATATGTCACAGGTCCTGACTACAAGTCGTAAACCTGGGCTCTGATACCATAATTGTAACACCCCAACCCGATAAGGGTAAAAGTATCACATTTATGGTGCCAAATCAGAACAATACATATAAACCATGCAAGCGGAAGTCTTATAATAAATGTCAAAGAATAACAAGTCAACACGACTTGAACAGTACAAAAGTTCCAAAAGGTGTCCAAAGGAAAAGAAACGATACAACGTCTAAGTCTCCAAAATAAAATAACAATGGTAATCAAAGTCTAAGATGACTAAGGTCAATCCACACACGGCATCCTACTCTCAACCCCAAACAATCCCCAGCTCCTAGCTTATGTACCTGCCGCAGGAAAAGAAATGCGGCTGAGCTTAAAAAGCCCAGTGAACAGATATAACGATACAATAATAATAAAACTGAACTGAGAACAAAGTAAGGAAGGTTAGTCAATAAATCTGGTATATCAAAGGAATAGAGTAGGGTAAATGAAACATAGGAAAAAGGGTCAGTTATCCACCACGAGCCAATAAAAGAAATCAAACAAATCATATATCCATAGTAGCCTGTAGTAACCAATAGTAACCATAGCAGATATAACAGATATGGAGTGATCAGCTCCCTGATTGTGAAGACGCGTATTGCACATGTCATCATTCACCAGAAAAATCATAACATATCAGATAACAGAACAAATCTAGGATGCATCCATACGCCCCTGTAGACAGATAATGGCCATACAATATATTGAGCTCATAATCAGATAACAGAAAGGGACGGTGTGTAACATCACTCGTACATACTAGAGTCATGCCATTGGTGCATCAATGACACGGACATGGAACCCCCATGCCTAGTGATAGCTCGGGTCTCAAACTGACAGGTCAAGGCAAGGTCATATCAAAAGGATTCATATCAAAGGTTCATATCAAAGTCCATAGCAAAAGTTCATAATCAAAGTGCATATCAAAGGTTCATAATCAGAAGGTTCATATCAGTGGTTCACATTAAACAGTTCACATAGGAGATTCAATCAAAGGGAGCATAGCAGAGTTATAGGGAAGCCCTAGTAAGAAGGCTCAGAGCAAAGGATAACAGTTCAAAACCAATATCGAAAGATGTAACGAATCATGAGAAACCCCTACTGAAAAGGGATAGAATATCTGTACCTTATTCGAAGCAAATCAACAATGAAAGCAAAATCAAGGAATGAGTTCAACCCCGTCGCCCGGAACCTACATGAATTAGATAACGTTCAATAAGAATCAATTTACTCATTTTAGACGGCTTTCCATTTTTAGCAAGTTTTCACTTTCTATTTTAGATAGGTTTCGATAATTGGTAACTTTCCATAATTAGTAGGTTCCCGTATTTAGCAAGTATAGCCATTTAGGATGCATTTTAAGGATATATTAAATGAGTATTATTATACTTTAAGGATCATTTATGCCAATTTATACAAGTTTAGGGTCTATAGTGTAAATATTACATATTTACTTATTCTACTTATTTAGCCTTTTTAGTCATTATATTTACCAATCAAACCCTTTAGTTTCAATAATTATCAGACAACCTTTAATTGACCCCATTCTGTCGAGATACAAGGAGACCAACCAAGGCCAACACCAATCCATTTATTATCATATTATGAAGCATGTCAAGTGTTTATAACAGAGATTCAATGAACTAGTTTCATACGCCAAAAACATAAAGTCCTATCTACGAATCCATGTAACCATTCACTTAATTTAACTCTAGTTTAGTTTTAAAATGTTTAATGAGACATGTGTTATGGTGTAAAAATCATGCGTATGCTGACTATATTCACATGACCAGATTCAATGCAACCAACCCACATGCAATGATTAGTTCCAGATTTTATGTAGTCGATTATCTTAGGTTATATTTAGCCTTGCTTCAATATTTAAGAGACATTGATTTATGTAGACACGGTCAGGATTCAGTTTCAAAACAGAAATTACGAGTGCATTTGTTCGACATAGCCATGATCAGATTCAGAAAACCAAACCAGGTTCAAAATCAATTCAGGTTGCACATATTCATTCGACATATATGTAGAGTTTTATTTATGATTTCATGTGCTCTCTTCCTTGCTTATCTTAGTTATGTTTTATCACTTTATGTAACATGATTCCCGATTCAACAATATGCGCATGGAGTGCAAAGACACACGACCAGATTCAGATTAAGAGGACGAGACGAGAGTTGTAATGCTTACCTTTGTAGCGAGTGAGGGAGAAGAGACAATGGACAAAAATGAACCAAGGCACTCCTTCTTGTGTCCTTATTACCCACGACAGAAATCAGCAACCCAACGATTCAAAGCACCCAAGCACCTCTTACCAAACACGTGATGACAGCAGCCTTACAAGGACCTCGAAACTCGTCTTGGACTGGTTGTATGTCGACACGAAAACAAGGATGGAGGATGGAGAAAAATTATTGCCGTATGTTTTTATTTGGGGGCTAGGGTTTCTCCTTTTTATTTTTAGACGAACATTGAATGAGATATGGTGATTTTTAAAAGAGAATCGGACGTGTAAAAGGGGGCCAAGAAATCAGGGATTGGCGTTTTTTTGGAGCTGATTATGGGGGATATTAGAAGACTAAATCATGCCTTTTATTTAGTTACCATAATAGTATTATTACACCTTTTATTTAATTTATCAACATGTAATTTTAATTAGTCCCATGCAACATTTGATGTGCCATATATTTTTATTTGTAAGTTAAAGTAAGTATTATTATACGAGGTTCTATGTAACTCATTTACCATTAAGTAGCTAGCGAAATTATCGGTCTTGTTTATTTTTACGGATTACGACTCGAGGGGCATAAAGGTCATTTAACATGTTTGAGATTTTAGGGTTTTACAACTCTTCCCCTCTAAAAAAAATTTTCGTCCTTGAAAATTGAAATAAACACGAATGAGAACAAGGGACACATACCAGATTACAGAGATCAAACGATAGAAATTTTTCAGAGATGAATACGTGTCGAGAATTCAAACGTATCAATCATATAACGATGAAGGTATATCAAACGTATAGGTATAATGATCCTTGCTAACTCAGAAAATCTTAATCAAGTGCCAGAAATTCTAGGCTCTAAGGTACTCTTCTAGATATCCTATTATCACAATGAGGGTACGTCATATGATGTAAGTATTATTACGTTGGGCAAGCGTCACAATACCAGCATCATATGAGCATACCTTCATGATGACCATACTTTATCCCAAGTCGTGAAAATCATCCTATAAACCACCTAACGGTCCATTCTACATCTTAGGGTTGGTCCGAAACAATCATCACTACGGATTCGAAATCAGAGAAGCAAAACATATAAGGAACATGACGGAACATAGCAGTTACCATCGAACTGACACACATCGGCAATAGCATTAGGTCTTCCACAGTTCATCAAATCTTCCGGAACAAAACAATCATTCGACATACACAAAATTTATACAGAACGGAAAATCATTCACAGAGAACAAAATTTATTCAAGTGATTTAGAACACAACGCGAGGTCGTAGTAACACCGAAGAATCAAGCTCTAGGACTCCATCATCCAAACGCGCCCAATCATATGAAGCAGATGAACCTCCTCAACATCTCAACAGTTCGACTGTTAACCACAATATGCGCGGATCTTGGTAGTAGTTTCACCACATGACTAAAGTATGTCGGTCATACTTCTTCTGCTCATACGTCTTCCAAGTGTCCACCAGTTGAATCTCGTCTCCGTCTTTGCGCCTCTGGTTGATTCGTCCAGTTCCCTCTAGCAGCATTGCAGTTGGTGCGGCTTCTGCTTCACGACCCTCTCCAGCTCAGAAACTGTTGCAGCAACACAGGGTCGGTACCATCACCTTCGACTTCACGAGTAGTCTCCATCTTAAATTGATAAAGGAATGCGCGAAGATAGAATAACAAAACAAGAAAAGAATAAGGTTGAATCAACGAAGAGAAAAGAACATCGAAGTCAAACTTGGGCGAAAATCAAAAGAATCGAAAAAGATCGAAACAAACGGAAGCCTAATGTCTACCCAAGTCCTCACAGGTCAAACCTAAGCTCTACGGGTCAAATCCTAGGGTCCATATGTCACAGGTCCTGACTACAAGTCGTAAACTTGGGCTCTGATACCATAATTGTAACACCCCAACCCGATAAGGGTAAAAGTATCACATTTATGGTGCCAAATCAGAACAATACATATAAACCATGCAAGCGGAAGTCTTATAATAAATGTCAAAGAATAACAAGTCAACACGACTTGAACAATACAAAAGTTCCAAAAGGTGTCCAAAGGAAAAGAAACGATACAACGTCTAAGTCTCCAAAACAAAATAACAATGGTAATCAAAGTCTAAGATGACTAAGGTCAATCCACACACGGCATCCTACTCTCAACCCCAAACAATCCCCAGCTCCTAGCATATGTACCTGCCGCAGGAAAAGAAATGCGGCTGAGCTTAAAAAGCCCAGTGAACAGATATAACAATACAATAATAATAAAACTGAACTGAGAACAAAGTAAGGAAGGTTAGTCAATAAATCTGGTATATCAAAGGAATAGAGTAGGGTAAATGAAACATAGGAAAAAGGGTCAGTTATCCACCACGAGCCAACAAAACAAATCAAATCAAATCATATATCCATAGTAGCCTGTAGTAACCAATAGTAACCATAGCAGATATAACAGATATGGAGTGATCAGCTCCCAGATTGTGAAGACGCGTATTGCACATGACATCATTCACCAGACAAATCCTAACATATCAGATATCAGAACAAATCTAGGATGCATCCATACGCCCCTGCAGACAGATAGTGGCCATACAATATATTGAGCTCATAATCAGATAACAGAAAGGGACGGTGTGTAACATCACTCGTACATACTAGAGTCTTGCCATTGGTGCATCAATGACACGAACATGGAACCCCCATGCCTAGTGATAGCTCGGGTCTCAAACTGACAGGTCAAGGCAAGGTCATATCAAAAGGATTCATATCAAAGGTTCATATCAAAGTCCATAGCAAAAGTTCATAATCAAAGTGCATATCAAAGGTTCATAATCAGAAGATTCATATCAGTGGTTCACATTAAATAGTTCACATAGGAGATTCAATCAAAGGGAGCATAACAGAGTTATAGGGAAGCCCTAGTAAGAAGGCTCAGAGCAAAGGATAACAGTTCAAAACCAATATCGAAAGATGTAACGAATCATGAGAAACCCCTACTGATAAGGGATAGAATATTTATACCTTATTCGAAGCAAATCAACAATGAAAGCAAAATCAAGGAATGAGTTCAACCCCGTCGCCCGGAACCTACATGAATTAGATAACGTTCCATAATAATCAATTTACTCATTTTAGACGGCTTTCCATTTTTAGCAAGTTTTCACTTTCTATTTTAGATAGGTTTCGATAATTGGTAACTTTCCATAATTAGTAGGTTCCCGTATTTAGAAAGTATAGCCATTTAGGATGCATTTTAAGGATATATTAAATGAGTATTATTATACTTTAAGGATCATTTATGCCAATTTATACAAGTTTAGGGTCTATAGTGTAAATATTACACATTTACTTATTCTACTTATTTAGCCTTTTTAATCATTATATTTACCAATCAAACCCTTTAGTTTCAATAATTATCAGACAACCTTTAATTGGCCCCATTCTGTCGAGATACAAGGAGACCAACCAAGGCCAACACCAATCCATTTATTATCATATTATGAAGCATGTCAAGTGTTTATAACAGAGATTCAATGAACTAGTTTCATACGCCAAAAACATAAAGTCCTATCTACGAATCCATGTAACCATTCACTTAATTTAACTCTAGTTTAGTTTTAAAATGTTTTATGAGACATGCGTTATGGTGTAAAAATCATGCGCATGCTGACTATATTCACATGACCAGATTCAATGCAACCAACCCACATGCAATGATTAGTTCCAGATTTTATGTAGTCAATTATCTTAGGTTATATTTAGCCTTGCTTCAATATTTAAGAGACATTGATTTATGTAGACACGGTCAGAATTCAGTTTCAAAACAGAAAATACGAGTGCATTTGTTCGACATAGCCATGATCAGATTCAGAAAACCAAACCAGGTTCAAAATCAATTCTGGTTGCACATATTCATTCGACATATATGTAGAGTTTTATTTATGATTTCATGTGCTCTCTTCCTTGCTTATCTTAGTTATGTTTTATCACTTTATGTAACATGATTCCCGATTCAACAATATGCGCATGGAGTGCAAAGACACACGACCAGATTCGGATTAAGAGGACGAGACGAGAGTTGTAATGCTTACCTTTGTAGCAAGTGAGGGAGAAGAGACAATGGACAAAAATGAACCAAGGCACTCCTTTTTGTGTCCTTATTACCCACGACAGAAATCATCAACCCAACGATTCAAAGCACCCAAGCACCTCTTACCAAACACGTGATGACAGCAGCCTTACAAGGACCTCGAAACTCGTCTTGGACTGGTTTTATGTCGACAGGAGAACAAGGATGGAGGATGGAGAAAAATTATTGCCGTATGTTTTTATTTGGGGGCTAGGGTTTCTCCTTTTTATTTTTAGATGAACATTGAATGAGATATGGTGATTTTTAAAAGAGAATTGAACGTGTAAAAGGAGGCCAAGAAATCAGGGATTGGCGTTTTTTTGGAGCTGATTATGGGGGATATTAGAAGACTAAATCATGCCTTTTATTTAGTTACCATAATAGTATTATTACACCTTTTATTTAATTTATCAACATGTAATTTTAATTAGTCCCATGCAACATTTGACGTGCCATATATTTTTATTTGTAAGTTAAAGTAAGTATTATTATTCGAGGTTCTATGTAACTCATTTACCATTAAGTAGCTAGCAAAATTATCGGTCTTGTTTATTTTTACAAATTACGACTCGAGGGGCATAAAGGTCATTTAACATGTTTGAGATTTTAGGGTTTTACAACTCTTCCCCTCTAAAAAAAAATTTCGTCCTCGAAAATTGAAATAAACACGAATGAGAACAAGGGACACATACCAGATTACAGAGATCAAACGATAGAAATTTTTCAGAGATGAATACGTGCCGAGAATTCAAACGTATCAATCATATAACGATGAAGGTAGATCAAACGTATAGGTATAATGATCCAAAGGTCCTGCTAACTCAGAAAATCTTAATCAAGTGCCAGAAATTCTAAGCTCTAAGGTACTCTTCTAGATATCCTATGATCACAATGAGGGTACGTCATATGATGTAAGTATTATTATGTTGGGCAAGCGTCACAATACCAGCATCATATGAGCATACCTTCATGATGACCATACTTTATCCAAGTCGTGAAAATCATCCTATCAACCACCTAACGGTCCATTCTACATCTAAGGGTTGGTTCGAAACAATCATCACTACGGATTCGAAATCAGAGAAGCAAAACATATAAGGAACATGACGGAACATAGCAGTTACCATCGAACTGACACACATCGGCAATAGCATCAGGTCTTCCACAGTTCATCAAATCTTCCGGAACAAAACAATCATTCGACATACACAGAATTTATACAGAACGGAAAATCATTCACAGAGAACAAAATTTATTCAAGTGATTTAGAACACAACGCGAGGTCGTAGTAACACCGAAGAATCAAGATCTAGGACTCCATCATCCAAACGCGCCCAATCATATGAAGCAGATGAACCTCCTCAACATCTCAACGGTTGGACTGTTAACCACAATATGCGCGAATCTTGGTAGTAGTTTCACCACATGACTAAAGTATGCCGGTCATACTTCTTCTGCTCATATGTCTTCCGAGTGTCCACCAGTTGAATCTCGTCTCCGTCTTTGCGCCTCTGGTTGATTCGTCCAGTTCCCTCTAGCAGCATTGCAGTTGGTGCGGCTTCTGCTTCACGACCCTCTCCAGCTCAGAAACTGTTGCAGCAACACAGGGTCGGTACCATCACCTTCGACTTCACGAGTAGTCTCCATCTTAAATTGATAAAGAAATGTGCGAAGATAGAATAACAAAACACGAAAAGAATAAGGTTGAATCAACGAAGAGAAAAGAACATCGAAGTCCAACCTGGGCGAAAATCAAAAGAATCGAAAAAGATCGAAACAAACGGAAGCCTAATATCTACCCAAGTCCTCACAGGTCAAACCTAAGCTGTACGAGTCAAATCCTAGGGTCCATATGTCACAGGTGTAACACCCCAACCCGATAAGGGTAAAAGTATCACAGTATGGTGTCATATCAGAACATACATAATGAACATAAATCAAACAGCGGAAGTCTTAATTAAATAAATCAAAAGAATATCAAGTCAACAAGACTTATCAATACATAAATACAAAAGGAAAACTTCAAAATGGAAATATAATAACAGAATCAAATGAAGTCTAAGATGACTAGGCATGGTCTCTATATCAGCTCATATCTCAACCCCAAACAATCCCCAACTCCTAGCTATTGTACCTGCCGCAGGAAAAGAAATGCGGCTGAGCTTAAAAATCCCAGTGAACAGATATAACGATACAATAATAATAAAAGTGAACAGAGAACAAAGTAAGGAAGGTCAGTCAATAAATCTGGTATATCAAGGGAACAGAGTAGGGTAAATGAAACATAGGAAAAGGGGTCAGTTATCCACCACGAGCCAACAAAACAAATCAAATCAAATCATATATCCATAGTAGCCTGTAGTAACCATAGCAGATATAACAGACATGGAGTGATCAGCTCCCAGATTGTGAAGACGCGTATTGCACACGACATCCTTCACCAGACAAATCATAATATATCAGATAACAGAACAAATCTAGGATGCATCCATACGCCCCTGCAGACAAATAGTGGCCATACAATATCCAAAGCGCGCATAATCAGATAACAGAAAGGGACGGTGTGGAACATCACTCAACCACACTAAGGTCATGCCATTGGTGCATCAATGACACGGACATGGAACCCCCATGCCTAGTGATAGCTCGGGTCTCAAACTGACAAGTCAAAGCAAGGTTTTATCATAGGTTCAAAAGTCAAAGGTTCATATCAAAGTTCATAGCAAAGGTTCATAATCAAAGGTGCATATCAAAGGTTCATAATCAGAAGGTTCACATCAGTGGTTCACATTAAACAGTTCACATATGAGCTTTAATCAAAGGGAGCATAGCAAAGTTATAGGGAAACCTTAAATAAAAGGCTCAGAGTTAAGGATAACAGTTCAAAACCAATATCGAAAGATGTAAACGAATCATGAGAAACCCCTACTGAAAAGGGATAGAATATCTGTACCTTATTCGAAGCAAATCAACAATGAAAGCAAAATCAAGAAATGAGATCAACCCCGTTGCCCGGAACCTATATGAATTAGATAACATTCCATAAGAATCAGATTATTCATTTTAGACGGCTTTCCATTTTTAGCAGGTTCCCACTTTTAGAAATCTTTCCATTTTAAGTAACTTTCTAATTTTAGGTAACTTTCTATTTTAGGTAGGTTTCCATAATTAGTAACTTTCCATAAATGACAGGTTTCTATATTTAGTAAGTTTTCATAATTAGCAAGTTTCCGTATTTAGTAAGTTTAGCCAATTAGGATGCATTTTGAAGACATATTAGGTTAAGTGAGTATTTACACACTTTAAGGATCATTTAAGGCAATTATGCAAGTTTAGGGTGCAAAGTGTAAATATCATTAACTATAGGGTCTTAATTGTAATTATGTCAAGTTCACTCATTTAACCCCTCTAGTCATTATATGTGTAAATTAAGTCTTAAATCTCAAAATATAATAATAGTACGTATTTCTTATAAGTATACATATAACAATTATAAGCCCCGTTTTTAACGTAGATTAACATAAAGTTATAAGAATTAACGTGTTCAAGTATTCTAGGTCGAGATCAATAGAATACTATTTGATAATACCAACGATACCTTAATTCCATCTTACAAATATCTTATATGTTATTTACCTTCTCATCGTGTTATTTATGATATACATAAGCCCGTATACGACACTTACTTTACACAACAAAGCTCTTAACTCCAAAACAGATTTATACCCTTTTAAAAACCCTTTTAAACAGCCCTTAAAGTTACTCCAACGATACCCCTTAATACCAATTCATTACACCACTTATAAGGTCCGTTTGTACGCGTTTTAAGGACTCCAAACAAAGACATATTAAGTGTTTTACTTAAAGTATTTTAGGACCAGCTTTATACATGTATTATGTCATTTACTTAAGGTCAAGAAACTGATTGTTAAGTGTGTACATAACTCCTTTTAATAGCCTTCGTTTTACCCTTCCATTTGTACGTCTTAAGGTTCCATATGACACGTTATATAGCGTTAAACACAAGACTAGTTTAAACATACATGACCAGATTTTATGTTCAATTCGACATGTATAATAAGGTTTTAAATCATGTCTTTTATATGATAATTAACAAGTAAATATTAGTCTCATGTTTTAGCATTAGACGGACATGTTTGTAGGTTTTACAAGGCGTTTGTAGAGGTTCCAAACACACGACCAGAAGCTAATCCACAAAACAGATTTATAGTCGACATGTAACAAGTTATTCAATGGCCCTCTTTATTGATTTATTAGGCGCATAACATACACGATATAGGTAACATCTTACGAGTTT
>BPTQ01000009.1:65231438-65257814 GCA_019973895.1 Chrysanthemum seticuspe
GCTTTCCATTTTTAGCAAGTTTTCACTTTCTATTTTAGATAGGTTTCGATAATTGGTAACTTTCCATAATTAGTAGGTTCCCGTATTTAGCAAGTATAGCCATTTAGGATGCATTTTAAGGATATATTAAATGAGTATTATTATACTTTAAGGATCATTTATGCCAATTTATACAAGTTTAGGGTCTATAGTGTAAATATTACACATTTATTTTTCTACTTATTTAGCCTTTTTAGTCATTATATTTACCAATCAAACCCTTTAGTTTCAATAATTATCAGACAACCTTTAATTGACCCCATTCTGTCGAGATACAAGGAGACCAACCAAGGCCAACACCAATCCATTTATTATCATATTATGAAGCATGTCAAGTGTTTATAACAGAGATTCAATGAACTAGTTTCATATGCCAAAAACATAAAGTCCTATCTACGAATCCATGTAACCATTCACTTAATTTAACTCTAGTTTAGTTTTAAAATGTTTTATGAGACATGTGTTATGGTGTAAAAATCATGCGCATGCTGACTATATTCACATGACCAGATTCAATGCAACCAACCCACATGTAATGATTAGTTCCAGATTTTATGTAGTCGATTATCTTAGGTTATATTTAGCCTTGCTTCAATATTTAAGAGACATTGATTTATGTAGACACGGTCAGGATTCAGTTTCAAAACAGAAAATACGAGTGCATTTGTTCGACATAGCCATGATCAGATTCAGAAAACCAAACCAGGTTCAAAATCAATTCAAGTTGCACATATTCATTCGACATATATGTAGAGTTTTATTTATGATTTCATGTGCTCTCTTCCTTGCTTATCTTAGTTATGTTTTATCACTTTATGTAACATGATTCTCGATTCAACAATATGCGCATGGAGTGCAAAGACACACGACCAGAATCAGATTAAGAGGACGAGACGAGAGTTGTAATGCTTACCTTTGTAGCGAGTGAGGGAGAAGAGACAATGGACAAAAATGAACCAAGGCACTCCTTTTTGTGTCCTTATTACCCACGACAGAAATCAGCAACCCAACGATTCAAAGCACCCAAGCACCTCTTACCAAACACGTGATGACAGCAGCCTTACAAGGACCTCGAAACTCGTCTTGGACTGGTTTTATGTCGACAGGAAAACAAGGATGGAGGATGGAGAAAAATTATTGCCGTATGTTTTTATTTGGGGGCTAGGGTTTCTCCTTTTTATTTTTAGATGAACATTGAATGAGATATGGTGATTTTTAAAAGAGAATTGAACGTGTAAAAGGGGGCCAGGAAATCAGGGGTTGGCGTTTTTTTGGAGCTGATTATGGGGGATATTAGAAGACTAAATCATGCCTTTTATTTAGTTACCATAATAGTATTATTACACCTTTTATTTAATTTATCAACATGTAATTTTAATTAGTCCCATGCAACATATGATGTGCCATATATTTTTATTTGTAAGTTAAAGTAAGTATTATTATTCGAGGTTCTATGTAACTCATTTACCATTAAGTAGCTAGCGAAATTATCGGTCTTGTTTATTTTTACGGATTACGACTCGAGGGGCATAAAGGTCATTTAACATGTTTGAGATTTTAGGGTTTTACAACTCTTCCCCTCTAAAAAAAATTTTCGTCCTCGAAAATTGAAATAAACACGAATGAGAACAAGGGACACATACCAGATTATAGAGATCAAATGATAGAAATTTTTCAGAGATGAATACGTGCCGAGAATTCAAACGTATCAATCATATAACGATGAAGGTAGATCAAACGTATAGGTATAATGATCCCAAGGTCTTGCTAACTCAGAAAATCTTAATCAAGTGCCAGAAATTCTAAGCTCTAAGGTACTCTTCTAGATATCCTATGATCACAATGAGGGTACGTCATATGATGTAAGTATTATTACGTTGGGCAAGCGTCACAATACCAGCATTATATGAGCATACCTTCATGATGACCATACTTTATCCCAAGTCATGAAAATCATCCTATCAACCACCTAACGGTCCATTCTACATCTTAGGGTTGGTCCGAAACAATCATCACTACGGATTCGAAATCAGAGAAGCAAAACATATAAGGAACATGACGAAACATAGCAGTTACCATCGAACTGACACACATCGGCAATAGCATCAGGTCTTCCACAATTCATCAAATCTTCCGGAACAAAACAATCATTCGACATACACAGAATTTATACAGAACGGAAAATCATTCACAGAGAACAAAATTTATTCAAGTGATTTAGAACACAACGCAAGGTCGTAGTAACACCGAAGAATCAAGCTCTAGGACTCCATCATCCAAACGCGCCCAATCATATGAAGCAGATGAACCTCCTCAACATCTCAACGGTTGGACTGTTAACCACAATATGCGCGAATCTTGGTAGTAGTTTCACCACATGACTAAAGTATGCCGGTCATACTTCTTCTGCTCATACGTCTTCCAAGTGTCCACCAGTTGAATCTCGTCTCCGTCTTTGCGCCTCTGGTTGATTCGTCCAGTTCCCTCTAGCAGCATTGCAGTTGGTGCGGCTTCTGCTTCACGACCCTCTCCAGCTCAGAAACTGTTGCAGCAACACAGGGTCGGTACCATCACCTTCGACTTCACGAGTAGTCTCCATCTTAAATTGATAAAGGAATGCGCGAAGATAGAATAACAAAACAAGAAAAGAATAAGGTTGAATCAACGAAGAGAAAAGAACATCGAAGTCAAACCTGGGCGAAAATCAAAAGAATCGAAAAAGATCGAAACAAACGGAAGCCTAATGTCTACCCAAGTCCTCACAGGTCAAACCTAAGCTCTACGGGTCAAATCCTAGGGTCCATGTGTCACAGGTCCTGACTACAAGTCGTAAACCTGGGCTCTGATACCATAATTGTAACACCCCAACCCGATAAGGGTAAAAGTATCACATTTATGGTGCCAAATCAGAACAATACATATAAACCATGCAAGCGGAAGTCTTATAATAAATGTCAAAGAATAACAAGTCAACACGACTTGAACAGTATAAAGTTCCAAAAGGTGTCCAAAGGAAAAGAAACGATACAACGTCTAAGTCTCCAAAACAAAATAACAATGGTAATCAAAGTCTAAGATGACTAAGGTCAATCCACACACGGCATCCTACTCTCAACCCCAAACAATCCCCAGCTCCTAGCTTATGTACCTGCCGCAGGAAAAGAAATGCGGCTGAGCTTAAAAAGCCCAGTGAACAGATATAACGATACAATAATAATAAAACTGAACTGAGAACAAAGTAAGGAAGGTTAGTCAATAAATCTGGTATATCAAAGGAATAGAGTAGGGTAAATGAAACATAGGAAAAAGGGTCAGTTATCCACCATGAGCCAACAAAACAAATCAAATCAAATCATATATCCATAGTAGCCTGTGGTAACCAATAGTAACCATAGCAGATATAACAGATATGGAGTGATCAGCTCCCAGATTGTGAAGACGCGTATTGCACATGACATCATTCACCAGACAAATCATAACATATCAGATAACAGAACAAATCTAGGATGCATCCATACGCCCCTGCAGACAGATAGTGGCCATACAATATATTGAGCTCATAATCAGATAACAGAAAGGGACGGTGTGTAACATCACTCGTACATACTAGAGTCATGCCATTGGTGCATCAATGACACGGACATGGAACCCCCATGCCTAGTGATAGCTTGGGTCTCAAACTGACATGTCAAGGCAAGGTCATATCAAAAGGATTCATATCAAAGGTTCATATCAAAGTCCTGAGCAAAAGTTCATAATCAAAGTGCATATCAAAGGTTCATAATCAGAAGGTTCATATCAGTGGTTCACATTAAATAGTTCACATAGGAGATTCAATCAAAGGGAGCATAGCAGAGTTATAGGGAAGCCCTAGTGAGAAGGCTCAGAGCAAAGGATAACAGTTCAAAACCAATATCGAAAGATGTAACGAATCATGAGAAACCCCTACTGAAAAGGGATAGAATATTTGTACCTTATTCGAAGCAAATCAACAATGAAAGCAAAATCAAGGAATGAGTTCAATCCCGTCGCCCGGAACCTACATGAATTAGATAACGTTCCATAATAATCAATTTACTCATTTTAGATGGCTTTCCATTTTTAGCAAGTTTTCACTTTCTATTTTAGATAGGTTTCGATAATTGGTAACTTTCCATAATTAGTAGGTTCCCGTATTTAGCAAGTATAGCCATTTAGGATGCATTTTAAGGATATATTAAATGAGTATTATTATACTTTAAGGATCATTTATGCCAATTTATACAAGTTTAGGGTCTATAGTGTAAATATTACACATTTACTTATTCTACTTATTTAGCCTTTTTAGTCATTATATTTACCAATCAAAACATTTAGTTTCAATAATTATCAGACAACCTTTAATTGACCCCATTCTGTCGAGATACAAGGAGACCAACCAAGGCCAACACCAATCCATTTATTATCATATTATGAAGCATGTCAAGTGTTTATAACAGAGATTCAATGAACTAGTTTCATACGCCAAAAACATAAAGTCCTATCTACGAATCCATGTAACCATTCACTTAATTTAACTCTAGTTTAGTTTTAAAATGTTTTATGAGACATGTGTTATGGTGTAAAAATCATGCGCATGCTGACTGTATTCACATGACCAGATTCAATGCAACCAACCCACATGCAATGATTAGTTCCAGATTTTATGTAGTCGATTATCTTAGGTTATATTTAGCCTTGCTTCAATATTTAAGAGACATTGATTTATGTAGACACGGTCAGGATTCAGTTTCAAAACAGAAAATACGAGTGCATTTGTTCGACATAGCCATGATCAGATTCAGAAAACCAAACCAGGTTCAAAATCAATTCAAGTTGCACATATTCATTCGACATATATGTAGAGTTTTATTTATGATTTCATGTGCTCTCTTCCTTGCTTTTCTTAGTTATGTTTTATCACTTTATGTAACATGATTCTCGATTCAACAATATGCGCATGAAGTGCAAAGACACACGACCAGATTCAGATTAAGAGGACGAGGCGAGAGTTGTAATGCTTACCTTTGTAGCGAGTGAGGGAGAAGAGACAATGGACAAAACTGAACCAAGGCACTCCTTTTTGTGTCCTTATTACCCACGACAGAAATCAGCAACCCAAAGATTCAAAGCACCCAAGCACCTCTTACCAAACACGTGATGACAACAGCCTTACAAGGACCTCGAAACTCGTCTTGGACTGGTTGTATGTCAACAGGAAAACAAGGATGGAGGATGGAGAAAAATTATTGCCGTATGTTTTTATTTGGGGGCTAGGGTTTCTCCTTTTTACTTTTAGATGAACATTGAATGAGATATGGTGATTTTTAAAAGAGAATTGAACGTGTAAAAGGGGGCCAAGAAATCAGGGATTGGCATTTTTTTGGAGCTGATTATGGGGGATATTAGAAGACTAAATCATGCCTTTTATTTAGTCACCATAATAGTATTATTACACCTTTTATTTAATTTATCAACATGTAATTTTAATTAGTCCCATGCAACATTTGATGTGCCATATATTTTTATTTGTAAGTTAAAGTAAGTATTATTATTCGAGGTTCTATGTAACTCATTTACCATTAAGTAGCTAGCGAAATTATCGGTCTTGTTTATTTTTACGGATTACGACTCGAGGGGCATAAAGGTCATTTAACATGTTTGAGATTTTAGGGTTTTACACATAGACACCATGTTTCCTAATTCATCTACCTATGGTGACACCGTTCTTTAATATCTTACTACCGATTTTGTTAAAAAGTACGTTGCACTTTTTATCACATATTTGTCCTTTACTAAAGAGGTTAAAGTTTAGGTTCTCTACGTGACACACATCGTTAATGGTTAGATATTTGTTAGAAATCGTACCTTTACCGATGATTTTGCTTTTGCTATTTCCAAATACCACATTTCCTCCACTAAAGGATTCATATGTGGAGAATAAATCTTTATTGCCGGTCATGTGCCTCGTGCACCCGCTATCCTTGATCCACTCATCCGGATCTAGGTCGACCTTTAAGCACACCTAAGAAAACAATTAGCTCAAAAGTTTGGTCCCCATTTGTTCATGGGTCCATTAGTGTTAAAAATTCCATTCATGTTAGGCATGTATGGATAAGGTGAGTATGCGTTCCATGGTGCAAAGTTTTGAAATGGAAAACCATTTTGCATATTTGGATTCCATCCCATTTGATGGTTACTTCTCGGATAAAAATTATTAGGTCTCCTAGATGTGTTTGGTTTTGAAAACGATGGACTTTTTTTTCTTATAAAGCTTCGATTATATCTTGGAGGTGGTTGTCTAATGGTAACATGAGTTGGTTTCTTCTTATTAACAATAAAAAAATCAGTTCTAGAAGAGGATGCTACATTGTTACCACTGTTTGCTTCAGCAGACCCACGGATCCCTGGTTGTACACTAGCTGGTTCCCTTTTTGTGGGATCCGTGGGATCCGCCACAACAGTGGTTTGTTTTTCTAGTGCTTTTACGAATTGCGTTTCTTTTTTTCACTAGTTGACGCATTAAGTTCCTGAAAACCTAGACCCTTTTGGTTATTTCCTGTTTTGACGCTATCCAATATCATATCCAAGGTATTAGTGTTCATTGTAGCAATCTTAGAGTCTAGATGATCAACTAGTGTTTGAAGTTGAACGCAAAGTTCACATTCGCCACTTGCTATCTTCCCCTTTTCTAGACGTTTTAATTTTGCCTTTAACTCTATGACTTCCTTTTCTAAACGTTGGTTTTCATTTTTCAAAAACTTGTTTTTGTTGATTACTTTTAAAGTAATTTTCCAAAGTTTATCATATTCATTATGCAATGAGTCATCATCTAGTATTCGTGACATACCTCGTCATTTGCCATGAGACAAATTTCTTCATCCTCCTCCTCGCTCATTCCCCACGAACCGCTCACAAATGCCTTTTGATCATCGCGTTTGGGACACTTACTATTAAAGTGGTTTGGGTCCCCACATTTAAAGCAAGCGCGATCATCCCTTGGCTTCTCGTCCTCTTTGCTTTTTTGGAATCCTCTCTTGTAGTCATATGGTTGTTTGACGTATCTTCCCTTCCTTCTAAAGAACTTTTTGAAGTCCCTTACCGCCATGGCATACTCCTCGTCATTACTATCCAAAGAGGAGTCATCTTCATCGCTTGAGACCATCTTGGCTTTAAGTGCAAGAGATTTGTGCTTCTCTTTCACTTTTGAGGCTTTGGAATCTTTAGCAAGGACAAGCTCATAGACCTTTAAGTTGCCTATGAGTTGATCAAGGGTGAGGATTGTCAAATCTTTTGATTCTTCTATCGCCGTCACCTTAGATCTCCATTTGGATGGAAGTGCCCTTAGATATTTCCTAACACGGTTACGGCTAGAGAAAGATTCATCAAGTGCTTGTAAAGATGTAATTATAGTATTAAAGTTAGCAAAAGAGTGATCTATAGTTTCCTCATCCGATATTGAAAACTGTTCATATTGTTGAACAAATAAATCTATTTTATTGTTTTTCACTTGTTGATTACCTTGATGAGTTACAACTAAAGAATTCCAAATTTCTTTAGAGGTTTTAAGCATGGAGATTCTTTCGAATTCCTTTTTGGGTAAAGCATTATATAAAACCATTTTAGCTTCACTTTTTTTAGAAATCTTTTTCTTAATTTCATCGGTGAGTTTATCATGAGGTACGTTAACTAAAATTCCATTTTTATCTTTTGCAGTGGCTTCAAAATCGCCTTCAACAATGATGTACCAAGGATCAATATCTTTAGACTTCACATACGTTTCGAATCTATTTTTCCAATATATAAAACCATTAGTTTCAAGTAGTGGAGGTCGTTGCATGGATTGCCCTTCCTTGTAATTTTCAGAACCCATAGTGATCGAAAAGTTTTTAAAAGACGGTTTACTTTAAAACTTTTATAAACTTAGCTCTTGATGCCAATTGTGGAAAACTAGAAGGGGGGGGGTTGAATAGTTTTGCCGATTTTAAGTTAGTTTCTAAAAACTTTAGATTCGATGTTATGTGAAATCGTATGGATGAAGATAAAGTATAGATCTAAGAGTAATGCAAGTAAAGAAAGAAAAGTAAGGGATAGAAATGACACAACCGATTTATAGTGGTTCAACTACAAGGACACCTTCCTTGCCCTACTCCACTCCCCGAGTCACCTACTCGAGAGTTCAAGCACTATGTCAACAAACTCCTTCAACTTGTCAGAGAAGCCTTCACAACGTTGCTTACACCTTTTTCCGGTATAAAGCTAAATACCGAGTTCGTAACACGGGGGACCAACCCAACAAGACTACACAACAACTATGTGAAATATCAAGTACAAGATCTTTGCTACAGAAATCTTGTGAGGGAACAAATCAATCAAGGACCCCTTGCTTGGATGACTTGTAAAAAGCTCGTGATCTCGCCTTAGAGAAGGACCTATATGAGAATCACAATAGAAGAAAGAAGAACAACTCTCTAGATCAAGTGATCTTTTGTTAGAAGAGTATAAGAATATATGAGAGAGTTAGTAAGAACATGGGTGAAGAGAAATGAAGAAATGGCTCTCTATTTATAGGAAAAATCTTGCCACTGTTCCACGGATCCCTCCCTTAAGGGATCCGTCTAGTGTAACCTCAGGGATCCGTGCGACGCTCCTCTTTGCCCATGGGTTTTTTGGTTATAGGTCATGGGTTATGGGTTGGTCCATGGGTATTTCATTAGATACAATGTATCTAATAGATGCAATGCATCTAGTCAAATAGATATGGGTCAATACCATGGGTTATGGATATGCTCCATGGGTTGTGGTTTTTACCCATCCTAATAAATTATTACAACAAATGATTTATTACAACAGTTTGTATTAAATGACTATATGTAAATGCTTTACAAAAATAACATGTATACTTATACTTTTACTTATGATAATATTATATTTGTTTTCAACAAAACACAAAGAGATCGCTCAATATTAATAAACGTTTTTACGGTTTATTTGTATGGACAATCACTACAATAGAAACTACATCAATATAGATAGAAAAGCAATTTCAGTCGAGTGATTCTTTTGAAGCGGTACTACAGCACGAGGTGAATGAGAAAACCGAGTCTCAAGCTACAACGACTCGTACTCTTAATCGTGAAAGAAAACATATGGTGTGGAGCTCGGATTATGTTATGGAGAGAAATGTTGCATAATGTCTTCATACAGAGGAAGGAGAGCCATAAACTCTTCAAGAAGCACTGAATATGTCATATGTGTCATTCGAGATGGAAGCAATGCAAAAAGAAATTGAAACTCTTCATAATAATAAAATGTGGGAACTGAAGCCACTACCAGCATGTAAAAAACCTATTGGAAACAAATGGGTGTATAAGATCAAGAGGAACAGTGATGACCAGGTGGAGAGGCATCGTGCATAATTGGCAGTTAAAGGATATGCTCAGAAAGAGGGAGTCGACTTCAACGAAATATTGAGGAAGAAATTTACATGTTCTGCCAATGTGTGTAACATTTGATTTACATCTAGAGCAGCTAGATGTGAAAATTGCATTTCTTCATTGAAATCTTGAGGAAGAAATTTACATGTTTCAACCAGAAGGTTTTAAATAAAAAGGAAAAAGAGAACTTGGTTTACAGGTTAAACAAATCTCTTTACGGTTTAAATCATACGCCGCGACGTTGGTACAAGAGATTTGTTTTCGTTCATCATTGGTCTTGGATATAAGAGATTGCATGTAGACACTTGTGCATATTACAAGAGGTTTGGAGACAATGATTATGTCATCTTGCTATTATCGATTGACGACATGTTGGTTACAGGCCCCGACAAAGATCGTATCAGTAAACTGAAGGCAAAACTCACTAGTTTTCATCATAGTGAAACGTATAATTTCTTACCAGTGGTTTTACCCTATTAGGGTTTTACATGTTAAATCCGTGTGTAATCTTTTATACTATTTCATATTTTAATTGTGGTTTTGCATTAATCCGATGTCACTTTCTCGACAAGAAGTTCAAGTTACAATCTTCAAGCTCTTAAGTTTATGCAATGTCTCATGTATCATCAGAAGGGACTCTCTTAATCTCCAATATTTATATATACATACAAAACACAATGTCGGTGAATTTTTTTAATACCCGTCCTAACTAAAATATTATTACTTATCTGACCCATTGCTGGAGCCCAATCATGTATTATCTAGGCTCAATTGTTGCCCGTACATTTTTTCTTTTTTTCTTGCACTGCCTCCCCATACAAATACAGAAATACTTATCATCTCGAAATTTTATCTTCTCAATCTTTGCACCACCTCACTAAAACTTTGCCCCTCACTAGAATCCTCTATCTTCCCATACTGAGATCGATATGGGTTCGGCGATCTGAGGTGCAAATGCATATGTACTCAACCGCACAAGATCATACATGGGGCGGTTATCAGATACAAGTTTGAAATTTCATGTGACCTCAAATCTTCAGTCTTACAACTGATGGGAAGGTGAGGTGTCGGGTTCAACAACGGCACTGTTTCTACTATTCCGGTAATATTTCCTGTCTTTATTATTATAAACATCCAGTCTTTTATTATTTATATTTATTGATAAGGTTTTAAAATGTACCTTTTCAAGGGGTCATTTAAGCCCTTATTTGATCACTTTTGTATCCGTTATTACTTAATATCGTTCCTTTTCACTTTTTAGGTCTCTTGAAGGCAAATTGCTGGAATGACACTTATTCGGATGAAAAGGTGCGAATATACGAAGAAAATGGCCAAAGTCAAGAATTGAGACACTCAAGCTGCTGAATTGAAAGGGGACGGCTTCAGGTTATACTTGTGACGCCGTCGGAACAAATTTTGTAACGACTCAGTAGCCAAATTGCATATTTTCAAGTGACGGCATCAGGTTTTAAAAGAGTAGGGCGTCGCAGCTCAGACGGCCTAGATTTGATCCAGACGACGTCAGAGACTAAAGGAGACGGCGTCACAGGCATAAGGTGAAGCCGTCGCAATGCTAACGTGGCCAAGACGAAACCCTAATGACGGCGACCGACGGCATCACAAACTAAAGGGTGACGCCGTCGCAGTTGTAACCTTATATATAGAAACCGAATTTTTTAGTTTTCAGAGTGTATTTTTGTGGAGTAAAAACCTAAACCGAACCAAGGCTGTCTTGTACAGTATTTTAGGGTTCCATACCCTATCTTACATCAAGATAAGTGTTTTACTTCATTAATTTAATTATGTCTTCAATTGATTGTGTGTATGCTTGCATGTTCCCCATGTCCGGCTAATTTACTTGTGGGTTTGCTTAGGTAATATAAAACTTAGTTATTGAATATTGATTGGTTGTCTCTTATCTTAATTGTGATTGACCTAGTATTGCGATAGGTCATTCCTTGTGTTATTAATGCTTGATTAATCTTTGTTGAACCTTAGTTTATAATCACCTAGAGTAATTGTAGGCTATACATCCAAAGAATACCTTAGAGTTAAAGTTTATAAATCCTAGAGATTTTGTAGTCATTAACCTTTGGTAGCTTCAAAGAGTTAGGGATAAACGCATACCCTACAACCTTAGAAACACAACGCGATTAAGAATAAGGACGTGACAATTCAACCATCAATAGGAGATAACTAGGGTGTAATAAAGCCTAAGCAAATACATTTTTGATCATCATACGAGCACACAACAATAGACATAGACTACCCTCACCTTAGTTAATTAGATAATTAGATAGTAGAAGTAATCGGTAGAAATACCAACCCCCAAATTCAAACCCCGAGATTCGTACCTTTCCATTTCCTAAAAAACATAAAAAGATAAAAAAAAATAATCTTCCTCAACCCCAACCTTAGCGTAGTAACTTCTCACAAGCATTCCTATTCCCCTAGAGAATGATATCAATTCCCGTGGCTTACCCTAATACTACACTCCAACGAATAGGTTCACTGCCTAGGGTGTTGAAAAACTTGCTCAACGAAAAGGAAGTTCCTTTGACCCCGAACGCGTTGTGTAAGCATATCAAGTTTTTGGCACCGCTGCCGGGGAATAGAATAGCTAGTTAGAAGTCCACCTCGTTTAGGTTTCCTTGCTTGATTCCTATCAAGTAATTTTTCCTATTTTTAGCTTCCTCTTAGTCTATCCCCCTTCTTCGTGACCTTTGTTCGTATCCCATCACTTTTCATCATGGAAGGTGATAACCCACCAAACAACACTTTACCACCAAACAAATACCCACCACCAAATGACCCGCCAAAGAGGCCGTACTCTTGGTGAATACTCGAGACCAAGCCACCTAGGCTATAGAAACACCATTGAGCTTCCCGACCAAGCCCAAACTACGGCCCTGCGATCCGACACCATCCGGTTGGTGCAAAACAGATGTGCATTCCATGGACTTTGTTCCGAAGATCCTAATCAGCATCTTAAGGATTTCCTTAAAATTTTCGATTCCATCGACCTCGATGCTACTACTCGGGAGACCACGCGTCTGCGTCTCTTCCAATTCTCTCTACGGGACCAAGCTAGTAATTGGCTTGAGCGACTTCCCGCCGGCTCCATCTCAAGTTGGGATGATCTCACCTCTCGTTTCCTTGCTCAATTTTTCCCACCGGGGAGAACTACTAAACTTAAACGAGACATCTTGAAGTTTCAACAACTTCAAGGTAAATCTCTCTGCAACGCATGGACTTGATTCAAGGACTTACTCAATAGGGTCCCTCATCACGGCATTGATCTTTGGCTTCAAATCCAAATCTTCTATGACCATACCGATTTCATCACAAGGCGATCCATTGATCAAGCCGCTGGTGGAAGGCTTAGCGACTTCAACGCAGAGGAATCTTGGGATATTATAGAAAAGCTTGCTGATCAAAGCTACGAAAACTGGAATGAATCCCTAGAAACCCCCGCTAAGGTGGTTAATGCCATATCAATTCCTCTTGAGTCTTCCAACGTCACTGAAGAGCAAATGAGTGCTCTTGAGCGTAGGATTGATTATCTGATTGAAAGGCATAAGAGAGCCCACGAACGAATCCCTCGGGAAATGGTTAATTCTGCCAATTCCGCCAACCACTCAACACCTTTCTCCGAATCCCCAAGTCTTGAGCATAATCTTAATTCCGAACGGCGCTTCTGTTCCACTTCCCCAATACCGCTCTCACCAAGCTTTAGGGAACAAATGAGGGAGTACATGGCAGCTCATACGGAGAGATTAGCAAAATTTGAAGAAGAGGTTTATAGGCAAAGGGAGGAGATGCAGGCAAAAATGACGGAGATGTTGAATTTGGTAAAAGAGTATACCAAGAAAAAAACTCCCCAAAAGATACTAGTAAGAAGCAATGATTACCCTCCCACTTCGTTTGTTAACGCCATTTCCATTATGCCCGATGAAGATGGAAAGGTTAAGGAGAAGGAAACTGAGAAAAGCAAGAGGGAGGAGGCTGAAACTAATGATGAGCCCGAGACCATTGAGTACTACCTTAAGAAGGAAATTAATAAAAAAACCATTGTCAACTAAGTGAACAACTTTACATACAATGTGGTTCTTAGGAAAGCCCTTGAAGGAAAAATAACAGAAAAAGAGTATGACACCATGCCTATGGGACCTTTGTATGAGCTGGTTCTAAAAAAATAGTAACTAAAAAACTAGAAACCACGGGGAACTTCGTGATACCATGTAGCATAGGTGTCATTGATAATATAAATACCTTAGCTGATCAAGGGTCAGATGTAAACATAATGCCATTATCAATCTATAATAAGTTGACTAGGGAGAATGTTAGGAATTAGAAATTCCAGGTATTAAAGAGTCGGTCACCTCTAGTATATGTAATCGTTAAAAAGCTCGTAGTCGTAGTTCTTTTAAGCTAAGTAGTATTTAGTTAAGTAACACCGTAGAGGACGGACGGGTCTTTACCCACTGTATGCCTGATCCACAGCCCATTGTGTGGCGTTTTATTGTAAGACTATAAATACTCTCTACCTTCCAAGGTAGAGAGTTGGAGCTAATAATAAGATCTTTTCTTTCTCTCACTAAGTTCCCTAAACCTCTAACTTTCTCTCTCTAAAAACCTTCTTGTACGCCACTTGTGATTATGGTTTAGTGTGTTTGTGAAATCCAATATCTTACAATTGGTATCAAGAGCCATGGTTAGATCATCTCTTACATATGTTTGGATTTCTAGTGGTTTTTAGGCGGTTTTTGAGTTTGAAAAAGTTTAGTGGTTTTTGCATCATTTGGGTGATTTCTAGTGTTAAAGTTTGAATTTTGATAGTACTTTTGTGTTTAGAATCATCACAAGTATTTAGGTTTTGATTTTGAAGGCTTGAATCATCGTGGTTGGGTTGTTTTTGGATTGAAAGGTGGTGTTTTTGTGATTTTCTAGCTAGCGACTTGAGCCACGGATAGTTTATCTTGGTAGCGATTTGCTTTGTTATTTGGTAGCGAGTTGTTGTTTAAAGTCTTAGCGAGTTGAGCTAGCGACTTGTCTACTGAGACAAGCCGACAACAAATACACATAGTGGATTCTCCAATACACGTAGCGACTTGGTGTAAGTTAGCGGCTTGTACTTTATATTGTTAGCGACTTGGTGTTAGCGAGTTGGTACCTAGCGAGTTGCTATTTAGCGACTTGACAAATTAGCGACTTGGTGCTTAGCGAATTGCTGTCAAAATTTTGCTAGCGACTTGGATTGTAGCGAGTTGTTATATAGCGACTTGGCACTTAGCGACTTGGTTTAAGGTTTCCTAGCGACTTGGGTGATATCCTTTGAATACGGTTTTCTCTTGATTTAGTAAAATCCCGTGAAAGAATCTATTTCCCGGTTGAATCATAGAGTTATAAAATCCCGTGTAATTCTTAAACATGTCTGCTATCGTACCTACAATCATCTCCACTGTTGCCGAGGATGTTCAAGCAGCTGGTTCAGATACTCGTCCACCCATGCTTGAGAGAACTGACTACGACTCTTGGGCTCAACGAATCAGACTGTATTGTCTTGGAAAGGAATATGGGGTCAACATACTCAAATCCATTGATGAAGGACCATATCGGTTTGAGACTACTAGAGACTTAATTGATACAGCTGAAGATGGAACAATGATCTATGGAATTGACAGACCAAAGACATATGATGAGCTCGATGATAAGGAGAAAAAGAGATTCGATGCTGATATCAGGGCTTCTAACATCGTACTTCAAGGTCTTCCAAAAGATATCTACAAGCTGATCAATTACAACACCGAAGCCAAGGCAGTGTGGGATAATGTCAAGATGCTTCTCTCAGGATCTGAATTAACTATGGAAGACAGAGAATCACAACTCTATGATGAATTTGAACACTTCAAGATGAAACCAGATGAGAGTGTCTATGAGTATTATGTGAGATTCCACAAGCTTATTAATGATATGAGGAACATCAGAATGACTATGCCTAACATTCAGCTGAACTCCAAATTTGTGAACAACATGAATCCCGAATGGCACAAGTTTGTCACCTCTGTGAAGCTCTCTAAAGGATTGAAGAATACAAACTATGAGCAATTGTATGCCTTTCTTCTCCAAAATGAGAGACATGCTATGTTTGAAAAAAGGATTCTTAATCAGTTCAAAACCAACCAGGGAGAGACAAGCTCATCAATTGATTCAACTGTCTTCTACTCAAACATCGGAATCACAACCAAAGCATCACAAGTCATACCCATGGGTAATGGTAATCACAAACTCATTCCTGATCCAATGTTCAAACAAGCTGATGCTGATGCACACGTGGGAAACTTCATTAATCAACTAGCTCTCCTGATTAGTCAAAACATGAACTCTCTTCCACACACCAACAAAAATCTCAGAACTGCTTCCAACCCACATAATCAAGCCACTGTCAGAGATGGGAAGGTTATGGTGCAACCAGTTCAAGAACGACAGTACGAACAAGCAAGAGGTGGAGTTGGTAGAGGTTATGCTGCAAATCAGAATAGAGGAAGGAATGGAAATCAGGGTCAAGCAAAGCCAATCAAATGTTACAATTGTGGAGGTGAGGGACACATTGCAAGGAACTGCACATTGCCAAAACGTCCTCAGAATGCAGAGTAGTTCAGGGATAAGATGTTGCTTGTGCAAGCTCAGGATAATGGTGCAGCTTTGGATGAAGAGGAGTTGTTGTTCTTGGCTGAGGGAAATGCTAAGACATATGATGCAGATGTGGATGATCAACCAATTCAGGAGATAGGCCATAATCATCAGAATGCCTTTCAAGTAGCTGATTGTGATGCATACGACTCTGATGTTGATGAAGAACCCACTGCACAAACCATATTTATGGCTAGCATTTCTCCAATGGTCTCTCCTAAAGTCCCTTCATCACCACAAGCTGGTCCATCCAAAGACAAACTCATCTCTGAGGTATTAAAATTATACGATGAAGTTGATGAGCAAAAGATACATAACGAAGTACAATCAACTGTATTTATTGAATCAGATATTGAAAATATGGGTAATATCAATGTTGTCCCATATGATCAATATGTGAAACAAAGTGAAAGTGAGATTGTACCAAGTGATGCATCTTTTGCAGTCAAGAATGATTATGTTTTTGATGAATTCACTGCATGTTCCCCTCATGATTCTGTCATCTCTGAACTGAATACCTATAAAGAACGTGTTGCTATTTATGAAAAACGTGCAAAATTTGAGTTGCCACCCGTGAGTAGGAAATGGATGACCAAATGCGTACAACTATTAGAAAAAGTAGGTTTAGAGAAGAAGTATTAAAACAAGAGTTAAACTCCTTACAAGAAAAGCTTTCTAAAACTGCTAAGCAAAAACAAGAACTTCAAGAAAATGTTAAAATGCTTAAGCAAGAATTCAGTGCTAAGGAATCAAAACTTTTGAATGACTTTTCTAATCTAAAAACCTTGAAAAACAAGCTTGAAAATAAGTTGTACGTACAAGGAAATACCATTCAGACTGCTCACTTAATCACTAAGCATAGAGTTTTAAGCGATAAGCATAGTGTTCCCATTATAGATAAACCCAACCCTGAGTACGGGAAGATTGCAAAAGCAGCTCAAAGTATAATCTATGATGGCAATGAGATTCTTAAACCTAGACAAAAACCTAGTTGCTTTGAGTGCATAGAGGAAGATAAGAAATTAGATGAAATCACTAGGGAGAAGATGAACAAGAAACTAGATGATCCTAAATGCAAAGAGAAGAAAATAATTATCACACCCCATGACTACAAAAAGGAGAATTGGATCTCCTTGAACATGTTTAAGTCTCAAACATTGTTGACTCCCGAACAAGTGTTCTGGAAAATGGACTTAGATAAATAGAAAGCGGAAAATATTGTTGAAACAAACCCTCCCCTTAGGAAAATGTCTAAAGCGACTGTGTATCCTCCCAATACACCAATGCATCTAGTTCCTAGAACTATTGCCACTAAAAGCAAGACCTTAATCATTCAATACGTTATCTTTCAACTATTTGTTGATTTTGAGAAAACTTGCAAGAAAAGGATCACACCCACCGGTATTACTGAAGGGGAAAGGGGTTTTGAGCAAACAAAAGAATGTTATTTAACAAAAGTCATGCCTTTCTTTAAACAACTAAAATATCATTTTGAAAGTCTTAAAAGGGGAATGAATTTAGACATTAAAGAAATGGAAAAGGAATTTGATGCAATGATAGTTGAGGTTAGTGAATATGAGCGTGCACTAAAATATAATGAGATTGAGAGGAAGAACTTGCATACATTGAATGAGCTCTTATTACTGAATGTGTTGCTCAAGATGTGTTTTTCACTGCTACAAATTGTTCCATTAACGCTTCTCAATTTCATGAATTATATGTTGCCCTGAAAGTCTCCCATGATCGTGTCATTGAGCTTGAAAAGACTAATTCTAAACTAACTGAGAAAATTGAACTGGATGATCACGACAATTTGGTTAAACATTTTTCTAAATTAGAGGTTGAACATTTTAACTTACAACTAAAATATCAACATCTTAAAGAAAATGTAAAAACTTCAAATATCAAGACATCCTCAAATGCTCCAGAGTTTGATGCAGTTTTTCAAATAAACAAACGTGATGAACAGATTCAGGCTCATTGTAACACGATCAGAAAATTGAAAGCCCAAATCTCTCAATTAAAGGGTGAAAAGAACAATATGACTGGCTCCCAAATGCCTCCTCCTTTAGATTCTCAGAATTCTCAAACGTTTCATCTTCAAAACTTAGTAAATGCATTACAAAAGGAAAACAAAAGTTTTCTAGAAGAAAATGAAAAGGTTAAACGTCATTTCAATGAGTTATTTGAATCAATAAATGTCACTCGTAACAAAAACAACGAACAAACAGCTTCATTGCAAAAGGAAATTGAGAATCTGAAGAGCCAGGTAAAAGGGAAAATGCCAATGACCAATGGGGAGAATGGTGTATCAAAGGTTCACTCTAGTAACAAATATGCTTTGTATGTGAAATATGTTCCCCCTCATCTCAGGAATAACAAACTTGCTATTAAAACATATTTCTCATCCCTTAAGGATTGTCTAGAATGTCTACGTGAGATTCTTGAAGAGGATAAATTAGAGAAACCACTTGACAATGCGATTGGGCATGCATGCTTATATGCCAAACGATCTCAAGAAATTCTAGAATGCTTAATTACAATATGCCCAAAGTCCTTAGGTGAGAGAGTTAATCCTTTGATTCCATGTTCTATGCCTAGTGCCAAGAATGATATTCATTCGATGACTGATGTTTTGAATGAGATCCGTAGTTTGCTTTCAAGTAGTTCAGATTCTAGATCTGTTAATGCTAAGAAAGCGAACTCTAGTGTGCCTTCCAGAAGTACAAATCCCAGCACGTCTAGTGTTAAGAAAGTGAACCTTAGTGTGCCTGCATGTAGTTTAGATCCCAGCACATCTAAACAGGAGAAGCAAAGAGTAGCAAAACCAACTAATGTTCCCATTCCATCTACAGGAGTAATCAGTGACATTAAAGCGAGCAGTCAAAGTCTCAAGACAATACAAGAAATGACAGGAACTCGCAAGCTAAGAATGTGCATTGGAAGAGAGTAGAAGACCAATCTAGGAACTTTAAGTTTGAGCCGAATAAAACGAATCGTGTTGATTCTAGTATTAGCCATAGGCGTACTGTAATTAATTCAAATTCTGATACTATTTGCAAACCTTGTAATGATGTCTGCTTGAATTCTGTTGCTAATCATGAAGGTGGTATGAATACTTTGACTAATACTGTTAAATCCCCAGTGAATCTTATCAATGAAAATTATCATGCTAAGAAGGCAAAAAGGCAAAGGCGAAAGAAAGTTAGAAAACAATGGAAACCCACAGGAAGAAATTTTAGTAAGATAGGCTATCATTGGATACCTGTTGGTCATAAGACTAATCAGACAATGCCCACTAGAAAATGGACGCCTACTAGTAGAACTATTCCCTTAAGAAGTGAGCACACTTTGAATAGGGCTAATACAGACACTAGTACTGCATCTATTCATAATGATTCCATTGCCTTAATTTCTGATATGAATGCTTCTATTTCTGATGTGGGTGTTCCAACCATTGTTAGTAACCAAATGGAACCCATTCTTGCATGGGGATCCCAATTATCCAGTTATCCATTCTTGTCTGTGTTCAACTGCAGATCGTTCAAATCGTTCTGTGGTACCTGGACTCAGGCTGTTCCAAGCATATGACTGACGACCGGTCGCGGCTCATGAACTTCGTGAGTAAATTCATCGGGACAGTTAGATTCGGGAACGACCATTTTGGAGCGATTATGGGTTATGGAGATTATGTGGTTGGTAAAAGTGTAATTTCCAGGGTATATTATGTGGAAGGTCTTGGTCATAATTTGTTCTCTGTTGGTCAATTTTGTGATTCTGATCTAGAAGTAGCTTTCAGAAAACATACTTGTTTCGTTAGAGAACTTGATGGTGTAGAATTGTTAAGAGGTACCAGAGGTTCAAACCTATACACCATCTCTATCGATGACATGATGAAGTCCTCTCCAATCTGCTTGCTGTCAAAGGCTTCTAAAACAAAGTCTTGGTTATGGCATCGTCGTCTCAATCACTTGAACTTTGGTACCATAAACAACCTTTCCAGAAAGGATCTAGTCAGAGGCTTACCCAGATTAAAATATGAAAAAGATCATCTTTGCTCAGGTTGTCAATTAGGAAAAAGCATGAAATATGCCCACAAACCAAAACCCACAAACTCTGTAATGGAAGTTCTTCATACCCTTCTTATGGATCTGTGCGGTCCAATGAGAGTGCAAACTATTAATAGGAAGAGATATGTGTTAGTAGTGGTTGATGACTACTCCCGATTCACTTGGGTTAAGGTTTTGAGGACAAAGGACGAAACTCCAGATGTCATCATTAAACTCATTAAACAACTTCAGATCAGACTCAACAAAACAGTTCGAATCATCCGAACTAACAATGGAACTGAGTTTGTTAATAAAGTACTCAATGAATTTTATGAAAATGTTGGAATCAGTCCTCAAAGAAGTGTTCCTCGAACTCCTCAACAGAACGGTGTAGTTGAAAGACGAAACCGAACTCTTGTAGAAGCTGCAAGGACAATGCTGATCTACTCAAAGGTTCCAATGTTTCTATAGGCTGAAGCTATTTCCACTGCTTGTTACACTCAAAATAGATCTCTAATTCACACATCTCATGGAAAGACTCCATACGAACTTGTTCACAATCAAAAACCTGATCTATCATACCTTCGTGTGTTTGGTGCATTATGTTATCCAACTAATGATGGTCAAGATTTAGGAAAACTGAGAGCCAAAGCAGACATTGGAGTATTTGTAGGCTATGCACCAAACAGAAAAGGTTACCGAATCTACAATAAGAGAACCCGAGATATCATGGAAACAATTCACGTTAAGTTTGATGAGCTGACCGGTCAAATGGCTCCTGGACAATCCAGTTCAGGACCCGCTCTTCAAAACAGTCCCATTAGTTCATCCCTTGTACCAAACTCCTCTCCAGCTATTCCATATGTACCTCCAACTGAAGATGATTTGAAGAAATTGTTTGATCCTATGTTTGATGAACTCTATGAGCCAAGTGTTATTGAACTGTCAACTCCCACAACAGAGGCTGCTCATATCCCTGAGAATGAAGTCAATCCTTCAGTCTCAATGTCATTAAGTCAAGAAGCGCCTGCTGCTGATAACTCAGTCTCATCAACAAATCATCAATCTTCGAATGTACATCATGGAACTGCTTATGGCATCAATGATGAAGTTAATCCCTTTGCTACTCCTGAAGATGCTCCATTTGAAAACATATTTGCTCCTGAATCATCATTAGAACCATCTTCTTCAGGAGACATCAACTCTGCTACCTCAGTCCCTCAACAACTGCCACATGAACACCTTAGAAAATGGACTCACGATCATCCATTAGACAACATCATTGGAAATCCCTCTCGTCCTGTATCAACACGAAAACAACTTGCAACTGATGCCTTATGGTGCTTCTTCAACTCCGTACTCTCTAAGATCGAACCAAAGGATGTTAAAACTGCCATGAATGAAGACAGCTGGTTCAATGCTATGCAAGATGAAATTCATGAGTTTGATCGACTCAATGTATAGGAGTTAGTACCTGCTCCAGATTGTGCAATGATTATTGCTCTAAAATGGATCTTCAAAGTGAAACTTGATGAGCATGGTGATATGTTGAAGAACAAGGCTCGATTAGTTGCTAAAGGATACCGTCAAGAGGAGGGTATTGACTTTAAGGAATCTTTTGCTCCTGTTGCTCGAATCGAGGCAATCAGAATCTTTTTGGCTAATGCTGCTAGTAAGAACATGGTAGTCTATCAGATGGATGTAAAGACGGCATTTCTGAACGGAGATCTTAAAGAAGTCGTCTACGTCAGCCAACCAGAAGGATTTGTGAATCAAAAGCATCCTACTCACGTTTATCGTTTGAATAAGGCTCTTTACGGTTTAAAGCAAGCTCCAAGGGCATGGTATGATACGCTATCAAAGTTTCTTCTATCTACCGGATTTAGCAAAGGAGCAGTTGATCCAACATTGTTCACCAGGAAGTCAGGCAAACATTTAATTCATGTTCAAATTTATGTTGATGATATCATCTTTGCCTCGACTGACCCCAATGAGTGTGACCGTTTTTCAAATGAAATGGGTTCTAAATTTCAAATGTCAATGATGGGACAAATGTCATTTTTCTTAGGACTACAAATTTCACAAAGTCCCGGAGGCATTTTCATAAATCAATCTAAATATGCAAATGAGATTTTAAAGAAATTTGGATTTGATTCAAGTGACCCTGTTGACACTCCCATGATTGAACGTACCAAACTAGATGAGGACCACTCAGGGATCATGGTAGACCAAACGAAATATCGTAGTATGATTAGATCCCTGATGTACCTCACAGCTAGTAGACCAGACATCTTGTTCGCTGTTTGCATGTGTGCTAGATACCAGGCTAAGCCTACTAAAAAGCACCTTGAAGCGGTTAAACGGGTCTTTCGGTATCTCCAAGGAACCATCAATATGGGACTTTGGTACCCGAAGGACACCGGTATGTCACTAACAGCCTATGCAGATGCTGATCATGCAGGATGTCAAGATACTCGTCGAAGTACGTCTGGAGGTGCACAGTTTTTGGGGATAAGCTTGTGAGCTGGTTTTCAAAGAAGCAAATGAGTACTTCTATTTCCTCTACAGAGGCTGAATACATAGCCATGTCATCTTGTTGTGCTCAAATCCTATGGATGAGATCTTAGTTATCTGACTATGGCTTTGAATTTAACAAAATCCCTCTGTACTGTGATAATAAAAGTGCTATTGCTCTCTCATGCAACAACGTACAACACTCAAGAGCAAAGCACATCGACATTCGACATCATTTCATCAGGAAACAAGTGGAAAACGGTGTGGTGGAACTTTACTTTGTGAGGTCTGAATACCAGTTAGCAGACATCTTCGCCAAAGCTCTTCCTAGAGAACGTTTTGAGTTTATTCTTCCACGACTTGGCCTTAAAAGCCTTCAACCAGAAACACTCAAACGTCTTCAAGAGGAAGAAGAGGAGTAAAAGGTTTCCTTCATCTATCTCTTGTATATATCTATTCGAAAATCAAAATACAAAATTATAAAACCTTCAAAAATCAAATAGAAAAATATAAAATTTTCAAAATCTATAAAAATTTGAAAAATTCGAAAAATCCTCAAAAAAAAATATATATATATATATATTGTCATTTTGTCATGTTTTTCTCGATTCGATAATATCTACGGTCTTGATGCTGTCATTCGAAGAATGATACGGGACTTTAGATGTTGTTCGAATTTAAAAAAAAAATATATATATATATATATATATATATATATATATATATATATATATATATATATATATATATATATATATATATATATATATATATATATAGTTTTGGGAGAAAGAGAAACTAGTGGCTTATTGTCATCTCAGGCAGTAACCCGCTTTTTAATGAAAAAATAGAGCCACACGTTATCATGTTTTCAAAATTCCATGCTCTGATTCTATAAACATTTATCTGCTGAAAACTAACTGCTTTGAAAAATAACTAGTACTCTATTTTTGATAATCATCTCGTCTTATTTGTCAAAATATCTATCTCTCAATCAACAACCTTTGTCATTGATTGAGGGGGAGAATGATTTCAGTTAAATTAAAAAGTTATTTGTCATTTAATTGTTTTCAAAAGATATTCATGCACGTTTAATCAATGGAGTTTAAAGTCTTAAAATCCGATCCTTATCAGTTAAAACGCTTTCATAATCAAGTCACTATTCTCCTTAAAATCTGTCAAAATCAATTTAAATCTACAAGAGATCACAAATCTCAAAGGATTTGATAATTGTGATCAGGGGAGAATTTGTGATTTAAATTGGATTTAATCTGATAATTCGGTAAATGGTTTTATAAGGATGTACAAGCTCTCCTTCCCACATGTGCCAAACGATTTCAAATTTTCCATGCACATGTTGAGGGGGAGCATCTATTTTAAACCACAATGATTTGAAACGTGATCATTTATCTCAATGTGCAAGTTCCTTCTAGTATGTGCAAATCTCTTTTCAAACCTCGAGGCACATATTGAGGGGGAGCAAAACTTTGAAAACCTCATCCTTCCCCAAAATGCTTTATCTACTTGATTTGATCTGGGAAGTGATGTTGATATCTTTTAGAAAATGGTAATCAAAGAAGTTAATTCTTCCTCTTGCCTCCGTGTGCAAAACGATTTCAAATATTTGATGCACATGTTGAGGGGGAGCACTTGTTCTAAAAATATCAAAAACAATTCAGGTACAAAATGCTTTGATAATATATCACAAGTATCTGGATTGATTTTCAAATGGTTTTCAATTGGTTCGAATGGCAGATGAACAATACCAAATAGACCGACCAAATTTACTTTATGTACGGTGATACAAGGATGATAAGGTTAGGTATTTGTACCCATGATCCGCCAGAACCAGAGGGATCTACCCAGGGACAATCCACTAGTTAGTGTAGAAGTCCTTAGGTATGATGATAAAAGGAGAAAAATGAGATATGGGAAGAGTGCGGACTGAGTCAGAGCTATACTGGAATAAACCCAACAAGGTTCTAGCTATGAAGTCTCGGTAAGCACTGAAGGGGTTGAAGAATGAAAAAGAATTGAATGAGAAAAGGGTGAAAAGAAATAGCCCTCCATTTATTCAACCATATGCAGAAACTGGGTACAATTCATATGCTACTGATGGTAACATCGGTATTGAAGACAAGACGTCATGGACCCAGTGATGCTCTGCACTACAACTTCCCAAACCACTTAAGTTCCTCTTAAAAGGGCTTGTTTCATTCTCACGGGGAACCTACATTATCTATCGACTTTCTCTTAGAGATTGTTGATATTGAAGAAGGAGACCCTCTCCCTAGTCTCCGGCACAGGAACCAAATATGCACAAATTGAGTCTAGAGCCACGAGATCATCCATAAATCTCATTAGGACACTTTCAATGAAGACTCTCTGTTTCACACAATGTGGAAAGAGAGATTATATCTTGAGTCCTACGCATTATCCTTGTGGTATTGCCAGAACATCCGAGTGATATGCATACATATTCACAATGAAGATGGAAAGCCTTCTGGAGCCAACATCTAACAAGCTCCTGGTAGGTGGCATGTGAGATCTATTCAATAGATCAACCATGTGACAACTAAACAGAAACAATGGAGCGATTCAATCTTTTGAATCAATCCTGGTTCAGGTTATGGATTGACGGATACCTTTAATAAACCGGTCATTGTGCTTAAAAACTCTTTTCTTTAGCACATCGACCGTGTACGAATATTTCAAATCAAAAGGTGTTTATGATTGATAATTGATTTTCATTAAAACCTTCGTTGTATTGCAAAAACAATTTCTATTGTGCGATACACGAATGTTTTTCAAATCTCTTTTCATCAATCAGTGAATTTCTATTCGTTGGTTCACTCAGTCCGTGTTGTCTTCTTTGAGACATTCTGGTTTGAGAACAGCTAGAGCAGCTGCGAAACCCTGTCAAGGAAATTCTTCAGAATTATACCTGATCACAGGTAGTACTTGTACTGATCAACGGGGAACCGTGGGCCGTGTACCTCAATTCAACGTAAGTGATCAAAGACACTTTCGTGCGCTTTATTGCTAACTGTTTTATGCAGGTACACCCGACGTTTGCAGCTGATCAGAATGAAGCGGTCAATCCATAGCCGCATGCTCACACTACACATTCATCTCAAAAGAAATCATGATAAGTGCATCAATGACTCTGATATTTTCACTCCATGCTTCTGCTACGCTGCTGCCAATATCATGAATCAACTAATGCTTCCGCTACTCTGATGAGAAGATTTCATGATCCAGAATGTGAGCATGTCGGTCCGAAAGTCACAACATCACATAATACCAACACTACAATGGATGTCTCAGAGATTTTTTTGTTAGCTGATGATCTCAAAAGCTGGCTCAAAATTATTATCACGTGGATCAGTAAAAGACCTCCACTTGGATTAACCAAACATGCAATGAGAAGAATCAATGACTACGAGCTTCGGAGCATTGTGCTACATCAAGAATGCAAGAACAATTTTTAATGTAATATCTGTTTGTATTCAATGTAATTTTAGTATATGTTTGAGGTGACCTCCCTTAGGGGGAGATTGTTAGGAATTAGAAATTCCATGTATTAAAGAGTCGGTCACCTCTAGTATATGTAATCGTTAGAAAGC
>BPTQ01000009.1:65257824-65303086 GCA_019973895.1 Chrysanthemum seticuspe
GAATGAGAAAAGGGTGAAAACAAATAGCCCTCCATATATTCAACTTTAGGGCAGAAACCGGGTTCAATTCATATGCTACTGATGGTAACATCGGTATTGAAGACAAGACGTCATGGACCCAGTGACGCACTGCACTTCAACTTTCCAAACCACTCAAGTTCCTCTTAAAAGGACTTGTTTCATTCTCACGGGGAACCGACATTATCTATCGACTTTCTCTTAGAGATTGTTGATATTGAAGAAGGAGACCCTCTCCCTAGTCTCCGGCACAGGATCCAAATATGCACAAATTGAGTCTAGAGCCACGAGATCATCAATAAATCTCATTAGGACACTTTCAATGAAGACTCTCTGTTTCACACAATGTGGAAAGAGAGATTATATCTTGAGTCCTACGCATTATCCTTGTGGTATTGCCAGAACATCCGAGTGATATGCATACATATTCACAATGAAGATGGAAAGCCTTCTGGAGCCAACATCTAACAAGCTCCTGGTAGGTGGCATGTGAGATCTATTCAATAGATCAACCATGTGACAACTAAACAGAAACAATGGAGCGATTCAATCTTTTGAATCAATCCTGGTTCAGGTTATGGATTGACGGATACCTTTAATAAACCGGTCATTGTGCTTAAAAACTCTTTTCTTTAGCACATCGACCGTGTACGAATATTTCAAATCAAAAGGTGTTTATGATTGATAATTGATTTTCATTAAAACCTTCGTTGTATTGCAAAAAACAATTTCTATTGTGCGATACACGAATGTTTTTCAAATCTCTTTTCATCAATCAGTGAATTTCTATTCGTTGGTTCACTCAGTCCGTGTTGTCTTCTTTGAGACATTTCTGGTTTGAGAACAGCTAGAGCAGCTGCGAAACCCTGTCAAGGAAATTCTTCAGAATTATACAGTCAATCATAGCCAGCATTCGGGAGACACATTCATCTCAAAAGAAATCATAGATAAGTGCATCAATGACCTCTGATATTTTCACTCCATGCTCTGCTACGCTGCTGCCATATCATGAATCAACTAATGCTTCGCTACTCTATGAGAAGATTTCATGATCCAGAATGTGAGCATGTCGGGGTCCGAAAGTCACAACATCACATATACCAACACTACATGGATGTCTCAGAGATTTTTTGTTAGCTGATGATCTCAAAAGCTGGCTCAAAATTATTAATCAGCGTGGATCAGTAAAAGACCTCCACTTGGATTAACCAAACATGCAATGAGAAGAATCAATGACTACGAGCTTCGGAGCATTGTGCTACATCAAGAATGCAAGAACAATTTTTAATGTAATATCTGTTTGTATTCAATGTAATTTTAGTATATGTTTGAGGTGACCTCCCTTAGGGGGAGATTGTTAGGAATTAGAAATTCCATGTATTAAAGAGTCGGTCACCTCTAGTATATGTAATCGTTAGAAAGCTCGTAATCGTAGTTCTTTTAAGCTAAGTAGTATTTAGTTAAGTAACACCGTGGAGGACGGACGGGTCTTTACCCACTGTATGCCTGATCCACAGCCCGTTGTGTGGCGTTTTATTGTAAGACTATAAATACTCTCTACCTTCCAAGGTAGAGAGTTGGAGCTAATAATAAGATCTTTTATTTCTCTCACTAAGTTCCCTAAACCTCTAACTTTCTCTCTCTAAAAACCTTCTTGAATGCCACTTGTGATTATGGTTTAGTGTGTTTGTGAAATACAATATCTTACAGAGAAGCCAGCCAAGACCGATCTTAGACTTTCCTTAGCAAATCACACCTATGTCTACCCCATAGGAATTACAGTGGATATTTTAATAGAGGTGGCTAATATTTTCTATCCGGTGGACTTCGTGATCATAGACATTGAGGAAGATAGAAACATGCCACTCATTCTTGGGACACCTTTTCTGGCCACTGCCAAAGCAACCATCAAATGCGGGGAAGGCATCATGATACTTAAAAGCGGCAAAGGGTACGCTAGGATACCTATTGTTCCAAGGTATCTTCTTAAGATCATGGAGAAGATTACTGATGAGAATCCACAAGTCCCTAACAATGTGGTTAGGAAGAAAATGAACGATTGGGAGAAAGGGCTTAGAGATTTTATGGTTCAAGGACTACATGCAATATTGTGGAAGCGCGATAAAAAGTTAGGAAATAATCTCACTTCAATACCACAAAACACAAAAGAACCCTAAGGAATTTTTAAAGAGAGAGAAAGTACTCTTATACAAATCACGAATAAAAGCATTACGAGGTAGAAACAAACCAAGATGGTTTGGGCCTTATACGGTGAAGGAAACTAATCTAAAGGATAAAACCGTTACCATAATAGACGACGTTGGGAAGGAATCCACGGTAAGCATACAACGTCTACGCCCTTTTGATGAAGGACGGGCAAAAGAAGGAGGTGACGGTAATGAAGTCACGTAGGGGCACGACTTCGAGTCTAGCTACAAGACTCATAAATAAAGAAAAGCGCTTCGTGGGAGGCAACCCATGCTTAATTGTTTGCTTGTTTGTGTGTCGTGTATCTTTTATTTACTGTTTATTCTCATGTTTAAATTTGTAAAAATTCTTTATTTTTTCTTTAACCTCGTCTTAATTACATATAAAGGTATTTTACATAAGGGATAAGTGTAGGGAGGATTACACACATTTTCAAAATAATGGTGAACATGAGAATTACAATTAATTAAAAGATATACATGTGTGTTTGTTCGAGTCAAATGCTTGTATCGAGTCATAATGGATGTTTTGCGGGAAATTTTTCCAGATTCTAAAGATGTAAATTTTCCAGAATTTTTTCCAGAAAATCGCAGACCAGTTTCTGTCAGGATAACCTGACGGCGTCAGGAGGAGCAGAAACAGCTTATTACTTTTTCTCGTTTTCTGAGCTACTTATAAATTTTTTTTGGAATCTTCCAGGTCTTAATTTTCCAGAAAATTTGTAAACATCCATTCCACAAGCATTATATCCTAGTTTAGTAGAGTCTTATATATATATATATATATATATATATATATATATATATATATATATATATATATATATTGTTAGAGCCGATTTTACGCGAAGGTTTCGTTGGTTTTCTTCAAGTGTGCAGGTTTAATTTACCAAGAAGAAAATACATAAGATGAGAAGGAGATTTTAACGCAAACGTTCTTCTTGAAGAAAGATGTAACCACCACTTCACACGGATCCTACCGAGCTAATCAGGGGAGTATTAGTTTCTTTCGTCTTTTATTACCTTCCATTATCATAACTTTGATACTTTCGGGGAACATTGGGGACAATGTTCAGTTTAAGTGTAGGGAGGGAAAATAAAACGGGAACTTTGAAACTATGCTTATCCTTGATTATTTGCTTTGTCCAATTGCATTTGTGTAATAAACCATGAGAAATATCGGTTAGGGTAATTTTGGCACCAAATTTAAAATTTTTCATGACATATAGGAGTGGGCCATTATTCTTAATAAAGCGTCTCATGGACAGGAAATTATATGACTAGCACAAAAACCCTTTACCACTTAAATTCCACCCAAAATGTGAGGATCTCCCTTAGATTTGTAGGAATTAAAGCATTCATCTTTAATGCTTAGAGTGTGAACCGGTAGTATAATAGATTCTAGAACTTGTTTTGTAATGCATCCCGAGATCGCTAGTAAGACTACACTTGTGTAGTTAGGAATAACTAAATGATAAGAGGCATTAGGATAACCCTTGTTTGATACCCGTAATATAATTACTTCTTCCACATCGGTTGAGTAATTCTCCCACACCTTTGCGTTGTACTCATCTTTAGTACACGATACCCCTAGTTAACCCCTCAGAGCCTATCCTTTCGCGGTTCTCGTGATGTTTCGGTTTTCCGGAATATCAATGAAGAGCATTGTTTACAATCCACCCCCAAATGTATACTCAAATCGCCTTAGCCTACCTTGTATGCACTCACTTTTAGTGCATTATTGTTATCATACTAAAACCTTAGTTCAATTATCTTGTTGCTTTCATAAGTTGCTAAGTCGAGTCATATCCTTTGTACACAGTTTTGGGACGATTGGGACTCATGGGAAAAGTTAAATTTTATGAAATGACGGGAAAGGAACGTTAAATTTAAATTCCCTTTATTTGCGTAATAATGTACTCCAAGTGTTTTGATCTTTTCAATTCGGGTCAAATTAGTGTTAGAGTAATAAAAACTCAAGTGTAGGGATGTAAACATACGGGCTACCATCCTACATCTATCTTTCAATTTATGTTTGTTTATTTCAGTTATCTAGAGTTTAGAGTGTCGAGTCTTGGCTTAGCAACGCCATTCTTCACATGCTTGTAACATAAAGATTTTTGACTTGCCACCACTTAATCTCCTACCCCACCAAACCCTTTGTTTCCCTACCGTAAGCCTATCATTACAACCCTTTAAAAGACCTCTTGGATAGTCTTTCCTAGGTGCTTACGCCAAAGCGATGGAGGTTTGATCTAGTCTCAAGCCAATGGTAATCTATGTACTAGGACCGGTTAATGAGTGTTTATCTTCCATTTCCAACTTGTTATATTTCATATACACCCGAGAGATGTGAGTATCCAAACACCCCATGTGAGGTGCTAGTATGTAATTTCCGTGCTTGTTATGACTTTTGTAGGGCTTATATGTGTTGTGAATCGTTCTAAACTAATACTTCATGACCTCTAACTTATAAATTAATTGGCTAAAAGCACATTTGCTTGAGGACAAGCAAATACCAAGTGTATGGATATTTGATAAGTTTTTAAAATGTACCTTTTCGATGGGTCATTTAAGCCCTTATTTGATCACTTTTGAATCCGTTATTACTTAATATCGTTCCTTTTCACTTTTTAGGTCTCTTGAAGGCAAATTGCTGGAATGACACATATTCGGACGAAAAGGCGCGAATATACGAAGAAAATAGCCAAAGTCAAGAATCGAGACACTCAAGCTGCTGAATTGAAAGGGGACGGCGTTAGGTTATACTTGTGACGCCGTCGGAACAAATTTTGTGATGACTCAGTAGCCAAATTGCTTATTTTCAAGTGACGGCATCAGGTTTTAAAAGAGTAGGGCGTCGCAGCTCAGACGGCCTAGATTTGATCCAGACGACGTCAGAGACTGAAGGAGACGGCGTCACAGGCATAAGGTGACGCCGTCGCAATGCTAACGTGGCCAAGACGAAACCCTAATGACGGCGACCCGACGGCGTTAAAAACTAAAGGGTGATGCCGTCGCAGTTGTAACCTTATATATAGAAACCGAATTTTTTAGTTTTCAGAGTGTAGTTTTGTGTAGTTAAAACCTAAACCGAACCAAGGCTGTCTTGTACAGTATTGTAGGGTTCCATACCCTATCTTACATCAAGATAAGTGTTTTACTTCATTAATTTAATTATGTCTTCAATTGGTTGTGTGTATGCTTGCATGTTCCCCATGTCCGGCTAATTTACTTGTGTGTTTGCTTAGGTAATATGAAACTTAGTTATTGAATATTGATTGGTTGTCTCTTATCTTAATTGTGATTGACCTAGTATTGCGATAGGTCATTCGTTGTGTTAGTAATGCTTGATTAATCTTTGTTGAACCTTAGTTTATAATCACCTAGAGTAATTGTAGGCTATACATCCAAAGAATACCTTAGAGTTAAAGTTTATAAATCCTAGAGATTTTGTAGTCATTAACCTTTGGTAGCTTCAAAGAGTTAGGGATAAACGCATACCCTACAACCTTAGAGACACAACGCGATTAAGAATAAGGACGTGACAATTCAACCATCAATAGGAGATAACTAGGGAGTAATAAAGCCTAAGTAAATACATTTTTAATCATCATACGAGCACACAACAATAGACATAGACTACCCTCACCTTAGTTAATTAGATAATTAGATAGTAGAAGTAATCGGTTGAAATACCAACCCCCAAATTCAAACCCCGAGATTCGTACCTTTCCATTTCCTAAAAAACATAAAAAGATAAAAAAAAAATAATCTTCCTCAACCCCAACATTAGCGTAGTAACTTCTCACTAGCATTCCTATTCCCCTAGAGAACGATATCAATTCCCCGTGGCTTACCCTAATACTACATTACAACGATTAGGTTCACTGCCTAGGGTGTTGAAAAACTTGCTCGACGAAAAGGAAGTTCTTTTGACCCTGAACGCGCTGTGTAAGCGTATCATTTATATACTAAATAAAAATATAAACAATGCGGAGTATATGAATAATTAGGGCTGTAAACGAACCGGACGAATACGAACGAAGCCTTGTTCATGTTCGTTCATTTAATTTTAACCGAACAAATAAACGAACACGAACGCTTAAACGGACGAAATTTCTTGTTCATGTTCGTTTATTAAGAAAATGAGTTGTTCATGTTCGTTTATGTTCGTTCATTAAGACACTAAACGAACGCTAAACGAACATAAACGATCAAACATAAATGAACATAGACAAACAATTATAAACTTTATTAAAGTATGCCTCTTATATTGTTTTATAAGTGTTGTTTTGTTTAAAGAAACTATTTTAAAAATTATACAATTAAAATATTTGATATATGAACATAAATAAATAAATGAACATAAACGAACGTTAACAAACGCATAATCGGACGTTCACGAACATAAATAAACGGACGTAACTTTTGTTCATGTTCGTTCATTTAGCTAAACGATCGTAAAATATTGTTCATGTTCGTTCATTTAATGAATAAACGAACATAAACGAACTTTTTACCGAACGGTTTACGAAATGTTCACTGAACGTTCAGTTGGTTTACAACCCTATGAATAATCCTTGGTTTGCTATCAGTTATTAAATTTTGCTCAATAATTGTGAAGGACTTAAGACTAAAAAGTAGAGTTAACTACATTTTTTGTCCTTGTGGTTGTACCTGGATTTCACTTTTGGTCCATTTGTTCAAAAAGTTGCGATTTTAGTCCAAAATGCATAGTTTGGTTCAACTTTTGGTCTAATTTTTTAACGAAGTTAGTTCAGTTAATTAAGTCTAATTGTAAAGTGGCAACATTAGTCCTTTAACCTAACGGTCGTTTACAACGTTAGTCATTTATACCAAAGATCGTTTGCAACGTTAGTCCTTTTTGTTAGTTAATCCTTTAAAAAAAATTAAAAAAATAATTCGAAAAAAATGTTTTTTTGTCGATTTTTTTTTTCCAAAAAAATTAATTCGAAAAAAAAATTAAGAAAAAAAATTTCAACTTCTTTTTAAGAAAAAAATTTTCAATTTTTTTTTTTGTAATAAAAATTTTCTTAAAAATTTCGGAAAAAATTCTAAAAAAAAGTTTTTTGACGAAAAAACTTTTTTTCCTAAAAAAAAATTTCTAAATTTTTTTTTCTAAAATAAAATTCGAAAAAATTTTCGAAAAATATTCTAAAAAAAACTTTTTTTCCGAAAAAAATAATCTGAGAATATTTTTTTAGAAAAAAATTTTCTATTTTTCTTTTTTTTTTTTTTTTTTTTTTTTTTTTTTTTTTTTTTTTGAGAAATGGATAAAACCATATCAAAAAAAATTTAGACATATTTTTAAGAATTTTTTTAGAAATTTTGTACTAACCCATATCAAAATAGACTAAAACCATATCAAAACTATTTTATCAAAATGATAGTTTGGTTCCACTTTTCTAAAAAAATTTGTACTAGTTTCACTTTTCTAAAAAATTTCTAAAAAATGGACTAAAATCATATCAAAATGATAGTTTTAGTCCATTTTTTTTAGAAATTTTTTAGTCCATATCAAAAAATCGCAAATTGGCAATGCTAAAAAGTTTCTAAATTTTTTTAAAAAAAAATTCTAAAAAAAAAACGTGTGATCTTTGGTTTATATATATTTTAAAATGTATATATATTTTACACGCATTTTTGCAATGTATATACGTTTTTTCAATGTATATACATTTTTAGAAATTTTAGAATTTTTTTTAGAAATTTTTTTAGAATATTTTTCGAAATTTTTTTAGAATTTTTTTCTAGAAAAAAAAAATTTAGAAAATTTTTAATTTTTTTTTTCCGAATTTTTTTTAGGAAAAAAAAGTTTTTTCACAAAAAAACTTTTTTTAGAATTTTTTTTTTCGATTTTTTTAAGAAAATTTTTATTAGAAAAAAAAAATTTTCTTAAAAAAAATTGAAATTTATTTTCTTAAAAAAAATTCGAATTATTTTTTTGGAAAAAAAAATTTTCGACAAAAAAACATTTTTTTATAATATTTTTTTAAAGGACTAACGTTGCAAACGATCTTTTGTATAAAGGACTAACGTTGCAAACGGCCGTTAGGTTAAAGGACTAATGTTGCCACTTTACAATTAGACTTAACTAACTGAACTAACTTCGTTAAAAAATTGGACCAAAAATGGAGCCAAACTATGCATTTTGGACTAAAATCGCAACTTTTTAAACAAATGGACCAAAATTGAAATCCAGATACAACCACAAGGACCAAAAATGTAGTTAACTCAAAAAAGTATTGAAGGCCCACATATCTAAGGCCCATATATAGACGAGTATCGTGGCCCACGCATCCGAGTTTAATAAGTTGGTTTCTGCGTATCCATATTTTCGTGTTGCTCATTTTTTTTACTGAAAATTATCACATAGTAACCAAGTTTGAGATATATTCTAATTTGGTACCTCAAATTTCATATCAATTATAAAAACCATCAAAGTTTCAAAATTGTTCCATTTTTATGTAATTTTTATGTTAGTGTGACCTTAATGGAACACTTCTCAAACTTGGTTATTATTTTGTGGTTATTGTTTATGTTTAGTCATGCATTAACGGGTTGTAAATAAAGTTAGTTGAAATTAGTTGAATTTAGATGGTGGGTGTTTAAAATTAATGTACAACATGTTAATGCATAAATTGGTACTTTAAGCACAATAATTTTAGAAAATTACATAAGAATGAAACATTTTTAAAACTTTGATGCTTTTTATGATTAATAGAAAGTTTGAGGTATTAAATTAGAACACTCATAAAACTTGATTATTGTTGGGTGACATATTCCCTTTTTTTATTGTCATCAAATTATTTATTTATGGATATTATTGAATTACAATTTATAAGGTACTTTTAATCATCAATTTATAGGACTAGGCGAGTACCCGCACCTAGCGGTAGCGGTTTCTAGCGTCAAATAATTAATGATTTGTGATATTGTGGTGAGTGTTTTGTGTAGCGTTTAAAATAGAAAGTGAACCGATGAAAATGCAATTGCAAACGGTTATGCTATACGATAACTAAAGTCTATACAAAATTCTTAACATCTATCAAACAACATATAAAAACATTTAATGAAAATGAAAGTAAACATTACATTAGTTATGAGATAAAAACTAACAACACACGTTACTTGTCGCGTAAAAACTAACCAGGATGGGATTAATGGTGCTGTTGTTAAGAAGAACGCAAGTACCAAAATTAGCATGAATGTGATTAGCCCAAAATAAAAAAAAATTTGCTAATTTTGGCTATTTTATAAAAGATTTGGTCACATTTAGCCTCATTTTTTTTTGAAACGGGCGTATTTAGCCTATTGAAAATTAAATGTGCACTAACAGGCATATATATATATATATATATATATATATATATATATATATATATATATATATATATATATATATATATATATATATATATATATATATATATATATATATATATATATATATATATATATATATATATATAGCGACAGATCGTTTTGTGTTAAAAAAAGTTTATGGGTTCTAAACGAAAATAATAAAAGTTTGAAGATTTGGGGATTAAACATAATTTTTTGAAATCCGGTTCGACCCGGGTGGTTCAACCGGTTAAGCCGTTCCTGTCGAAAAAATGGTCGATTTAAACTGAGTCAACCCGACAGGTTGGGTCAAAACGTGTCAAATTAAATAGGGTCAACCCATTGGGTTTGAAGCGTCCCTGGTCAACCCGGTTTTCGATATGTATTAATAGTTTCAACTTTTCACTTTTTACTTTTTGGGTTTTCCTTTATATATATAGTATAGTAGGGTACCCGTGCGTTGCGGCGGCGGGTACCTGTGACGATTAACCAGAGAAATAGATCTCGATGATACCTGATTTCCCAGTTTGTATCGGTTTCAATGGGTCCTCTCTAGTTCTTTTTCGGATGGCTGTTATTGGTTAGCCGAACCGGTGGTGACGCCGGTTCCCGGTTGAACCCGTTGGTTCGGTCCGATTTTCAAAACTATATGTACCATCAACTTGTTAGCTTGTATGAAGCTTTGTGTGTTTTATTAAATCTGTATAATGTGTATAATAACATGTATTTTTCATTTTAGGGTGTTTTACAAATAACATTAATTAGTGTGTATAATTATTTTATATTTAGGATTATGTCGTAGCTTGTTTAAATTGTACATTGTGAAAATTTTATTGTACTTTTTAGTAAGGGGTGTTTTAATTTGTTGTTTTTAATTTGGTAGATATGTTTTTAATTGGTTGTACATGTGAATAAATTATTGTACTTTTAAGTAATGGGGTGTTTTAATAAGAGTATTAATTACACAATACGTTTCTCTCACATTTGACTTTCAACTTTTCACTTTTCAAGGTTTGACCGTTTTTCTATTATATGTAGTATAGATTTTAAGAAAATCTGGAGATATGTTTCCAAAGTATACGAGCCAACATTACCTTCTCTACATGGTGGAATGATCTTGTGATAACATTCCACTCCTTTGTAAGTCAAGAGAGGTAAATAGGCTGATTGAGAAACACTTAACAATATATTTTAGTGCGGGTTGAGTAAGATAGGGTCATCATTGTAATTTTCAGTAATACCAACAATTCTCTCAGACCTCTCTCTAAAAGTTAAACCCAATCCACCCTAACTCTTATCAAACAAATCTTAACTTTTTCCGGCCGTCGGTTTTGGCTGGCCGTCTGGACCTCCTTCTCCCATCTTTTCTTGTACCTTTTCGGTTTTTCCTTTCCCACAATAAAAGCCCTTACTCACAGATATGTCATCTCCCATCTTCGTCGTTGCCGCTGTAGTCGCTGCCGCCACCGATGTCTTCTGCTCAGATCCGTTATCATCCGGTCTCTTCTACTCAGATCTGTTGTGGTCCGTCATCGATGGCTTGCTGCTGCCTTGGGTTTCAACTTTAGATCTGTTTGGTTTAGGTCTGGCTACTTTAAGAATGTTCAGTTTTATCTTCTATGTATCGTTCCAATTGCTATTTTGAAGTTAAATTTCTCATTTAATTCGAGAAGGTTGGAAGTTCAGATGGTCATGTGTAACTTTTATAGATTCATTTGTATATTATCATGTATTATCGTTTTGTTGATTCATTATTCATTTTTATTAGCATACTGATAACGGATTACAATAAGATGGCAAGCAAACGGGCAACAAGCTGTGTCGCCACTCCCTTTTGAATGGCAAAACCAATTCTACTAAAAATGAAATTTTATGACTTAGGGGTCGCAAAATTACTTTGCACAACCCGTTGAACCCTAGTCAAAAACTCCACAGCTGCCGAAGCTAGGAACCCAAATGTATCAAAAGCAAAATGGGTAAATACGTGTTGATTCTCTAAACAAGCTTTCTCGTGTTTAGCAACTTTGCTCGATTACGCTTTCAACGCAGCTTGTCCCGCAACAAACCCATTGTCCCTTAGCCCAACAAGAGGGGACACTCGGGTAAGATCCACACAAGCATGTTTCCCCCCGGCCCATCCAAACACAAGTATATCAGCTAGCCGTAAAGTAGACCTCCATTCAAGCGGATCTGTCAGAAAGTTCACGGGGGCCTCTTTTTTAGAAGAAATTCCTGCTCGCTTAAGAACATCATACAAAACATCCCTAACCAAATCATGCATGTATTTGAAACCCGGTAACTCCTTGCAATGGACCGCATGCTCGCCAAAGGAATCTAAACAAACCTTGCGGCAAACTGAGCAAGGCTCATCAGCCGGAAACAGAGGGATCATTAGCTGGTACTTAAGGATAGTCCGGTACTCCAAGGCCGACATATGTTGGCCTAGCCCTTCAATGGGGATAACCGTCAAGAAATATTGAGCATGAGGAGCTCGGAGACATTCAAACACCGCTTTTTGCCTAGGGGATAAATCAAACTTCTCTCCCAAACTCCGGACGATTCCACTAAAAAGGGCACACGCCAAAACATTTTGGGCTTTAGGTGGGGCGGTGACCTTGTTAGAGAAACCGCTAAGATCGAAATCAGGAAGGGACATGCGCAAGCGATCCATTGCATATCCATAATCAGAGTCAACCCCATCAATACCACATCCCCGAAGAATGCGAGGCCATAAAAGCATAAGTAGATACATCCTCAGCCGAACATAAACCCAACCCACCAAACCGAGTCGGAAGGGATGCAAGCCTCCATTGAAAATCCCCAAAAAAAGGGCCCCCACAAACCACAATGGCCTTTATTGCCTTCCGAAGGCCATTGTCAAAAACAGAAACAGCTTCCCCTATATACATAGGTTGGCACATTCTGAGAACGAACATTTGGTTTCTTATCACTTCGTATTTGTCTTCGGTTCTAAAGCGCTAGCTAGCGGTTTAAGTTGTAGTTGTATATCTCAGTGCCAAACGAACCATCATGTTTTTGACATCGATCCACCCTAGCTCTAAGGACAAAGAAAATTGTCTACATATAAATACTCTAGTTTACAAGGGATTTATATAAAAACAAATTACCAGTATAACGCAATAAAACATCCTGTTTACAAGATTGAACAAAAAAAATTTAATTTACGAAAACAGACTAAAAGTGTCACATCAAGCTGCTGACATCCATTCTTTTCTTTAAAATAATAGGCAACCCACTTTTTTGTTCAAGTGATATTTTTTTCAAGCGAAACATTATAATAGGTATTATTTGTTTTTTTTTTCAAGCTAGCATTTAGCTTCAAACAAGTACTTGAAATAACATTTTGCCAAAAAAGGAAAACCGTCAAGTATGTTGTAGTGATTTAATTTGATAGAAATGAAAAGTAGTAGGTTGATAGGTGTACCCAACAGTCAACACTATATTTGACTTTGCTATATCTAATTTTCACAGTATGTGGGTCGCGTTAGTTTATCATTTAGAGTATGTGGGTCGCGTTTGTTTATCATTTACAGTATGTGAGTTGCGTTTATCAAGTACTCCCTTCGTTCCATATTAAATGTCCAATTTGAATTTTTTAAGTCTTTCTTTCTTAATTTTGACTATAAATATATTTGGTTGTGTTATATAATATTTGATTCAAAATATATGAATATATTGAGTTTTAAATGTATCTCCACTACGTATTATTTTTATCTAATACTATATAACACAAGCAAAAATATTTAAGGTCAAAGTTGTAAAAAAAAGACTTGAAAAGTCAAATTTGGACAATTAATATGGGACGGAGGGAGTATTTAAACAAAAGGTCGCGTTTTATGGTCGCGTATTTTATTTGGGTCGCGTTTTAAGTTGTAAAAAGTTAGTCGCGTTTAACAAACGCCGCGTTTTATTTGGTAAAAGTGTTAAAAAACTAAAAATCAAGTCGCGTTTATGTGGGTCACGTAAGAGAATGGGTCACGATTGACACGTGTAGCGTCAAAATTTTGCAATGAAATGAATCTAACGAAGGAGAGTTAAAGGTTAAAACTTTACACAAAGTTTCATTTCATAAATAGATAGTTGTTATGAGTTGTTTAAGAAATTTTCTCTTTATATAACGAGATACAAAACTACAAATGTTGTTGTGGCAAGTACACTTGTCACTTGTGTAACCAAAATTAACAAGGACCACCCTACAAACTTGGGGTGGGCCCTTACGGGATGGGCACCATAAATAACTTTGTCATATCAGAGCCAACTCAACTTTTTCACTCATAAACCAGACATTCGTAATAAGGAGACCGCAGTCACACAAGAAAAACAGCCCTACAAAAATTAATTCAAACAAAAAGCACACACACAAACCTTTTAATTGTTGCGGTCCAATGACAGACCAAACAAATGCGTTGGTCAAGGGGAGACGCGTTCCATTTGGTTCTCGTAAGAGGGGGCAAAGAGGAAGCGTGTGTTTTAGCAAAAGGGACTGAAGAGTTTGTTTCCACTACTACTAGTCTTATCAATTACAGTTTTTTTTTTTTTTTTTTTTTTTTTTTTTTTTTTTTTTTAATGTCCATTGCATCGACAATTTCATTAAGGCTAGGCGTTATGGTTGTGCCACCCACCACGTACCATCCCCATTACACACCTCCTCCAGCCGTGCACGATGGGGTATTTTGGTTGTGGTTTAGTGGTGCAGACCATTTAACTGATGCATCTTTTTTTTGTGTGTTTATGAGGTATATTGTGAGGTATATTTATATAAAGTGAATTATTTTTATATGTTTGGTCTGATGATGACCATTATACTTGTTTAGTGGTGGGTTTAATGGTGTGCTGAATGGCCCACCTAGCCTAATGTTGAGCACTGCAAGTTGTCATCGTATGTACAATGTTGTAGAACATCAAAAACTACATAAGGAATAAGGAGACTATACTACAAGTTTTACTAATCCATCTCAACCAAAGGCTTCGTTTCTCTTTCTCCAACTAACCAAGAATGAGAGAACGATTTAATATCATCTTGGTTGGCGGCTTTCTTCTTGAATCAAAACATGTATTTTTTTTTTTCCCTTCCTATATCTCGAATAGACCAAAGCATTCTAAGAATTGTACCTGGTTTTATTTTTGTGTTCGTGTTCAAACACCTAGAAGACGTTTGGTACGACTGAATGAAAAGTATCATTCTCCTTGGTTATGTTATGCTTTGGCCGAGATAAATATTGCCATTTTTAGTCATGTACTTTGTTTCATATAAATATGAGGATTGAAAAAGAATTAACCAGGGAACAAGTTATCAGTCAAGTAAGCATATGATATGAAGAGTCATTATTGATCCAAAACTAGAGACAGAACAAAGAAAATAAAATAATTTTGAGTTGAACACATTAGCATTTTATCAAGCATGTGACATGCACCACTATAGTGTGAGATGAGGTCTTAAACTGAAAACAACTAAGACATCGTGAACTCATACATGTTTTCAAATCCTTGTTTTGAATTGATTATGAACCGAAACTACATGAACACGATGTATAATAGAAAAACATTCTTTTTCGAACGGCAAATTGAATAAAAAACTAGCGAGGAGTTAGAAAAATTAAAAGAGAAGGGTAAGGCGTTACAAGGATTATATAGCCATCCTATCCAATTTATTCTAAATTTCTTAAATCTATTGGAGATCTAAGAGAAAGTAAATTGCTTAATGTCGTTGAGGATAAGGTCCTTTCTTGGGCATTTAGCCGCGAACATGAAGTCATTCCGAAAGCGCCAAAAAGTCCAAAGTGTAGATTGAACAACGACATCAAACACATTACTTAAGTTAGGAGGAAGATTAGAGTGATTTGCAAGGGAAGACACGTCATATAGGTTATCAATGTGTACATCCATGATGTTCCACCGTTTAATGATCTCCAACCAAGTATTTTTTGCAACGATGCACTTTACTAGGAGATTTTCTTCCGTTTCAAGGTCGCAAATCAATCAACAGACTGAATGTAAGTCGATGCCTCTAATCCAAATTAACTTTAGTTGGGATCCTACGGTTTTAAATTCTCGAAGCAATGCTAATTTTAATTGGAACAAGCTTATTCCACCTTGTTGGACTCGGGTTTGAAGGCATTAAAGTATTATCTATAGCATTTCTCATACCCTTTACCGTGAATTTCCTTGAAGGATCAATTAACTCCCATTTATCGTGATCACTAGTAATTTGCAGGTTGGAGATGAGACTTTCAAGCTCCAAAAGCTCACTGAAATCGGCCGGTTTTATGGCAACGTAGGATAGTCATGGAGTTATAAGGTGACTAAGTTAGGAATAAACGTCCTATGATCCGCCAGAGCCGGAGGGATCTACCCAAGGACACCACAAATAGTTAGTATTTAGAAGTCCTTAGGTATGATTGAAAAAGGAGAAAATGAGAATCAGAGAAAGAAGGATTTGAAGAAATAAAAATAAAAGTTAAAGAAAATGGTGAAAATAAATAGCCCTCCATATTATACAACTTAGGGCAGACACCGGGTTCAATTCATATGCTACTGGTTGTCACAAGATGGCACCGTATTGAAGACAAAGTCGTCATGGACCCAATGACGCAATGCACTAAACCTTCTAAGCCACTCAAGTTCTCTCAAAAGAGCTTGTTTCATTCTCATAGGGAACCCTACGCAATCTATCGACTTTCTCTTAGAGATTGTTGGTATTGAAGTAGACCTTTTTCCTAGTCTTCGCTTAGGAAAACCAAAACGCACTATTGAGTCTAGAGCCACGAGATTCATCAAAAGATCTCTTAGGAACACTTGATTTTTCATCACTTTTCGTTCAACAATAAGGACACAAGTGACACATTCTAGAGTCCTTCGCAGATCCCAGCAATCTGCCGAGAACATTTATGAGGGGATTCACACTTGTGATCCTCAGTGATTGAATGGAAATCCTACCAGGGTCAACATCAAATAGCCCTGACAGCAGGTCACTTCGGTAACTCCTTGTGGGTTACGCTTAGTGTGTCTCAAACGGTCTACAGTCGTGAGGTGATGCTTCGGTGTACCTCAGCGACTCACCTGAACTGTAGATATACTTTGGTATATCGTGTTAGCCTACATGAGGGCCTCTAGTTCAGGAACAGCCTTTGTAAGAATTAGAGATGTGTTTTCACACTATGATGTTAACACCCTTGAAGTTCGAACTTGGAACTTGTAAGTGCTGGAAATCCCGCTAAGGAGATTCCTTTCAAGAATCGAGTCCTGAAGATGTGGGTCATTACTTGAATTTTCAATGTAATGCCAACTGTCCCTCAACGGGATTAGGACGGCTGATTCGCCCGACCAAGGTGAATGGAATCAAGACATTCATCAGTAAAACCATCGTAGTGGTCAATTCTCTAAGAAAAGTCCACAATGATCGATTGGTGTTTTTTCACTAACCTATTCATGCACTATCTGATGATTGATCCTTAGAGGAAAGACCGTGCCAATCTCCACATGCTCATACCAACAACAACACATATGAAGTTCTCTCATACTCAAAGGCAACACAAAAGTTAAAACGATTCTTCTTCAAAGTTAAAGAATCTACAAAGTTTAAAGACTCGAGAACTACTTCACATTTGCAAATCAAAGTCAAAAGAAGTGTGAGCATGGTGGAGACACCTGATCAACGAAGCTGTCAAATGGCAGACAACAACATACTATCACAACATCCACAAAAGAACAATGAACAAAGATTACAATGAAGTCAAAGCTGATAAAGTCAAAAGAATCAAAGCATCTCTACTCACAAGAAAGAAGAATGCTAGAAGACGTCAAGCAACCACTATTACATCATTACTAACACTTAGGGGGAGATTGTTGGAATCACTTGTAACTAGTATGATCAAGTGTTAGTCATTTACTTGTAATAGGGTGCTTAATTATGGCTTTTATGTATGTAATTAGAGCTAGGCTTATGTAGAAAGCCCATGAGCCTATGCAAAGGCCCAAAAGGCCAAGGCAAGGGATGCCCTAGTTCCCTTGCCTATATAAACTATGTAACCTCTCATTTGAGAGGTGTTGGTTCTTTCATAATAAGCATAAACCTTTCTTTATCATTGTGTGTGATTGATCCGACCATCCCTCCTTATCTCTTTCGTTCTATCATACATCTACATACTTGTGTTCATATCATGGTGACCTAACATCTACTAATCTTTTCTCTAAGCACATCGACTGCGCCCTAATTTCTGAAACAAAAGTATTTATGATTGAAACTTGATTTTTCTCATAAAACCTTCGTCATATTGCAAAACTATGTTTCTTAAGCAATACACGATTATTTTTCAAATCAATTTTTCATCAATCAGTGAATCTCAATTCGCTGGTTCACTCACTCCGTGTTGTCTACTTTGGGACGCTCCGGTTTGAGAACGGCTATATCAAGCTGTGAAACCCTGTCAAGGAGATTCTTAGGAATTCTACCTAATCACAAGCAGTATTTATACTGATCAACGGGAAACCGTGGTTCTTGCAACCCTATTCAATGAAAGTGAACAAAGACACTTTCGTGCCTTTTATTGCTAACTGTTGTTTGCAGGAACATCAGACGGTTGCAGCTGATCAAATTGAGAAGTCAATACATAACCACATGCTCACACATCACACTCACGTTTAAATAAATCATGATAAGTTCGTCTCTATATTCTGATGTCATCAAGCTATGCTTCCACAACTATGATGCAAAATATCATGATCCAACAAAGTGTGAGCATGTCGGTCCAGAAGTCACAAATATCACATGAAGGCGATACAACAAAGGATGAGTCAGAGATTTACTGTGGCTGATGATCTTGTAAGATATAGGATTTCACAAACACATCAAACCATAATCACTTGAGGCGTATACAAAATGGTTAGAGACAGAAATTTCTAGAGAGAGAAAGGGAAGAGAGTTGGGAACTATGTGAAACAAAGAAAAATGGTATTGAAGCTCCAACCCTCTACCTTGGGAGGTAGAGGGTATTTGTAGTGTCTTACAATAAACGCCTCCTACGGGCTATGGATCAGGCATACATTGGGTAAAGACCCGTCCGTCCTCCACAGTTTTACTTAACTAACATCTCACTAACATTAAATAACTACGACTATGAGCTTTCTAATGATTACATATACTTGAGGTGACCGACACTTTAATGACTGAATTTTCTAATTCCTAACAATCTCCCCCTAAGGGATGTCACCTCAATTTACACAGAATACAAACAGATATTACATTAAGATTGTTCTTGAATTCTTGTTTAAGTTCTTTGCTCAGTAGCTCGTAGTCTTTGATTCTTCATGTTATCCATGTTTGAATAATTCAAGTGGAGGTCTTTAACTGATCCACGTGATGATGAGTTTTGAGCCAGCTTTGAGATCATCAGTTTGCGTAAATCTCTGACTCTTCCATTGTGGTGTTGACATTATGTGACGTTGTGACAGTGGACCGACATGCTCACATTCTGGATCATGATTTCTTCTTATCAGAGTAGCGGAAGCTTTAGTTGATTCATGATATTTGCAGTAGCGTAGCAGAAGCATGGAGTGAGAATATCAGAGTCAGTGAAGCACTAATCATGATATCTTTTGAAATGAATGTGTTGTGTGAGCATGCGGCTATGGATTGACCTCTCCATTCTGATCAGCTGCAAACGTTGGGAGTACCTGCATACAACCGTTAGCAATAAAGCGCACGAAAGTGTCTTTGATCACTTTCGTTGAATTGAGGTACACGGCCCACGGTTCCCCGTTGATCAGTACAAGTATTGCCTGTGATCAGGTATAATTCCTAAGAATCTCCTTGACAGGGTTTCGCAGCTGCTCTAGCTGTTCTCAAACCGGAACGTCTCAAAGAAGAAAACACAGAGTGAGTGAACCAGCGAATTTGAGATTCACTGATTGATGAAAACAGATTTGAAAAACAATCGTGTACTGCTCAAAATAAAGTGTTTTTGCAATACAACGAAGGTTTTAAAGAAAATCAATTATCAATCATAAACACCTTTTATTTTTGAAATATTAATACACAGTCGATGTGCTAGAAAAAAGATTTTTAAGCACAACGACCGGTTTTTCAAAGATATCCGTCAATACATAACCTGAACCAGGATTGATTCAAAAATTTGAATCGCCCCATTGTTTCTGTTCAGTTGTCACACGGTTGATCTATTGGATAGATCTCACATGCCACCTACCAAGAGTTTGTTTGATGTTGGCTCTAGAAGGCTTTCCATCTTCATTGTGAATATGTTAGCATATCACTCAGATGTTCTGGCAAAACCACAAGGATAATGCGTAGGACTCTAAAAGTATATTCTCTCTTTCCACATTGTGTGAAACAGAGAGTCTTTATAGATTGTGTCCTTAATGAGATTTATTGATGATCTCGTGGCTCTAGACTCAATTGTGCACATTTGGTTCCTATGTCAGAGACTAGGGAGAGGGTCTCTTTCTTCAATATCAACAATCTCTAAGAGAAAGTCGATAGATTATTTCGGTTCCCCGTGAGAATGAAACAAGTCCTTTTAAGAGGAACTTGAGTAACTTAGGAAGTTGTAGTGTAGTGCATCACTGGGTCCATGATGTCTTGTTTGGAAAACTAGAATGGGGGGTTGAATAGTTTTACCAATTAAAACTTCCTTTTAAACTATTTAGATCGACTTATGTCAATCTATTTGGTTGTGTGTGTTGGATGTTGATAAACAAGCATATTAAGATATGTGATGAAAAGATAAGAGTAAGAAGCACAAAACCACAACGCGAGTATTTATAGTGGTTCGGCTACAAGGACACCTTCCTTGCCCTACTCCACTCCCGGAGTCACCTACTCGAGAGTTCGTAAACACTATACCAATCTCCTTATGGCGGAGAAGCCTTCACAACGTCGCTTAACCTTTTTCCGGTACAAAGCTAAATACCGAGTTCTTTCACACCAAGGCGAACCACACCTACACAACGTCGCCTACCCTTTATATGGTGCTAGGCTAACCACCGAGTTCTTTCACACCTTAGGTGAACTACACCTTCACAACGTCGCCTACCCTTTATTAGGTGCTAGGCTAAGCACCTAGTTCCATTGCAATGGAGTAACTACTACCACACTACACCAAAGACTAATCCCAAAGGAGATCTACTCCTTTACAACATCATCAAGGACATCAATATCCTTGGATCTAATGCTAGTGTGACTAGTACATTGAAACACACCATATCGAATGTACATCTAAGGCACCTGTCACTAATGCCTTTGACTAGATCTACAAGACACCTTTCACTAATGTCTTGTGTCTTTACTTCGAAGAACCTTTCACTAATGCTTCAAGTCTTGACTTCTAAGCACCTTTCACTAATGCTTCTTGTCTTGACTTCTAAGCACCTACCACAAGTGCTTATCCTATAGACGATAGATACCCTTCACTAATATCTTCGTCTTGACACTTGAGACATCTTTCACTAATGTCTTCAACACTACACTTCTTTGAAGAAAGAAAGAGATCATCAACAAGAGGACTTTAGTAGCCTTGATGATGAGGAAGCTTGACAACTCATGGACTTGAGCTTGCTCGACTTCAAAGGTGGTGATCTTGCCTTTAAGAGGAACCTAAAAGATCACACAAAAACAAGACTGCAAACATAGATCTCTTGGATCTAAGGTTAGTGAGATTTAACTCAGAGGGGGAAAGTGTGTTAGAAAGGGGTGAGAAATAATGAAGAAATGGCTCACTATTTATAGAGGAAAAATCCTACTGTTTCCTCGGATCCCACGGATCCCTTCCACTTGGGATCCGGCTAGCACAAAGCCAGGGATCCGTGGAACGCTCCTTTTTGCCCATGGGTATTTTTGGTTATGGGTCATGGGTCATGGGTTATGGGTTGATCCATGGTTTTCTTTCTAGATACAATGTATCTTAAGGATACAATGAACTTGGTTAAGTGGTATAAATAAAACCATGGGTTATGGGTCAAAACCATTTGCTAGTTTTTACTTATTTAGTATATACTTGTTTTTACCCATTTTAGTATATACTTGTTTTTACCCATTTTAGTGTATACTTAGTTAAGTATATGTTATCCCAATATGTAAACACTAGTTGTTGTACATATGTATATCTAAAGCATAAAATCACTTATACTAGTTTTAGTGTTTTATGTGAAAGCGTAAGTGTGTTAGAAAACTATTAGTTCAAACCATTTACGTATTTTATTTGTTTCGTTAAAATGATCTTACTTTTGTTATCGACAAAACATTAGAAGATCGTAAAATATAAATAAACGTTTTTACGGCTTATTTGTATTAACAATCTCCCCCTTTTTGTTGATGACAAAACATAAGATTATTTTAAGGAAAAGCTAAAATTCGTAAACGTTTGAATTTGTAGTTTTTACTTTCTTCTCCCTCTTTTTGTCGAAACAAAAAGTGTTTGAAGAAAAGCAACACATCGTTTTAAAAGTAAAAAGAAATAAAGAGCAAGGTAACGGGAAAGGATCTCGTTGTTACTCCCCCTTGACGAGTCCATCCCTAAGTAAGGGCGTCAAGAAACTAATTCTAATCTAGTTCATTTGCAACTAACTTTTGCAAAAGATTACGTCTATGTGACGGGTGTGCTCCCCCTAGATGATTGCAATTTTTGCAACGGGAAGTCATGAAATATAAATCTAAGGTTGCAAGTAAATTTGCAACGTATTGTTTTGACACCAAGCTCCCCCTAGCTTTAGGGTGTCAAATTCTTCATGTGTTAATTGAGTAACTGCAAAACAAGGGTTAGAAAGCAAGTATAATTCACAATTTCCTGCAAATGTGATTTAAGTTAGTAGAAAGAAAAACTTTCTGTCTTTACGGATCCCACGGTTCCCTCCTAGTAGGGATCCGTCTAGGCAATTCTGAGGGATCCGTCTGGCTAATGACTAAAATCAGCAAAGGTGATATAACAAGAAATCTTATCACATAAATGAGATATGAATACATATGCTTAGAAAAATAACATGTAGCATGTAATTCCATTTAATAAAACAAGAGTTATGATATACATGACTCTAAAAATAAGAAAATAGACAATACATGACTAGGAATTTCTAGACTATCTAACGCTTGATGCTAGGACACCACTAAAATCTTCTAGCTCAAGTTTTGTTTAGGTTTGATCTCGTCAAAACGTTCGAGGAGATGATAGAACATGAAACGTTGGTCTTCTCGTAATTCATGTATCAAACTTTCAACATGTTGACAATGATAGCAATCTTTGTCATGGCTAGGTAGTGGTGGTGGAGGAAATAAAATGGCTTGATGCGAAGGATCAAGTGAAGCGGCTTGCGGAGCTTCAAATGATGGAGGGATTGGTGGAGGTGCATTTGAGAATGCCTCGACCAAGAATGATGGTGGTGGTAAAGAAGTGTCAACTTCCATATGGTCGGGTGGTTGACTTTGATGATTTCTCATAATCCAAATAGGATTATATGATGGAGACGGCGAAAAGGAAGCCGGAGCAAGTGTTGACTCAACACCTTGATTTTGAACCATTATTCCTCCTAATGAGGAGAATGTTGTCGGCAAAAGTGGATGAGACGGCCTAGGAGGCAAGTCCTCTAAATTTTAGAGGTGTGGTGATGATAGTGGTGAAGTAAATGAAATATTTCTAGGAACCAATGGTGATGGTTTAGTGGAGATGATATTGTTTGGCCTAGAAGGTATGGTGGTGTTAGGCATAGGTAGTTTTGTGGGTACTATCCTTTTAGGAATTGGTTTGATTAGATGATGAAGGGTTCTCTCATTTGTTGGTTTGGCGGGAGATGATTCAGTTGAGGAGATTTCGTGTATAACACGAGCCTTTTTCATGGGTGGTTCTTTGGTGGATAAGTTACTACTTGGGGTTTTCCTCATGATGAAATGATTTCAAGAGCTGAAAATTAGAGTGAGAGTGATGACTATGGAGGTCCTAACAAGGTGGTTTATAAACTAAGAGATTTGGCAAGTGCATTTAAGCTTTAAGCCACTAGGATTCATTGGAATGTGATGATTGACATGCACAAGAGTTAACTTCAGAGGTTGGACTGATCTAGGAACTCATTTAAGATGAGATGGAGTGTTTGAGTTAGGAAGATAGGTTGAAATGATTGTTTTAGCAAGATTTGACCTATACTGTCATCCGGATCCCACGGTTCCTTTCTCAGAGGGATCCGTCTAGGCTAATCCTAGGGATCCGGCTATCAGCAGCTATGAAAGAGTGGAAATGATGTTTCTAAAATCTAAGACCTATAACATCTTGAGTGTTTCAGTCTTCCTAAGTTTCTTAAATGAAGGGGTGCTTAAGTACTTGAAGGTGGTGAGTGATGTAGCTAATGATTGTCTTTATGGAAGGATTTAGAACTTTCATGAGTACCAATGAATGAGCAAGGATGACACTAAAGAAGAGAGTGTCAATTGAAGCTAAATGATCCTAGAGATGAGGTTGTGACTTAGGATTGTGTTTTGGAAAATATCCTAATGGTTTTGAGATGGGAAAACTAGGATTTGATCAACTTTGATCAATTTTGAGGTGGGGTTTGATTTATGATCAATTTTGTCATAATCGAAAGATTTCTAGCCTAGATGTGAGGGGTCAAATAAAAAATGAAGTGTGAGTTTTGAGAGCGGAAGAGTGATGGATTAAAACAAAGTGATAGATCTATGAATATCTTAGAGTGTGATCTATTAGAGTTGGAATGAGTAGGAAGGATCAACCTATCTTGATAAGGACTTAATCTACCTTAAGACACTCTGTTTAGCTTAGTGTGAGGTGTTCTAAGGATGTGTTTGACATACAATGCTTGCAATTGCATTTTCTGTTTGTCGGATCCCACGGTTCCCTCCTAGTAGGGATCCGTTTAGTACAACATTTGGGATCCGTCCATCTGCTAGACAGAACCTTTACTAAAGGTATGCAATGATCTTGACAATGCATTATATTCCAAGTTTTGTTTAAAGGAGTTCTAAAACTAAGATATCAAATATAAGATGTTTTATTTCATGAAAGAAATAGGATTACATTGATAAATAACGAGTAGAGTAGAATTAATCCTATTTGACTACTACTAGGTTCCTTGAGTGTCTTCGCTAGGAGGATCATTATGTGATTGATGGGTATTGGTGGAATCAAGAATGAAGAAAGTTTTCATGAGAGATATGTTTAGCGGTTCCATCATCTTGTTCACAAGTACGTACAACGGACTTTGAAATTGAGGATGGAAGTGCATAACATTGTGATAGAGGCGTGTCAAGAACATTCCATAAGGGATGAGTTTATTCTTGGAGCCTTGAAGATTTGCAATTCGCCTTGCGAAGAAGTAGGCGAGATTGTATGGTTGTTGTGTTAGCAAACAGTACAACATGTGAGCACAACAAGCGGGAAGAATATCTCGATTTCCCCTAAGACTCCAAACATTTTCACGTAAAATGAGAGCAAAAGGCTTGTACTCTTCTAGGATATCCCGTGTATGGATAATGTTTGGATTGGAGTAATATGGTCGAGGTTTGCATATTATGCGATTTAAATCTTCCGGAGAGGGTATGTGTGAACAATATGGACTATTTTCTTCACGAAAGTTGAAGAGAGAATCAAGAGACCAATCTTCGGTGAAGGCACATTGTCCATGATTTGGAATCCGGAGGATGTGAGCAAAATGCCCAAGGGTTAGAGTAAACTTTTGGTTTTTGATATAAAACCAAAGAGATAGAGAGCGATCCTCGTTACGAACGAGTTCGACTTGACGAAAGAATTCCATTAGGAACCTTGGACATATCTTCTCGTTGATTTCAAGAAGACATTCTAGTCCTATTGCTCGGAAGGAGGTATTGATACCTTCTTCGAATTGTAGATAGGTGTCTACAATACGTCCTTCATGGAAGTGACGGGTTTCGAGATTGTTGAACCCACGGACATGATTGCCAGGTGTGTTGGGTTCAAGAGAGATGTTAGGAGTATAGACGCTAGTGAGTGAAAAATCAAACTCGTATTCATGACTTTTCTCCTTTTTTTTTCATCATACCTAAGCACTCTACACTATCTAGTAGATTGTCCCTGGGTAGATCCCTCCGGCTCTGGCGGGATCGTGGAAACGAATACCTAGCCTAACCATCCTTATAACACCATGCATAAAACAAATTGGTCGGTCTTTTGGTATTGTTCATCAGCCATTGGAACCAATTAAAAACCATTTGAAAAACAATCCAAGTACTTGTGATATATTATCAAAGCATTTTGTACCTGAATCGTTTATGATATTTTAGAAAATGGCTCCCCCTCAACATGTGCATCATATGTTTGAAATCATTTTGGCACATGGAGGCAAGAGGAAGAATTCACTTCTTTTGATAAATATTTTCTAAAAATATCGACATCACTTTCCCGATCAAAAATCAGTGATTCATTTACAGTTAAAGATGTTTTCGGGAAAGAATGTGGTTTTCAATAAAGATTGCTCCCCCTCAATATGTGCATTGAGATTTAAATGAGTTTTGCACATATTAGGGAAAACCTGCACTTTGAAACAAATTAATCACGTTTCAATCCTTTTTGGTTTAAAAAAGATGCTCCCCCTTAGCATGTGCATGGAAAATTTGAAATCGTTTGGCACATGAATGGTGGAGAGTTTGCTAAACACTTATAAAACCAATTATCGAGTTATCAGTTTAAATCCAATTTAAATCACAAATTCTCCCCCGATCACAATCTTCAACTCATTTGAGATTTGTGATCTTTATAGATTTAAATTGTTTTAGAAAGCTTTTGAGAAGAATTGTGACTTGCTTATGAAAACATTTAACCGATAAGGATCAAATCTGAGACTTTAAACTCCACGGATTAAACATGCTTTGATTATCTAATGAAAACATAACAATAGCCAAGGTCTTGAACCACTTGTTTAAAACATTGTTCATTTTGCTTATCCAAAAGTAGACCTTGCTCGTTCACGTGCCAATTGTTTGAAAAATACACTTTTTAATTCGATTGAAATCATTCTCCCCCTCAATCAATGACACAGGTTGTTGATTGAGAGATAGAGATTTTGACAGATGATAAGCACAGATGATTTTCAAAAAAATAATAGAGTACGAGGTATTTTCAAAGCAATTTTGTTTTCATTAGATGACAAATATTTTTCAGAAGAATCATTAGACGGAAAATATTTGGAAAGAAAACATTTGTCTTTTTGGTGACAAACATTTTTTTTAAGAATCGGAGCATGAGATTTGAAAAATAAGATTAAGCATGACTCTGTTCTTTACTTTTAAAACGGGTTACTGCCTGAAATGACAATAAACCACCATTTTTCTCCGCCTCATTTTTTTTAAAACCATATATGTACATTCGAAGAACATCTAATAACCCGTGACATTCTTTGAATGTCAACACAAAGTCCGTAGATGATATCGAATAATAATAAAAAATAATAAAGAACATGACAAAATAACAATATTTTTTTTGTGGGTTTTGAAATTTTGTATTTTGCTTTTTGAATAAATATATACAAGAGATAGATGAAGAAGAAAAAATAAACCATTTTTACTCCTCATCTTCCTCTTGAACACGTTTGAGTGTTTCCGGTTGTAGACTCTTTAGACCAAGTCGTGGAAGGATAAACTCAAAACGTTCTCTAGGAAGAGCTTTGGTGAAGATGTCTGCTAACTGGTATTCAGCCCTTACAAAATAGAGTTCTACCACACCTTTTTCCACTTGTTCCCGAATGAAGTGATGTCGAATGTCAATGTGCTTTGCTCTTGAATGTTGAACGTTGTTGCAAGAGAGAGCAATGGCACTTTTTTCTATCACAATACATAGGGATTTTGTTGAATTCAAAGCCATAGTCAGATAATTGGGATCTCATCCATAGGATTTGAGCACAACAAAATGACATGCCTATGTATTCAGCCTCTGTAGAGGATATAGAAGTGCTTATTTGTTTCTTTGAAGACCAGCTCACAAGCTTATCACCCAAAAATTGAGTACCTCCAGACGTACTTCGACGTGTATCTTGACACCCTGCATGGTCTGCATCTGCATATGCTGTTAGTGACATACCGGTGTCCTTCGGGTACCAAAGACACATGTTGATGGTTCCTTGGAGATACCGAAAGACCCGTTTAACCGCTTCAAGGTGCTTTTTGTTAGGCTTAGCCTGGTATCTAGCACACATGCATACAGCGAACAGAATATCAGGTCTACTGGCTGTGAGGTACATCAGGGATCCAATCATACTTCGATATTTCGTTTGATCTACCATGATCCCTGAGTGGTCCTCATCCAGTTTGGTACGTTCCACCATGGGAGTGTCAACGGTGTCACAAGTGTCAAATCCAAATTTCTTTAAAATTTCATTTGCATATTTAGATTGATTAATAAAAATGCCTCCGGAACTTTGTGAAATTTGTAATCCCAAGAAAAATGACATTTGTCCCATCTTTGACATTTGAAATTTGGAGCCCATCTCCTTAGAAAAACGGTCACATTCATTAGGGTCAGTCGAGGAAAAGATAATATCATCAACATAGATTTGAACGTGAATTAAATGTTTGCCTGACTTTCTGGTGAACAATGTCGGATCAACTGCTCCTTTGCTGAATCCATTGGATAGAAGAAAATTTGATAGCGTATCATACCATGCCCTTGGAGCTTACTTCAAACCGTAAAGAGCCTTCTTCAAGCGATAGACATGAGTAGGATGCTCTGGATTCACAAAACCTTCAGGTTGGCTGACGTATACAACTTCTTTAAGATCTCCGTTAAGGAAAGCCGTCTTTACATCCATCTGATAGACTATCATGTTCTTACTTGCAGCATTAGCCAAGAAGATTCTGATTGCCTCGATACGAGCAACTGGAGCAAATGATTTTTCAAAGTCAATACCCTCCTCTTGACGATATCCTTTTGCAACCAATCGAGCCTTGTTCTTTAAAACATCACCATGCTCATCAAGTTTTACTTTGAAGATCCACTTTAGAGCAATGATCATAGCACAGTCAGGAGCAGGTAATAATTCCCATACATCAAGTCGATCGAACTAATGAATTTCTTCTTGCATGGCATTAAACCAGCTGTCTTCATTCATGGCAGTTTTAACATCTTTGGTTCGACCTTCGATAGTATGGAGTTGAAGAAGCACCATAAGGCATCAGTTGCAAGTTGTTTGCGAGTGGATACTGGACGAGAGGGATTTCCAATGATGTTGTCCAATGGATGATCATGAGTCCATTTTCTAAGGTGTTCGTGTGGTTGTTGTTGAGGAACTGAAGTAGCAGAGTCGATTTCTCTTGAAGAAGATGGTTCTGATGATGATTCAGGAGCAAATATTTTTTCAAATGGGGCATCTTCAGGAGTAGCAAAGGGATTCTCTCCATCAAGGGTGCCAGAAACAATTCCATGATGTACACTCGATGATTGATGATTTGTTGATGAGACAGAGTGATCAGCAGCAGGTGCTTCTTGACTTAACGACATAGAAACTGAAGGGTTAACTTCATTGACAGGGATAGGAGCAGCCTCTGTTGATGGAATCGGCAGATCATTAGCAATTGGCTCATAGTGTTCATCAAACATTGGATCAAACAGTTTCTTCAAGACATCTTCTGACGGAGGTACATAAGGAGTTGCTGGCAAAGAATCATATACAAAAGTAGAACTGATGGGACTACTTGATGATGCGGGTCCAGAACTGGGTTGTCCTTGAGCCATTGGACCGGTCAGCTCATCGAACGTAACGTGAATTGTTTCCATGATATTTCGGGTTCTTTTGTTGTAGATTCGGTATCCTTTTCTGCTAGGTGCATATCCTACAAATACTCCAATGTCCGCTTTAGCTTTAAGTTTGCCTAATTCTTGGCCCTCATTACTTGGATAACACAATGCACCAAACACACGAAGGAATGAAAGATTAGGTTTTCGATTATGGACAAGTTCATATGGATTTTTTCCATGAGAAGGGTGAATAAGGGATCAATTTTGAGTGTAGCATGCAGTGGCAATGGCTTCAGCCCAAAGAAACATTGGAACCTTTGAGTAAATCAGCATTGTTCTAGCGGCTTCCACAAGAGTTCGATTTCGTCTTTCAACTACACCGTTTTGTTGAGGAGTTCGTGGAACACTTCTTTGATAACTGATTCCAACACTTTCATAAAACTCACTAAGTTCTTTGTTAACAAACTCAGTTCCATTGTCTGTTCTGATGATTCTGATAGTTTTGTTAAGTCAAACCTGCAGCTGTTTGATAAGTTTGATGATGATATCTGGAGTTTCATCCTTTGTCCTCAAGAACTTAACCCAAGTAAATCGGGAGTAATCATCAACCACAACTAACACATATTTCTTCCCGTAAATGTTCTGCACTCTCATGGGTCACATAAATCCATGTGAATGGTATGAAGAACTTCTGTAACTGAGTTTGTAGGTTTAGGTTTGTGGGCATAATTCTTGCTTTTTCCCAATTGGCATGCTGAACAAAGATGATCCTTTTCATACTTTAGTCTAGGTAAGCCTATTACTAAGTCCTTTATGGAGAGATCATTTATGGTGCCAAAGTTCAGGTGATTTAGACGATGATGCCATAACCATGACTTTGTTTTAGAAGCCTTTGACAACAAGCAGATCAGAGAAGACTTCATCATATCTTCGATAGAGATGGTGTATAGATTTGAACCACGTGTTCCTTTTAAGAGTTCTTTACCATCAAGTTCTCTAACGAAACAAGTATGTTTTCTGAAGGCCACTTCTAGATCAGAATCACAGAATTGACCGACAGAGAATAAGTTATGACCAAGACCTTCAACGTAATATACCCTGGAGATAACACTATCACCGACAACATAGTCTCCTTAACCCATAATTGCACCGAAATGATCATTCCCGAATCTAACAGTCCCGATAAATTTACTCACAAAGTTCATGAGCCGTGACCGGTCTCCAGTCATATGCTTGGAACAGCCTAAGTCCAGGTACCACAGAACGATTTGAACGATCTGCAATTGAACACAGACAAGAATGGATAACTGGATAATTGGGATCCCCATGCAAGAATGGGTTCCATTTGGTTAGTAACAGTGATTGGAACACCCACATCAGAAGTAGAAACAATGGAATCATCAGGGATAGATGCAATGCTAGTGTCCGTATTTGACCTACTCAAAGAATGTTCACTTCTTAAAGGAATAGTTCTACCAGTAGGCATCCATTTCCTAATGGGCATTGATCTAGATAATTTAGGGCACATCTCATTGAGATTGAATTTGTGGCCAGTAGGTATCCACTGATAACCTATGTTACTAAATTTCCTTCCTGTGGGTTTCCAATGTTTTCTAACCTTCTTTCGCCATTGCTTTCTAGCCTTCTTAGCTTGATTTTTTGTATTCACTATCTTAACAGGGCATTTAGCAGCATTAATCAACTCATTCACACCACATTCATGATTAGTAACAGAAACCAAACAATAATCATTACATGTTTTGCCAAAAGTAGCCGAATTCGAATTAATTACAGTACGCTTATAGCTAATACTAGAATCAACACGATTCGTTTTATTCAACTCAAACTTAATGTTCCTAGGGTGGTCTTCTACTTTCTTCCATTGCACATTCTTAGCTTGCGAGGTCATATCTTGCTTTGTATTGCCTGACGGCTTTGACCCGCTTGCCTTTGTGTCATTGATTACTCTTGTAGAGGGAATTTTGGGAACATTAGTTGGTTGGGCTACCTTATGCATTACAGGTTTAGAAGTGCTGGGATCTGAGCTAGTTGAAGGCATATTAAAATTCACTTTCTTAATGCTAGGCATAGAAGTGTTGGGATCTGAACAACTAGACGGCATATTAAAATTCACTTTCTTAATGCTAGGCATAGAACAAGGCATCACAGCTTTACCTTTCTCAAAAAAAGATTTAGGACAGGTTGCTCTTAAACAGTCTAACAGCTCTTGAGATCGTTTGGCCTGAATGCAAGCAAACCTAATTTCTCTATCTAGTGGCTTATTTATGAAATCCTCTTCTACGATCTCTCGGAGACATTCTAGACTATCCTTAATGTAAGCGAAATAGTTATAAACCCAAGTTCGTTATTTCTAAGATGAGGAGGAATGTATTTAACAGTCACAGTATATTTAGAGTCTGCAGATGACTTTGATGCAACATTCTCATTAAAGACAAGCGGCATTTTCCCTTTTACCTGACTCCTCAGATTCTCAATTTCCTTTTGTAAAGACGTTATTATTTCGTTGTTTTTGTCACGAGTGACTTTCATTGAATCATATAACTCTTTAAAGTGTTGTTTCACCTTTTCATTTTCTTCTAGAAAACTCTCATTTTCCTTTTGTAGAACGTTAACCAAGTTTTAAAGATGAAAAGTCTGAGAACTCTGAGAATCTAAAGGAGGAGGCATTTGGGAGCCTGTCACATTGTTCTTTTCACCCTTTAATTGTGAAATTTGGGTTCTCATTTTTCTGATCGTTTTACAATGAGCTCGAATCTGTTCATCACGTTTGCTAATTTCAAAAACTACATCAAATTCAGGAGCATCCAAGGATGTCTTGATATTTGAGGTTTTAACATTTTCTTTTAGATGTTGGTATTTTAATTGCAAAGCAAGATGCTCAACTTCCAATTTAGAAAATTGTTTCACCAGGTTATCATGATCATCCCGTTCAAATTTTTCATGCAATTTAGAGTTAGTTTTCTCAAGCTCAATGACACGATCGTAGGAGACTTTCAGAGCAACATATAATTCATGAAATTGAAATGCATTAATTGAACAATTCGTGGCAGTGTAAAACACATCTTGAGTGATACATTCAGAAATCAGATTCTCATTTAAGGTATGCAAGTTTTTCCTCTCAATCTCATTATATTTTAATTCTTGCTCATAGTCATTGACCTCAACTATCATTGCATCAAATTCCTTTTCCATTTTTTTAATATCTGAATCCGTCCCCTTTTTAAGACTCTCAAATTGACCTTTTAATTGTTTAAAGAAAGGCATGACGTCAGTTAAATAACATTCTTTAGTTTGCTCAAAACCCCTCTCCCCTTTAGTTATCCCAGTAGGTGTGATCCTTTTCTTACATGTCTTCTCAAAATCAACAAATAATTGATAAATGACATACTGACTGATTAAGGTCTTGCTCTTAGTGGGAATAGAACTAGGAACTAAATGCATTGGTGTATTGGGGGGATATACAGTGGTAGGCAGCATTCTCCTACATGGGGGATTCTGTTCAACAAACTCATCAGCTTTTTTCATGTCCATATCCTTTTTCCAGAACACTTGTTCAGGGGTCAGTTGTGTTTGAGGTCTAAACTTGTTAAATGCAATCCAATTATCCTTAGCATAGTTGGGTGTTTTATAACTGATTTTCTTTTCTATGCATGAAGGGCTCTTAAGTTTTTCATCCAATTTCTTTCTAGTGACTTCTTCAAACTGCCTATCTTCCTCAGTATTCTCAGCGCAACTAGGTTTCTGTCTAGGCTTAAGGATTTCATTGCCATCATAAATTACCTTTTGTGCTTCTCTAGCTTTCTTACAAGCCTCAGGGTTTGGTTCATTAACTAATGCAACACTATGTTTGTCACTTAGAACTCTATGCTTAGTGATCATGTGAGCAGTCTGAATGGTGTTTCCTTGTACGTACAATTTATTTTCAAGTTTGTTTTTCAAAGTTTTTAGGTTGGAAAATTCATTTAAAAGTTTTGATTCCTTAGCATTAAATTCTTGCTTAAGCACTTTCACATTTTCTTAAACTTCTTGTTTTTGCTTAGCAGTTTTATTAAGCTTTTCTTTTAAGGAATCTAGCTCTTGCTTTAGTATTTCTTCCCTAAAGCTACTTTTACTAATAATTGTACGCATTTGGTCATCCATTTCCTGCTCACGAGTGGTTAACTCAAACTTAGCGCGTTGTTCATAAATGCCAACTTGTTCTTTATAGGCATTAAGTTCAGAGATAACAGAATCATCAGGGGCACATGGAGTGAATTCATCAAAGACATAGTCATCATTGACTGCAGAAGATGCATCACTTGGTTCAATCACACTTTCACTTTGGATCACATATTGATCATAAGGGACAATATTACTATTACCCATATTAACAATATCTGTTTCACAAGTTTCATGTGATTGCACTTTATCATGTATCTTTTGCTCATCAACTTCATCATATAATTTTAACCTTTGAGATGATTGATTCTTTGGATGGACCAGCTTGCTTAGATGATGAGACCTTTGGAGAGACCATTGGAGAAATGCTAGCCATGAAGATTGTCTGGGCAGTAGGTTCATCATCGACATCAGAGTCATATGCATCACAATCGGCAACTTGAAAGGCATTTTGATGATTGTGACCTATTTCCTGAATTGGATGCTCATCAACATCTGCATCATATGTCTTAGCATTCCCCTCTGCAAGAAACAACAACTCTTCTTCATCCAAAACAGCACCATTTTCTTGAGCTTGCACAAGCAACATCTTGTCTCTGAAGTATTCTGCATTTTGAGGGCGTTTTGGAGATGTGCAGTTCCTTGCAATGTGTCCATCACCACCACAGTTGTAGCACTTGACTGGCTTCACTTGTCCCTGATTTGCATTTCTCCCACGATTCTGATTTGTCACATACCCTCCACCTACTCCACCTCTTCCCTGTTCATACTGCCTACCTTGAACTGGTTGCACCATAACCTTTCCATCTCTGATAGTAGCTTGATTGTGTGGGTTGGATGCTGTTCTGAGGTTATTGTTTTTGTGAGGAGTGGTATTCAGATTTTGACTAACCATGAGAGACAGTTGATTGATGAAGTTTTCCATGATTGTGTTCGAGTCTGGAGGTTTATATGCTGGATCAGGAATGAGCTTGCAGTTACCATTACCCGTAGGTATGACTTGAGAACCTTTGGTGGTAATTTAAACATTTGTTTAAAAGGCTGTTGAATCATTTGAAGAACTTGTTTCTCCCTGTTTAGTTTTGAACTGATCAAGAATCCTTCGTTCAAACATAGCATGTCTCTCATTCTGAAAAAGGAAGGCATACAATTGCTCATAGTTGGTGTTCTTCAATCCTTTGGTTAGCTTCACAGAGGTGACAAATTTGTGCAATTCGGGATTCATGTTGTTCACAAACTTTGAATTCAGCTAAATATTTGGCATGGTCATTTTGATATTCCTCATATCATTCACAAGCTTGTGGAATCTCACGTAATATTCATAGACACTTTCTTCTGGTTTCATCTTAAAGTGCTCAAATTCATCATACAGCTGTGATTCTCTGTCTTCCTTAGTTAATTCAGAACCCGAGAGAAGCATCTTGACATTATCCCAAACCGCCTTGGCTTCAGTGTTGTGATTGATAAGCTTGTAGATATCTTTTGGAAGACCCTAAAGTATAATGTTTGAAGCCCTGATATCAGCATCGAATCTCTTTTTCTCTTTATCATTGAGCTCATCATACGTCTTTGGTCTGTCCAATCCAAAGATCATTGTTCCATCTGCAGCAGTATCATTTATGTCTCTTGTAGTCTCAATCTGATAAGGTCCTTCATCAATTGATTTGAGAATGTTGACCCTATTTTCCTTTCCCAAACAGTACAACCTGATTCTTTGAGCCCATAAGTCATAATCAGTTCTGTCAAGCATAGGTGGTCGAGTATCTGATCCATCTGCTTGAATGTCCTCAGCTACAGAAGAAACGATCGTAGGCACGTTGTTGGACATGATTACAAGTTCTACGGGATTTTACTATTCTTTGATTAAACCGGGAAATTGATTCTTTCACGGGATTTTACTAAACCGAAAGAACAACCGAAAAATGTAGCACGAAGAAGTGACAAGTCTCAATAGACAAGTAGCTAAACAGTCAACTCGCTTTGGTAACAACTCGCTAAACAGTTAACTCGCTTAAAAGACAAGTCGCTTAAAGAAACAACTCGCTTAATAGCCAAGTCGCATACAGAGTCAACTCGCTTAACCACCAAGTCCCTTAAACCAACTCGCTGACAATACAACTCGCTTAATAGCCAAGTCGCTTTAAAATTCAAGTCGCTTAAAGAAACAACTCGCTTAATAGCCAAGTCGCATATACCAACTCGCTGCTAATACAACTCGCTTAATAGCCAAGTCGCTTATAACAACTCGCTTTTAATAACAAAGTAACTCGCTTCCAAGAAATGCAACACCGTGGCGCAACTCGCTTCGTACACTTTTCAAAAACAACCACTTTATCAATAAAAAACAACCAAACCACAATGATTTAAGCCTTTCAATTCAAAACCTAAACACATATGATGATCCTAAACACAAAAGTACAATCAAAATTCAAACTTTAACAATAGAAATTGTCCAAATGATTCAAACTCTCCTAAACACTTATAACCCCAAAAACCTTATGAAATCCACCAAAACAAAGAGCATGAAAGATGAGTGATCAAACCATGGCTCTTGATACCAATTGTAAGATATAGGATTTCACAAACACATCAAACCATAATCACTTGAGGCGTATACAAAATGGTTAGAGAGAGAAAGTTCTAGAGAGAGAAAGGGAAGAGAGTTGGGAACTATGTGAAACAAAGAAAAATGGTATTGAAGCTCCAACCCTCCACCTTAGGAGGTAGAGGGTATTTATAGTGTCTTACAATAAACGCCTCCTACGGGCTATGGATCAAGCATACTGTGGGTAAAGACCCGTCCGTCCTCCACAGTTTTACTTAACTAACATCTCACTAACATTAAATAACTACGACTACGAGATTTCTAATGATTACATATACTTGAGGTGACCGACACTTTATTGACTGAATTTTCTAATTCCTAACAGATCTCGAATAAAAGCTCAAAGATCACCAAGTCATGGATCAGTTAAAGACCTCCACTGAAAGTACAAAGCATGCGGACTTTGAAGAATCAAAGATTACGAGCTACAAAGCAAAGATCGTGTAATTGAATGCTAGAACTCAAAATGTAATATCCAGTTTTAATTGAGGTGTCCTCCCTTAGGGGGAGATTGTTAGGATTTAGTAAATCCGTAAGTGAAAGACTCAGTCACCTCAACTATTTGTAAGCATTAGAAAGCTCATAGTCTTAGTCGTTTAGTTATTATAAGTAGTTAGTTAAGTAAAACCGTGGAGGACGGACGGGTCTTTACCCACTGTATACCTGATCCACAGCCCGTAGGTAGCATTTTATGTAAAAACTATAAATACCTTCTACCTCCCAAGGTAGAAGGTTGGAGCTTCATAATATACATTTACTTTCTCTCACAAGAAGTTCCCATTCTCTCCATTTTTCTCTCTCTAGACTCAAACATATTCAAACCTTGATCATTGTGTTAGTGTGTTTATGATAACCAATATGTTACAACATGACAGTTTTTTACCATTCCAATAATAGTTGGGAATTTCAATTTCATCGTCAATATTTAGTTGTTTTGTTTCCTCGATTAATTCACCTTACATTTTTCTACTTCAACTTATCCCTCTTAAACTCTCTTTACATATAAAAACCATCTTAATCTCTACTTATGATATTTTTGGCTACTCTATATTTACCACTTTACGAAGGTTAATGATAGAGTTCAATGGAAACTAAGAACTTTGACGGCTGGTTTTCCAACTTTCCAGGATTTTTGATGTTTCCAAGGAGATGGTTGCAGTAACAACCAAGACATTATCGGGTTAGTACTTTGATTCTAAAACACCAACAATCTTCTATGAATGTTTGACTGGTGTCTGAAGTGTCTCAAGTCACCTACAAGATGCAGGGCAATCAAAATCTTGTCAAGCCTCATTGCTTGAACCAAGTGTGTGAACTTGACCAAACCATCCTTATAAGTGCACATGGTTGTTTATCAACAATAACCACTATCACTGCACTTTTTCATCCACATCCCCATCTTGATTACATCTTTTTGTGTGAAGCATCGTGAATGAACCTAGTCGTTTATAAATAAGATGCTTTAACTACGATTGTATCTACTTGAATGTGGGTGTAGATCTTTCAACTAAAGGGGTATCATTACTAGGATATAGTTTTGGATCACCAATGTCACATTTGCTACAAAGATGCTAGATTGAAAGATGAGGTGATGGATGCAAGCACTTATATCATGTGTTTGAATTGGCTTTTGTGTTCCCCAACCGAAGTTTCCCAACTTTTCAATGCAAGCACCTAATCATCTCATTAATCATCTTCAGGATGTTTCAACTACGGTTGCATGAATCATATAAGTTGATCTATACATTATTATGTAATTAATGTAATAATTTGTAAATTAATATTTTTTGACTTAATGAAATTTATTTCTAATATAATGCGTAGATGTTGCTATTTAATGTGTGTGATGTTAACATAATTTATGATGACTTTTATTAAAAGCAAACACTAGATAAAAACATACATTAATTTAAACTAAAGACACTCGAAACAAACATTCAATATATAAAGCTACAACATCAAAGATTTTTAGTTGTGTAATACTTAATGTCTCTTTTTCTTTCTTCAACATTCCTTTGAAGCTGTTGAATCTCAATGTGTAGCATACGGATTTGTTTTTCTTATTTAGCTATTTTTTTCATCAGTATCGCGACATACCTCTTTTCTACACGACAAAGATGTCTTCTGATTGCGTCAAACTTGATATCATACGGCTTTCATCAATGTCTGAAATTGACGAAGATTCAGAATTTGGCCTCGACGGTGAGGTCATTTGTTAAGAAGAAGCAAGGTATAATTTACCTTTATAATTAAATGGTTGGTATACCTACGGTTGAAAATCTATCTAGGTAAATGTGTATAAATAGGAGTGTATTTACATTTATTGTTTTTTGCAATGAAATTGCAATCACATTGTAACAAGAGAAAACAAATAAAGTTGCATTGGATACTGCAAAATCTACATTTAATTGGACGTTTTATATTATTAACTGTATCTAATATTATTTACCCAAAAGTATAAAAGAAACTGGACAATGATAAAAAAAAAGAAAGTAAATGACTCTTATTCATTTTAAAATATATGGGAGAAATACAGTAGATCATATAAAGTTCAAGAACAAAACATTGACATGCATGCTACTTAATCATAGTTAATGAACAAATCTTCAAGAAAAATATCTTTCGCAGCAATCAATTTGCCAAGTTTCGTTAAGGGTGCGTTTGGTGTGCGCCTATCGGAATGGATCTATGGATTTCATTCCGATTAATGGTGTTTGTTTAGTTGGCCGGGAATGAAATGAGTATATCATAGTCATAGATTCATTACACACTAATTTGGTGTCTATGAAATTCATTCCCGCGGACCTCTCTTTTTTCCACTACAAAATTCAAATATATATATATATATATATATATATATATATATATATATATATATATATATATATATATATATATATATACTTTTTCATTCCATATTTTATCAACCAAACATAAACAATCGTAATGATACATTTTTTCATATCCATTGTCATTCTACCCCATACCAAATCCGATACCCATTGTGATTCCTAGCAACAAACCAAACGGGCCGAAATTCTCAATACATTCTTCCAAAATAGTCGCGTCACGCCTTATAAAGTCATATAATACACAACAACTTCCCTGTAGCATTTTTCACGACAATAGTCTAGCTGTTTGATCTCTTTGATCTTTTCGTTTTTTTTATTTTACTGCCCCCTACAAAGTAGAGACCTTTTCTAGTAGTTTGCCCTTAAAGTACTGCCTTTTACCAGACCATAATGAACTCGCTTAGTTTCTCAACGACACGAGACTATGTTGTAGAACCCACTGGATCCATATTTTTTGGTTTGGAGTTTGGGGTTTTTGTAGGGATTTTTTTTTATAATTATTTGAATGGAGATATGAAACCTTTTATAGAAAGGAAACTCGGGGGAGGCGGAAGAATACAAAAAGTCGTCATTAAAATTACGAAATGATTGCGAATGTGAAACAAAACTTGTACTTTTTTATTTAAATTCATATTGTGAAACATATACTATGAAACATCTGCAAAATATAACCTTAACTTTTCAGGTTTCCATATATAACCACGTTCATAATTCAGCCAATTTATCCCATCTTTGGATACATTTACCAATAAATGCTTCATTCATAAGGCATTGACTACTTCTTTTTAACGGCAGATTACAAAGAGTTTTTACAAGCATTAATGGGATCATAGATCCAGTCATACCACAATGGGTTTAACTTCTTTTTCCTATGTAAAATCCAAGTGATGATAGCACCTTGATGTCTTCAACCAGAGTTTCCTTACGAGGAGGTTTGAGATCGAAACATATTCGGTTCCTATGTCTCTAAATTATCCAATTTGTTATTTGAACAACTACATCAAAGCAAGCTTTTGTTACTTTTTTAAGGTTGATCGTGTCTTCCCATGAAATAAAGCTAAAAAGATGGTTGGGATATTCTCTAAAACCCCACCAAGACGCCACTTTGCTCCACAATCAGCTGCCATAGAGCACTTAATAAATAAATGAAGTGATGTCTCTTGGTCATCATTACACACCGGGAAATGAGTTGAGTTGATGTTGATCCCACGAGTATCTAACTTGCACCTAGTTGGAAGACGATCAAGATCGAGTCTCCAAGAATGAACATCAACCTTTATAGGCAAGGACTTGTTCCACATAATCTGATTGTCAATGGATGGTAAAAGGTTTTTGACAATCTTGACTTGAAGGGATGCAACAGAGTATATCCTTAAATTATCAAGAAGACAATCCCACGTATCAAGTTCTAATGATGGAGATAAGTCATTAAGTAGATTCAATAGGTCATAAAACTAAACAGCTTTTGGGCCCCACGTTTGGGCCTTCGCAAAAACCAACTATGAGTGACTGGCTCGATAGACGGATTGCATCTATCAGCAATCAAACAATTTTTGTCAACCTCAAGCGAATACAGTCTAGGACAAGATGTACGAAGATCGTACTCTCCAATCCAGTGGTCATTCCAGAAATAGAATGAATTCCCATTTCTGAATTTAGGAGTGAAAATAGAGGGAAGGTTTATATTGAAAATTTTGAAATATTTGTTGAGATTCATAATAGTTTTCCAATGGCTCGGTTTGAGTGTGTTTAGCAGATGGTTATCAACACAATTCCACAGTGGGGACCATGTATATAAGTAATCGTGTGTTTCTAAAGTGAGTTTTGTAGAAAACTAGAAAGGGGGGTTGAATAGTTTTACCAATTAAAACTTCGTTTTAAAATATTTAGATCGACTTATTTCAAGCTATTTAAATGTGTATGTTGGATGTTGATAGATAGATATGGAAATGTGTAATGCAAAGGTAAAGAGTAAGAAACACAAAACCACGACACGAGTGTTTATAGTGGTTCGGCTACAACGACACCTTCCTTGCCCTACTCCACTCCCCGAGTCACCTACTCGAGAGTTCGTAATCACTACAAGATACCAACTCCTTATGGAAGAGAAGCCTTCACAACGTCGCCTACTCTTTTTCCGGTACTAGGCTAGACACCGGGTTCTTCCACAAGGTAGAACCACACCTAACACAACGTCGCCTACACTTTATCCGGTACAAGGCTAAACACCGAGTTCCATTACAAAGGAGGAACTACTACCCAACACTACACAACACCTATCCCAAAAGGAGACCCACTCCTTATTACAACATCATCAAGGATATCAATGTCCTTGGATACAACCTATCTCTATTTGTAAATCAATACACCTTATTGATTGTACACCATTGGAGTCTTTAACTAATGCCTGTTTACTTGATTTCTAGGCACCCTTCACTAATGCCTTTGACACGGACGTTCGGCACCTTTCACTAATGCCTTCTTCCTGACTCTTTTGGCATCCTTCACTAATGCCTTTGACACGGACGTTAAGCACCTTTCACTAATGCCTTCATCTAGACTCTTTCAGCATCCTTCACTAATGCTTTTGACACGACACTTCTAGGGAGGAAGAAAGAACTATCAATAAGAGAACCTCAGTAGTCTTGATGATGACGAAGCATGGCAACTCATGGAATTGAGCTTGCTCGACTTCAAAAGGTGGTGATCTCGCCTTTAAGAGGAACCTAGAGAATCACACAAAAAAAACACAAACTACATAGAGAGATCCTTAGGATCAGAGGTTAGAAGGTTTACAATACTAGGAGAAAGTATGTGTAGAAGTGGCAACCTAAAATGAAGAAATGGCTCACTACTTATAGAGGAAAATTAGCTACTGTTCTACGGATCCCACGGATCCCTTACTTGAGGGATCCGTCCAGTGTAAACTGGGGGAACCGTGGGACGCTCCTCTTTGCCCATGGTTTTTGGGTCATGGGTCCTATACTTTAGACCATGGGTATCCAAGTAGATACAATGTATCTAGTATGTGCAATGTATCTAGTCCATGGGTCATGGGTTAAATCCATGGGTCATGGATAATATCCATTCATGACTTATGCATGGTGTCATGCAATGGGTTATGGGTTATGCTCCATGGGTATGGGTCATGGACTTTGGGTTATACCCAACTACATTCAATGTATTTGATCAATGGGTCAAATACTTAAACTTCTACCCATTATATTACCCATTATAATACATACTAATTATTTATATATCTACTCAATATGTAAACACTAGTTGTTGTACATATGTATTACTAAATCATAAAATCACTATTACTTGTTTAGTGTTTTAGGTGAAAACGTAAGTGTGTTAGTAAACTATTGGCTCAAACCGATTACGTATTTTATTTGTTTCGTTAAAATAATTTTACGTTTGTTATCGACAAAACATTAAAACATCGTAAAATATAAATAAAAGTTTTTACGGATTATTTGTATTAACAATCTCCCCATTTTTGTTGATGACAAAACATAAAATTATTTTAAGGAAAAACTAAAATTCGTAAAAGTTTGAATTGGAGTTTTTACTCTCTTCTCCCCCTTTTGTCGAAACAAAAAGAGCGTCGAAAAGAAACTCACACCTTGTTGTAAGAAAAACATGTTAAAAGAAGGAAAAAATAAAAGTATAGAGAGCAAGTGACGGGAGGTGTTCTCGTCTTAGCTCCCCCTTGACGAGTCCATCCCTTTGTGAGGGCGTCAAGTAAGAAGATATACTAAACTAGTGCATTGCAACTATGTTTGCAAATGGTTTCATCTTTGTAACGAATATGCTCCCCCTTGATGATTGCAATTTTGTAAAGGGACGTCATGTAACATAATCCTAATGTGAAATATATTGCAAATGATTTTGCAATGTATTGCTTTGACATAAAACTCCCCCTAGCTTAGGGTGTCAAAGTCTTCATGTGTATATTGAAAATCTACAAAACAAAGGTTAGAAAACAAGTATATTATGCATAATTTCCTGCAAATGAGACTCAAGTTGGTAGAAAACAAGTCTTCTGTTGCACGGTTCCCTCCTTAGAGGGATCCGTCTAGACAAAGTAGAGGGATCCGTCTGACTGTAAGCAAAATACAGCAATGGTGATGTAACAAATGATGTTAACATCAAAATGAGATATGTATTAAGGTAACAAACATACCCTCAAGACAATATGGCACATAATATGTAATCTCATTCAATAAAACATACGAGAAATGATCTAAAAATCTCTAAAAACTAAGAGAATGATTTAAACATGAAATGTGATTCCTAAACGATCTAAGTTAAGCTTAAGACTAGGACACCACTTGAATCCTTAAGATCACGGTTGTTTAGGTTTGTTGACCTCATCGAAACGTTCGAGGAGGTGATAAAACATGAAACGTTTCTCTTCACGTAGTTCATGTATCAAGCCTTCAACGTGTTGATAATGATAACAATCTTTGTCATGGCTCGAAAAAGGTGGTGGTAAAAATGGAGCGGCTTGATGTAGAGGATCAAGTGAAGAAGGTTGAGGATCCTCAAAAGAAGGAGGGATTGATGGAGGCATGATAACGCTACACGCGTCGTTCGGGGTCAAGTAAACTTCCTTTTCTTCGAGCAAGTTTTATAACACCCTAGGCAGTGAACCTAATCGTTGTAGTGTAGTAATTAGGGTAAGCCACGGGTATTGATATCGTTCTCTAGGGGAATAGAAATGCTAGTAAGGAGTTACTACGCTAAGGTTAAGGTTGAGGAAGATTATTTTTTATCTTTTTATGTTTTATGAAAATGGAAAGGTACGAATCTCGGGTATTGGATTTGGGGGGTTGGTATTTCTACCGATTACTCTACTATTATCTAATTATCTAAACTAAGGTTGTGGGAGTCTATGTCTAATTAATGTGTGCTCGTATGATAGTTTAAAGATGTGTTTACTTAGATTATATTACTCCTTAATTATCTCCTATTGATGGTTGAGTGTCACGTCTTATTCCTAGTTGCGTTGTGAGTCTAAAGTTGTAGGGTATGCGTTTCTCCCTAACTCTTTGAACTTACCAAAGGGTCTTGTCTACAAACCCACTAGGGATTTTAAACTCCTACTCTAAGGCGCTCTTTGGATGGTTTAGCCTACAATTACTCAGGTAATTATATTCTAAGGTTCACAAAGATGAATCAAGCATTAAGTACACAACGAATGACCTATCGCATTACTAGATCATTAATCAACTAAGATAAGAAACAACCAATCAATATTCAATAATTAAGTTTCATACCTCCTAAGCAAACACACAAATAAATTAGCCGGACATGGAGAACATGCAAGCATACACACAAATAATCAAAGACATAATTGAATTAATGAAGTAAAGACTTATCTTGATGTAAGATAGGGTTTAAAACCCTAAAATACTGTACAAGACACCTTAGGTTCGGTTTTAGGTTTTTACTCCAAAGACTCTCCACACAAAGACTGAAAAATTCGGATTCTATATATAAGATTACAATTGCGACGGCGTCACCTTATGTTTAGTGACGCCGTCGTGTCGCCGCCATTAGGGTTTCGTTTTGGCCACGTTAACCTTGCGACGGCGTCACCTTATGTCCGTGACGCCGTCCTCTTCAGCTTCTGACATCGTCTGGATTGCATCTAGGCCGTCTGAGTAGCGACGGCCTACTCTTTCACAACTAGACGTCGTCACTTGAAAATACGAGTTTTGGGTACTGGATCGTCACAATAATTTTGGGACGGCGTCGCCAATAGCACCTGACGTCGTCGCCTTCTAACTTCAGCAACTGTGAGTGCCTCGATTTCGACTTTGGCCATTTTCTTCATATATTCGCGCCTTTTCGTCCAAATAAGTGCCATTCCAGCATTTTGCCTTCACGAGACCTAAAAAGTGAAAAGGAACGATATTAAGCAATAACGGATACAAAAGTGATCAAATAAGGACTTAAACGACCCCTCAAAATGGTACATTAACCGATTTTCGTGTAAACGAACTCCTGTTCGTTTATTGTTCACATCCCTATAAACTATTCCAAAATTTTCCATGGTAAAACTCCCCAGCAAATTCAGGAATAAACTAGTGAAAACATAGGCAATAACGAATTATAGCAAGGAAAAGTGAAAAATCCAGAGCACTTCCGTTTTACGACCTTACCGTGAATAAACCTGCTTTTCCGCGCTTATATACTTCTTTTACCGGTTTCAGCTTTAGCTCCGTGAGTGTCAACGACTTCAATCTTCCGCTGCTGCAGTCCACGATAACCGCTGCGGCAGGGTTT
>BPTQ01000009.1:65303476-65388476 GCA_019973895.1 Chrysanthemum seticuspe
CATACACTTTTACTCTACCATCCTCTACGATAACATCAAAATACTAGGGATTTATAGGCACATCCCTACACTTGAGTTTTTATTACTCTAACACTAATTTGACCCTATTTGAAAAGATCAAAACACTTGGGGTACATTATTATGCAAACAAAGGGAATTTGAATTTTTAACGTTCCATTCCCGTCATTTCATAAACTTTAACTTTTCCCATGAATCCCAATCATCCCAAAACTGTATACAAAGGATATGACTCGACTTAGCAACTTATGCAAGCAACTAGATAATTGAACTAAGGGTTTAGGATGATAACAAACATTTGCACTAAAAGTGAGTGCATAAGGGGTAGGCTAAGGCGATTTGGGTGTATATTTTGGGGTGGGGTGTAAACAATGCTCTTCATTGATATTTCGGAAAAACTGAAACATCACGAGAACCGCGAAAAGGATAGGCTCTGAGGGGTTAACTAGGGGTATCGTGTACTAAAGATGAGTACAACGCAAAGGGTGTGGGAAATTACTCAACCGATGTGAAAGAAGTAATTATATTACAGGTATCAAACAAGGGTTATCCTAATGCCTCTTATCATTTAGTTATTCCTAACTACACAAGTGTAGCCTCACTTGCGATCTCGGAATGCATCACAAAACAAGTTCTAGAATCTAATATACTACCGGTTCACACTCTAAGCATTAAAGATGAATGCTTTAATTCCTACTAATCTAAGGGCGATCCTCACATTTTGGGTGGAATTTGGGTGGTAAAGGGTTTTTGTGCTAGTCATATAACTTCCTATCCATGAGACGCTTATGTTAAGACTAATGGCCCACTCCTATATGTCATGAAAATTTTTAAATTTGGTGCCAAAATTACCCTAACCGACATTTTCTCATGGTTTATTACACAAATACAATTGGACAAAGCAAATAATCAAGGATAAATATAGTTTCAAAGTTCCCGTTTTATTTTCCCTCCCTACACTTAAACTGAACATTGTCCCCAATGTTCCCCGAAAGTATCAAAGTTATGATAAAAGAAGGTAATTAAAAATGAAAGAAACTAATACTCCCCTGATTAGCTCGGTAGGATCCGTGTAAAGTGGTGGTTAAATTCTTTTCAAGAAGAATTATTGCGTGAAAAGCTCCTTCCAATCTTATGTAACTTCTTCTTGACAAACTAAACATGCACACTTAAAGAAAACAAACGAAACCTTCGCGTAAAATCGGCGGTAATAATATATATAAGACTCGATTTAAACTAGGATATAATGCTTGTGGAATGGATGTTTACAGAATTTCTAAGAAAATTAAGACCTGGAAAATTTCAAAAATTTATAAATAGCTCAGAAAACGAGAAAAAAGTAATCTGATGTTTTTACTCCTTCCTGACGCCGTCAGGTTGCAATCCTGACGCCGTCAGGTTATCCTGACAAAAACTGGTCTGCGATTTTCTGGAAAAAATTCTGGAAAATTTACATCTTTAGAATCTGGATAAATTTCTGCAAAAACATTCATTATGACTCGATACAAGCATTTGACTCGAACAAACAAACATAAATATCTTTTAGTTAATTGTTATTCTCATGTTTACGTTTCTTTTGAAAATGTGTGTAATCCTCCCTACACTTATCCCTTATGTAAAATACCTTTATATGCAATTAAGACGAGGTTAAAAACAAAATAAAGCATTTTTACAAATTTAAACATGAGGATAAACAATTAATAAAAGATATAAGACACTAACAAGCAAACAATTAAACATGGGTTGCCTCCCACGAAGCGCTTTTCTTTATTTAAGAGTCTTGTAGCTAGACTCATAGTCGTGCTCCTACGTTTCCTCACCTACCCTCTCGTGCTCATACTTAAGCCATTCCAACGCTCTTTCATTTTTTTTTGTAATCATCTCCTAATTCAAGGCATTTTTTGTAATATCGCTTAGTTTTCTCATATGGGTACCTAAGCCCACTCTGTCTATCCCTTTCACTAAGCAATGGAATAGGGGTCATTCTATTACAAACCTCAATGTCCTTATGTTTAAACCTAGGATGAGCACATGGCATTTGGTAGACGAAATATTCAACTTCATCGGAGAATGTAATTAGACCATCAATCATCCGTTCATTTAACCTAGTCAATTCTTTGAAAGGTTTTCCAAAAATTACTTGAGTGAGGTCCTTATCTATAAATTCTCCTAAGTCTTCTAAGACCATGAACTCTACCAAATAAGCAAAACTTCCGACAAACACGTGCAAATAAATGACTGCTTCAACAACATTGTTCCCTTGATAAGTTAACTCATTGACCTTGACTTTGTTGTAGAGGTCCCTTGAGATTAAGTTTAAAGGTAAGAATGAATTCAAATAAGCATCGAACCCTTCTAGTCCTATTTTGCAAGGGAATTGCATGTTAAAGGGGCCGTCTTTCTCAATCCTACACCTAGGGTCAAAACATTGGGAGGGGTCTTCCTCAATTTCATTAATGACCTCTCCTCTATCAAGTGCCTCACCATAATCAAATTCCTCATCAGAATCGGAGTAATAGAAAGGACTTTTTTGTTGCCAATTTATCTCATTATGCCCTAGGTGATTACCAAAATGGTGAGTAGGTGAAGGGTTTTGTGGGATTGCGTTCTCAATCTCGGGATTGGGAACAGGTAGAGTGAAGAATCTTCGACGGAAGATACGGATCATGTTGAGTGATGGTTTTTACGAACGAGGGTCACGAAGAAGGGGGATAGACTAAGAGAAAACTAAAAAATGAGAAAAAAGTTTACTTGATAGGAATCAAGCAAAGGAACCTAAACGAGGTGGACTACTAACTAGCTATTCTATTCTCCGGCAGCGGCGCCAAAAACTTGATAACGCTAAACGCGTCGTTCGGGGTCAAGGAAACTTCCTTTTCTTCGAGCAAGTTTTATAACACCCTAGGCAGTGAACCTAATCGTTGTAGTGTAGTAATTAGGGTAAGCCACGGGTATTGATATCGTTCTCTAGGGGAATAGGAATGCTAGTAAGGAGTTACTACGCTAAGGTTAAGGTTGAGGAAGATTATTTTTTATCTTTTTATGTTTTATGAAAATGGAAAGGTACGAATCTCGGGTATTGGATTTGGGGGGTTGGTATTTCTACCGATTACTCTACTATTATCTAATTATCTAAACTAAGGTTGTGGGAGTCTATGTCTAATTAATGTGTGCTCGTATGATAGTTTAAAGATGTGTTTACTTAGATTGTATTACTCCTTAATTATCTCCTATTGATGGTTGAGTGTCACGTCTTATTCCTAGTTGCGTTGTGAGTCTAAAGTTGTAGGGTATGCGTTTCTCCCTAACTCTTTGAACTTACCAAAGGGTCTTGTCTACAAACCCACTAGGGATTATAAACTCCTACTCTAAGGCGCTCTTTGGATGGTTTAGCCTACAATTACTCAGGTAATTATATTCTAAGGTTCACAAAGATGAATCAAGCATTAAGTACACAACGAATGACCTATCGCATTACTAAATCATTAATCAACTAAGATAAGAAACAACCAATCAATATTCAATAATTAAGTTTCATACCTCCTAAGCAAACACACAAATAAATTAGCCGGACATGGAGAACATGCAAGCATACACACAAATAATCAAAGACATAATTGAATTAATGAAGTAAAGACTTATCTTGATGTAAGATAGGGTTTAAAACCCTAAAATACTGTACAAGACACCTTAGGTTCAGTTTTAGGTTTTTACTCCAAAGACTCTCCACACAAAGACTGAAAAATTCAGATTCTATATATAAGATTACAATTGCGACGGCGTCACCTTATGTTTAGTGACGCCGTCGTGTCGCCGCCATTAGGGTTTCGTTTTGGCCAGGTTAACCTTGCGACGGCGTCACCTTATGTCCGTGACGCCGTCCTCTTCAGCTTCTGACGTCGTCTGGATTGCATCTAGGCCGTCTGAGTAGCGACGGCCTACTCTTTCACAACTAGACGTCGTTACTTGAAAATACGAGTTTTGGGTACTGGATCGTCATAATAATTTTGGGACGGCGTCGCCAATAGCACCTGACGCCGTCGCCTTCTAACTTCAGCAACTGTGAGTGCCTCGATTTCGACTTTGGCCATTTTCTTCATATATTCGCGCCTTTTCGTCCAAATAAGTGCCATTCCAGCATTTTTCCTTCACGAGACCTAAAAAGTGAAAAGGAACGATATTAAGCAATAACGGATACAAAAGTGATCAAATAAGGACTTAAACGACCCCTCAAAATGGTACCTTTTAAAACCTTATCAAGGCACATTCAATGATGGCTCAACAAAGGATGATGGTGGAGGTAGAGAGGTTTCAACTTCCATGTGGTCGGGTGGTTGACTTTAATGATTCCTCATAATCCAAAATGGACTATTTGAGGTAAATGGAGAAAAGGATACCGGTGCAAGTGTTGATTCAACATCTTGGTTTTGTTGCACAATCTTCTCTATTGAAGAGTATGTCGGCAATGGTGGAGGATAAGATGGCCTAGGAGGTAAGTCCTCCAAGTTGTAGAGATGTGTAGATGATTGTGAGGTGGTAAATGATATGGCTCTAGGCACCAAAAATGATGGTTGGGTGGAAATGGGTGTTTTTGGTTTAGTAGGAATTGTGGTGTTTGGTGATGATATTTTTGTGGGAACAATCCTTTTGGGGATTGGTTTGATTGGTTGAGTTGGTGGAGGAGAAATCCTACCATTTGTGGATTTAACGGGAGATGATTCGGTTGAGGAAATTTCGTGTACAACACGAGCAAGTTTCTTGGGTGGTCCTTTGGTGGATGAGTTAGCACTAGGAGCTTTCCTCATGATGAAATGACTAAGGAAAAGGTTTCTAAAATCTGAGAATTAAGTTGTGGTTGATGACTAAGAAGTTCTAACAAGATGACTTATAAAGGGAAGGATTTGGTAAGTGCATTAAAGACTTAAGCCACTAAGATCCTTAGAAATGTGATGATTTGCATGTACAAGGGTAAACTACAGATTTGCACTGATCTATGAGTTTAATTAAGACAAGATGGAGTGTTCAAGTTAGCAAGGAGAGCTTGAAATGATTGTTTTAGGTAGGATTTGCTGAATTTGCCAGCCGGTTCCCACAGATCCCTCCAATGAGGGATCCGTCTAGGCTAATCCTAGGGATCCGACTATCAGCAGTCAAGAATGGAGGAAAATGATGTTGGTAGAGGCTAATACCTATACATCTTGAGTGTCTCAGTCTTCTTAAGTGTTTTTAAATGAGGTGTGGCTTAAATGATCAAGGGTAATGAGTGGTGGTAGCTAATGATTGCCTTTTATGGAAGGAACATGGGACTTTATGACCACCAATGGGTGATCAAGGATGACACTAGGAATTTTAATAGTGTCAAGTGATGTTAAATGATCCTAGAGATCAGATGGCAACTTGGGATAAAATTTTAAAATTCCTTAAAAATTATGAGAATTGAAAAACTAGTTTTTCACCCATTTTGAGGTAGAGATGACTAAAATCAATTTGCTAAAATTAAGAGATCTACAAAACTAGATGTGTTGACATGTGATAGATGATGTGTGAGTATAAGAGCGGAAGGATGATGAGTTTTGGTGATATGATAAATTAAAAACACTTTGAGTGTGATCCTAAATGAGCTATGAGTGAGTGTGAAGCTTACTAAGCTTGAAGAAGACTTAAGTAGTCCTAAGGCCTTATGTTTAGCTAGTGTGAAGTGATCTAGTGAGCTGTTTTGATGTGTGGTGTTGGATCGATGTACTCTAATCAAACTAACTTAAATAGCTTGTTAAGGGTTTAATAACTTCGGATGATTCCTAAGTTATTAACAATGAAACACTGAGTAATCTTTATTAAGTACGCGGAATTTACTTAACAAATCTAAGAAGAATATAACTTTTATTAATAACTCTAAATCTGCTTGTTATGCAGACTCTTTAACAACTCTAAAACTCTAATAATAATCGTACTTTAGGATTCTAAAACATATATGAAAACTCGTACTTCTAATGCCAATCTAGGGGTCCTTTTATAGGCTCAAGGATAACCCTAGTCGGTTTACAATTTGTATCCTTGTACGACAAGTAATCTAAACAAAGAATATTCTAGAATAAACAAAGCTTTCCAAGTATAACAGTTCTTTGGCTTTGTAGTACTTTGACTTCGACAACAGTACTTTGACTTTCTCTTTTAGTAGTACTTTGACTTTTTCCAGTACTTTAACATTCTTCAGCACTTTCATATCCCAACAATCCTCCGCTAACTTGAATTCTACGTGTTTGACTTCAAGTTCCTTTGTAAACATATCTTTAACAGCTCCATCTTCAAGGGAAAGATTGTGTCTTTGTCTTTGGATTGTATCTTTGTAGACTCTGTGCTTATATCATCATTATCAAAGTATTCTTTAGAAATTATTCTTTACAGCACCCTTGATCAGTAATCTCTTTTCAGCAACATTCAGCAAGCTCCATCTTTTCAGTAACATAAGACAATTTGTACATTAATTCAGTTTAAGTTTCAGTCTATTCTCATCATTTCCAGGTGTGTAAACTCCTATGAGAGGTGAATCATTGAAAATTTAATGGATTTGAGTTCTCTTTACCAAAGCTATTAACTCTGGAGTAGCCAAATGTTTTGGTGTGTAAGACCATGGTACATTGATAACCATTTGATTTTTAGCAAATCATCAGCTATCAACAGATTTGATTTGTCTTTACCAAAAGTTGTACCCTTTTGGACTAGTTAGTTCTTTCATCTATGGTGAACTAATTACCAAATAATGGTTTTTCCACAGCCTTTACCACAAGCCATTTTCTTGTGGGCCAGCCAACTCTTCACATTTACTGATATGGTGAGTTGATTACCATACAACTTATTAGCAAGTTGTCAACTAAAAACGGATTTGAGATATCTTTACCAGAGTCGTTTGCTCATGGATTAGCCAATCCTTTTGTAACCATGGTGGATTGATAACTTATTGGTGTTACCATCTCAAAAACCATTTATTTCTTTTAACCTTTGTTTCAAAACATTTATCACTTAACAAAAGTTTTTCAAAATCATTAACTGGTTTAATGCTGCAAGCAGTACTTTGATGAAAGTACTGTTTGATCAACAGTACTTTGAATAAAGTACTGATTTTTCAAAAATAATTTAATCAATTAAGATTCATACCAGTTATTCATCATCATCAGTCATAGTAGTCCATCTGATAAACAATTTGATAACCATAAGAGCAATTTCATTATCTTCTTCAACTTTCATTCCATGCTCTAGCATTCTCCTCATAAGATCTTCTGTAAGTGGATATCTTATGTCTGCTAACATGTGAATCATTGTCCCATCTTCTAACTCTAGAACATGTACTCCAGATTCTTCAAAGAATCTCCAGCTGATAATCTCCCAATCTTCTTAGTTCTTCCAAATCTCAGCAGTGCTTTGTTCTTCAGTTTCCCAAATAGTTGTGAGATCTCCAAGTAAGACTAAACCAACTCCTTCTAATGGATTGTGTTCAAAATAATCTCGCACCAAATGATATAAATGAAATAAATCCACCCTATCTATTATGTGCAATAGATCCCATAGCATGTTGAACACCCTGAAGCTTTCATCTTCTCTGTGAAACATCAGATAACTTCCATCCTTTGATTCTACAACTTCAAAAATAGTTATTGGAGATTTGTTCATCTTCATTTTAGCATCATCCTTAGAATACTCAAATTCTACTATTCTTAAGTAATTCTTTAGTTCATCATTAGTATCAGACCTTAACTCAACTTTCTTTGATGGTTGTGTGTCTTCAACTTCAGTTGATCTTTTTCATTTTAAGCTTTCTTTTCTTTCATCTTCTTTCTGAGCATCATCATCCTTATAGTCTTTGATACTATCAACTTGTTTCTGATAAGCTTCTCTAACAGCTCATACAAACTTTTCATCTCAACATAATTTAACTTATTCAATCCAATATACCCTTGACCATTCAAATATGCCATCACTGCATTCCTTTGTTTAGCAAGATTTGGTCTTCTTGGTAAAGCAAAAATAGGAATAGGTGATTTTAATGGTACAGCAGCTTCAGCATTCAATTCTTCTTGTAATTTCCTAGCTGCTTCTTCATTCATAGCCTCTTCATTAACAACTTCAGCATTTAATTCAGCTTGTATCTTTCTAGCTGCTTCCTCATTCATAGCAACTTGAGAAGCCCTTATCTGTGCTAAAGTCGGTTTCTTTTTCTTCTTTGTCTCTACCAATTTACCTTTTCCTTTATCCTTAGGATCTATAGTAGATTGAGAAGCTCTTGGTTGTTCTTCTTGCAGTCCTGGAATGCTAACACCCCTTGGCTTTGATAAATCATGCAAGATTTCAGCAATGGTTTCATCCTCACTTGCAGTATGTATAGGTTTGGGTGTTTTAGCTTCCTTTTCTGGTATTACAGTTGAAGGACCAGCTTCTTCTTCAGTTAAAACAGTTGAAGGACCAGCTTCCTCGTCAAAATCTAACAACCTTGGAGTAATCAATTCTTGCCTGTAGGTTCCTTGTTGTAAAGCAGTACTTTGATCTTCAGTACCTTGATCATCAGTACTTTGAACCTTAGTTCTTTCTTCTTCAGTACTTTCAATATTGACATGCTCTTCAGTACCTTGAGGTTTATTCTCCTTTACAGCATCTTCTTTCAAATTCTTTTCTTCTAAATTCCTCCCCAATTGGACAGAAGATGATTGGTGAACCTTTTTGCCTTTGGTTGTCTTTTGAAACTCCCTAACTGGCCTTCCTTGCCTTCGTTGAGACTTGACTCATAGACGATGATGTTGAACTAATGGCCAGACAAACTTCTTGCGTCTTCTAAACTTAAGCTGCAACTTCTTAATTTGTGTAGCCTGATCTTCAAAAGATTTCTTCAATCATGTCAATTCTCTTGATAAAGCATAGTTGTTTAGAATTGGATCCTCAGGCGCCATAGCTTCTTCATCTCCTCTAGATGGTGAGTGTTCTTCTTGTTGAGAATCATGAACAGATACTTGTGGAGATGGTGGAAGTGAAACTGCAACATCTTCTTGAACTTCAGTACTTTGCGAAGCAGTACTTTGTGATGCAGTACCCTGGGATGCAGCACTTTGAGAAGCAGTACCCTGTGTAGAAGCAGTACCTTCTCTGTCATCACCCTCTTCAGCCTCATCTCTGATAGCTTGAACAACCTCCATCATATAAGTGGTTAATGAAGTGTGCCTACCAGTGAATAGATCACTTTTTCTTACCATAAAAGTGAAAATCTTGGCTGGTTGCACCACAACTGGTAGTAGATCAGTAGGTTTTGGTACATCAGCAAGTTGTTTTTTCAGGAACACTTGAATAAACCTTGGATACATCAACCATCTTGATCCATATGAGATGTGTGAGAGCATACCATCTAGGATTAGCCTTGAAAAGTTGAAAATTTGATTTGTAGCCAACCCCACGATAACAGATGCTATGTTAGACCCAAATTGCTCCCATGATGTACTTTTAGCACTAATACAATGAAGCAAGACATGTACTAAATACTTCCAGAGAGGACAAAATAAGGGTTTCTTGAATGTTTGTTCAGTTAAGGACCCTTCATAGCCAATGTCCCTGAATGTATCCCAAATCAGTTGCTTATCAAAATGAACAACCCCTTCTTCATCATCAAACAATAAGTCTTCACGAATAGAGGCTTCAGTAACCTTCACAATTCTCCCAGCAACTTTAGCTTGAATATACGAATCATCATTCTCCATATGAACCCTAGCAGTTGCCCAAAATTGTTGAATCCAGGGCTCAATGATATCTGGTTCCACTAAAAGTGCATAACTAATCGGCGATCCAGTGAGAAAATCAATGATATCATGAAAGATTACATTAGCTTCAGTCTTTTCTAAATTCGCCACCATGTTGTGTTTTGAAGCTGTATTACGATTTGCCATTGATGACATGTGAATACAGAAAGTGATATGATGAATAATATGGGTGAAAGAGAGAGAAATATGGAAAAGATTATAAGGTATCAATATGAGAGGGAAATTCGGAGAGTAGTTATTCATAGGTGAGATTTAAAAAATCACAACCCTTAATAACTAAGTTACCATTAGTAGTAGTTACCCCTCAATATTACCGTTGGAACAGTACTTTGATAAGACAAACAGTTCTTTCCACGTGTGCAGTACTTTCCAAAGCAGTACTTTCCAAGAAGTACTTTCATAAAACCAAAATTCAGTACTTTCCCATTCTCCTCTTTACAATAGCACATACATCAAATTAACATGAATTTCCTCCCCTCAAGCAATGCATAGGACTATATATAAACTAAATAGTCCTCCCCTTAAATGTAGCTCAGTAATTAATCATGCCAATGCTTACCACCAAGTGATTGAATCTTGAAACATCAAAGCCTTTGGTGAGTAAATCAGCTACATTATCATCCGTGTCAACTTTGACCACATTAATGAGCCTGTGCTCATAACAATCTCTGATGAAGTGATGCCTAATCTGAATGTGCTTGGTCTTGGAGTGATACACTGGATTCTTCACAATGCAAATGGTACTCTCATTATCAATATTGATAGGAGTATTCTTGAAATTGAACCCATAGTCCAAGAGTTGATTTGCATCCACAAAACTTGTCCACAACAGCTTGCAGCAGCCACATATTCTGCTTTAGTAGAGGATGTTGCTGCAATAGTCTGTTTCTTACATTGCCATGAGACTAATCTTCTTCCAAGATATTGGCATCCTCCAGTTGTTGATCTTCTATCATAATTATCACCTGCATAATCACTATCTGAAAAAGCTTCCAAGTGAAAAGGTGAATCCTTTGGATACCACAACCCCAACTTAGGTTGTTGTTTCAAATAACTAAAAATCCGTTTGACTGCATTCATATGAGAGACTTTTGGTGAGACTTGATATCTTGCACATAGACAAACAGCAAACATAATATCAGGCCTAGATGCAGTGAGGTACATAAGACATCTAATCATGGATCTATACAACTTGACTTCAACAGGTTGTCCATCTTCATCTTTGCCCAATGAGTTGATAGATTTAATAGGTGTAGTAACTAGCTTCATAGCATCAAAATTAAACTTCTGAAGTATGTCTAGCATCAAAATTAAACTTCTGAAGTATGTCAGATACATACTTGTCTTGACTTATGAAAATTCCCTCCTTTGACTGCTTAACTTGAAGTCCCAAAAAGAAAGTTAACTCACCCATTGAACTCATTTAAAATTCATTCTGCATCAGCTGCTCAAACTCCTTAACCATGGACTGTTTGGTAGCTCCAAATATGATATCATCAACATATACTTGAACCAACATGATATCCTTCTTGTCTCTCTTGATAAACAAAGTCTTGTCAATGGCTCCCCTTCTGTAACCATGTTGCAATAAGAAAGTAGAGAGCCTCTCATACCAAGCTCTAGGAGCTTGATGAAGGCCATAAAGAGCCTTAACCACCTTGTAGACTTTTTTAGGATGAGTAGGATCTTCAAAACCAGGAGGTTTTTTAACATACACTTCCTCTATAATCTTGCCATATAAAAAGGCACTCTTGACATCCATTTGATAAACCTGAAATCCCATATATGATGCAAAATCAAGAAAGATTCTAATGGCTTTTATCCTTGCTACAGGAGCAAGTACTTCATCATAGTCTACTCCTTCTTCTTGTCTGTAGCCTTGAGCTACTAACGTTGCCTTGTTCTTGATGACATTCCCTCTTTCATCTCTCTTGACTCTGAACACCCATCTTGTACCAATTATCTTCTTTCCATCAGGTAGATCACATAGTATCCAAACTTCTTGAAGTTTAAATTGAAGAAGTTCTTCTTGCATAGCTTCAACCCAACTCTCCTTAGATAATGCCTGAGCTATATTCTTGGGTTCTTCCTGAGAGATAAATCAAGTGAACAGGCATGTTTGATGATCCTTGTGATTCAATCTGTTCTGTTTATAAACAAAGCTAAGTAAAGCATTGTGAGGTGTAGAAAGACCCTTAGCTTTGTTTCTTGTAAGCACTCCATGAGAAGAAGGTCCAATGATTTGTCCAGTAGGATGATCTTTATAAACTTTTAAGGTAGGAGTCTGTGGAACTTCATAATTACCATCCAAGTTTGTGTAATCAGCACCTTCATTGGAATTTGTGAAAATACCTTCAGTATCATACTCATCATTAGTATCTTCTAAGCCAGGCATGGTAGGATCATCCAAATCATCCAAAGTACTGTCAATAGGTGCAACAATACTTTGATCGAAAGTACTGTCACCCAAAGTACTGTGATAGAACTCTGCATTCTTGTTCTTTTTCTTTGCTTCTTCATAGGATCTTCTTTGTTCATCATTATAAGAATGTGCTACTACATCTTGAAAAATCATCTGATTAAGTTCCTCTTGAATAGCTTGATCCTCAGCAGATAGTGAGGATTTTGGTTCATCAGTACTTTGCTTTGGATCAACAGGTATGGGTTCTTCATCATGAACAGCATCAGGTCTAATATGGACTCCATGAACAATATACTGTAAATCTTCTCCATTGTGCACAGGTTGATTTTCTTCTCTAACAGGTACATAATTCATAGAAGGAGTCAAAACTTCAAGATCAAACATCCAATCAGGACCTTTACCCTTCTGATTTTCTTGATCTTCTAAAAATTCAACATGAAGACAATCTTGAACCTTCTTGGTGACTCTGTTGTACACTCTAAAGCCCTTACTGTTGGTACAATAACCCAATAAATATCCTTCTTCTGACTTGCCATCAAACTTTCCCAAATTATCAATTGTATTTAAAATAGTGAAAGGGCATCCAAAAGGCTTCATAAAACGAATGTTGGGTTTGTTGCCCATCAGCAACTCATAAGGTGTCTTCATCTGTGGTTTGGTGACTGATACTCTGTTAAGCACATAGCAAGCAGTACTTACAGCTTCAGCCCAGAATTGAATAGGTAATTGTGAATCTGCAAGCATCGTTCAGGCTGCTTCAATCAAAGTCCTATTCTTTCTCTCTGCAACACCATTCTGTTGTGGTGTTCTTGCAATGCTGAACTCCCTCTTGATCCCTTTGTTGGCACAAAATTCATCTATAAGCTTGTTCTTGAATTCAGTCCCATTATCACATCTAATACCTCTAACCTTGAGTCTCAATTGGTTTTCAAGTGCTATTATAAGATTATGAATAGCATCAAAAGTATCATCTTTAAATCCCAAGAAAAATACCCAACTGAATCTACTGCAATCATCTGTCACAACTAAGCAATACTTTTTCTTGTTTAGACTTGTGACAGAGACAGGTCCAAACAAATCCATGTGTAACAGCTCCAAAGGTTCTCTAATAGTCCTTTCCTCAAGCTTCTTGCATGAAGCTTTGTGTTGTTTACCCTTCTCGCACGCCAAACATGAGTGATCATTCTTGTAAGTCTTTGAAGGTAAACCTCTAACTAAATTTCCTTTGACCATTTTGTTGATATTCTTGAAATTTACATGGCCCAATCTTCTATGCCACTGATGTGCTTCTTCAGATGTTGCTTTTGCCACTAAACATGTGGCTCTCCCAGAAGAGTGAAGACTCTTCATATCCAGGCTGTACACATCATTGGTTCTTGGTACTCTAAGTACTACCAAGTTATCATCAACAGGTTTGAATTCAGGGGAAAGAATGAGACATTCTGTGTCAGTGAATAACACAGGATGCTTTTTATCACAGATTTGAGAGACTGACAATAAGTTGAACTTGAGCTCCTTCACATATCTAACATTCTCAAAATCTATACGCCCTGCTTTGATGGTTCCTTTTCCAGTGATTCTTCCTCCATTAGGATCATTCCCAAATGCAACTCTTCCTCGACACATAGATCTAAAATCTGACAGAATCTCCTTGTCTCCTGTCATGCTTCCAGAGCAACCACTATCCACAATTAGATGATCTTTAAGCTCCTCTTCGAGGTTGCCCTGTACAAAGATACAAAAGTTAGTGTCTTTTAGGAACCCAAGCCATTACTGAATTGTGTTCCCCTTGTGGAGTAACATACTCAAATTCCTTGAGTATGTAATCTTCACAGTTTTTGTAGACAGAATCAAGCATTATCTTTTGTTTTAAAACATGTGGTGGATTTTCAGCAAAACTTTCTGTTTCAACAAAAATCTCTTTTTCTTTTTCCACAAAATCATCTTTATCAAAAATCTCTGTTTCACTAGTATTTGTTGAAAGTACTATTTGTTCATCATCAGTACTTTCCTTCTTAACCCATTTAGTTTTAACTTCTGGTGTAGAGTCCCTTGATCTAGCTACTTTCTTGGAGTTGAAACGCCTTCTAGATTGATAGTAATTAGATCTCCTAGGGCTCCTATTCCAAGAGGTGTTAGGTGAATAATGAGCAGTACTTTAAGAAAGTACTGTATTTTGCTTAACAGTACCTTGGAAAGTGTTTGAAGGTACTGGAGGTTTTGAAAAAGGTCTTCTCTGGTGAGGGTACCTATAGTCTGGTGAGAAGTTTCTATGGTTAACCCTATGTGAATGATTCCATGCTGGTCTAGACTCCCTTGGTTTTTGGTTGACAGTTCTGTTCTTGGGGAACTTACTTAGGTACTCTGAATGTAAGTCACAATCCTTAATCAAATGATCAGGACTAAAACAAAGAAAACATAGTTTTTGACCCATACTTCCAAAATTTCTTCCTCTATGTCTATGACCAAAACTATTATGTCTTCTAGGTGAATAATTAAAACTGTTTTGACCAAATTTATCCCAAAAAGGTTTAGCAGTACTGTTTTGAAAAGATTTTCCTAAATGTACTGCTGAAGCAGTACTTTGAGTAGAAGGTACTGCTTGACTTTGAACATCATTATCCTTAGGGTTTTCTACAGTTTCTTTTGGGGTTTTAGACCTAGATTAACCAATAAGCTTTTTCCTAAACTCTAGAGTGTCTACTCCAAAATGAGAAACATCAGGCCTAGGGGGTTGATGAATTCCAGTGGGATGAGGGACTACATGATAACCATTGTCTTTCTTAAACTCAGGAGGTGTGTCACTAACTGATTCCTCATTACTAGATGTATCTACATAATTAATGAGTTCATCATCACTAGTGGTTATATCCTCTAAATCAATGTCATCCTTATCACTAGATGGGTTTTCTTCTAGGTTATCAAAGTCCATACCAAAACCTAAGCCAGTTCTAATATAAGCTCTTCTCTTTTTTTGAACATAAGTAACATGAGAAAGACCAGATTCTTTCCAGGCATCAAACTTTGCTAACAATTCATCTCTCTCCTTAGTCAGTTTCTCAATTTCAGCAATCTTACAATTTAATTTCCATTCACTTAGTTTTAACTGATAATCCTGTTGTTCATACTTTTTTGCCCAAGCCATTTCATTATTTTCATGTGTTAAGATTTTGGCTTCCATTGATTCTAAGGTTATTTGATAACCTGCTACCTCAGACCTAGCCCTTATACAGTTATCTCTTTCAGCCACATAACTATTCAGTACTTTTTGATAAAAGTCATGACAATTGGAACATACCTTAGAGATAGGGGTGAACTTGGTGAAGTAGCCACCATTGTAAGTAGAACAGGATCATCTTCACGCTCCATGCTCCAATCAAAGCTTCCTAGACCATCTCTGGATTCCAAAGCAGCATGTTCAGGGTCCTCATCAAAAGCTGTGCTCCAATCAAACTCTTCCACTGACTCCTCTACAACTACCATACAATAGGTTACTGGTTCATCATCAAACTCAGCACTCTAGTCAACCTCTGATAAACTCTCTTGAGCAACCAAAGCTTTTGTTTCAGTAATAGGAATTTCGTTGAGCTCTAGCTTTGGTTTCTCAGTTATCCTGTTTGCTTGATATTTAGCAAATCTGCATTCCCTTGCAAAATCTCCAGTCTTTTGACAATTGAAGCATTCAATTTTGGATTTGTCAAAAGTAATTCCCTGTTTTGGTTTGAAGTCAATGCTTTTTCCTGTCTTCTTCGTATACTTCTTGATCCTTGCAGTGATCATAGCAACTTGCCACCTGATATCAATTTCTTCAAGAGCATCCTCTTCAATCTGTGAGAGATCTTCTTCATAGGTGACAGGTAAAGAAGCTTGCTGTGCAAAGAAAGAGCATACGACTTCATCTGAGTGGAGGGTGTGTGTTGGTGTGGGTTGCTGAGCAAAGGTGGGAGTATAATAGGCAACAGTACTTTGAGCAACAGTACTTTGAGTAGGAGAAGAAGTATTTTTGGTGGAAGTACTGCCCCTCTTTTCAGAATACAAAAAGGCAATAATGTGAGATTTGGAACTGGTTTGGCCATTCATCTCATGCTCATACACCTTTAGATGATTGTAGAGATCATCAAAGTCCATAACATCCAAACCAGGTTGTCCTCTTATCATTGTAGCAATCACATGCCATGTCGATGGCAAACTCCTTAAAAACTTAAAATTAACATCTTCAACTGAGACCTCTGCTTTGTATAGCTCCAGCATACTGAGAAGGTTTTGGAATCTGTCATAAGCAGCATCAAGGCCTTCTCTTTCTCCAGCAGTGAAAGTTTCAAATTGCTTCTTCAACAGATTTCTGTGCATCTTCTTGGAAGCATCATTACCTCCAAACCTTGTCTTGAGACTAGCCTAGAGTTGCTTTGCATCTTTAGCATCATGGAACATGAGTAGATGACCATCTGGAATGGCAGACAAGAGAATGTTGAGTGCCTTCTCTTGATTCCTTATTGTTGCTGCTGGTAAGACTGCCTTAGGTGCTTTAGGTTGTCCAGGAATATCAGTAGGTTCTAGAACGACTTCATTACCATTGACAATTACATTCCATAGTGCATGGTCAGTAATTGCAATGTACTGCCTCATCTTCATGCTCCATAGGTCGTATTCTCCCTTCTTGATGATAGGTATCCTGAGTGAGGTGATGGATGGTGGTGGAACAGCTTCAATCGACATCTTTAGGTTTTTGTTGTTAACTAGGTTTTAGGGTTTCTTCTTAGTCATAGTTTCCACACAAGCTCTGATACCACTTGTTGGATCGATGTACTTTAATCAAACTAACTTAAATAGCTTGTTAAGGTTTTAATAACTTTGGATAAATCCTAAGTTATTAACAATGAAACACTGAGTAATCTTTATTAAGTACGCAGAATTTACTTAACAAATCTAAGAAGAATATAACTTTTATTAATAACTCTAAATCTGCTTGTTATGCAGACTCTTTAACAACTCTAAAACTCTAATAATAATCGTACTTTAGGATTCTAAAACATATATGAAAACTCGTACTTCTAATGCCAATCTAGGGGTCCTTTTATAGGCTCAAGGATAACCCTAGTCGGTTTACAATTTGTATCCTTGTACGACAAGTAATCTAAACAAAGAATATTCTAGAATAAACAAAGCCTTCCAAGTATAATAGTTCTTTGGCTTTGCAGTACTTTGACTTCGACAGCAGTACTTTGACTTTCTCTTTTAGCAGTACTTTGACTTTTTCCAGTACTTTAACATTCTTCAGCACTTTCATATCCCAACATGTGGGATTCTGCATTGTACATCTGTCACTACGGATCTTACGGTTCCCTAAAAGGAGGGATTCGTCTAGTATATCCTTAGGGATCCGGCAACTGCAGATCAGACGCATCACAGAAAAGAATGCACATTTTGCACTATGCTATGTATACCAATTTCTATTGGTCTCTACTCTAAAGAACAACAAAACAAGAAAAATATATCATAAATAAGAGTAGTAATGATAATATCCAAACAACCAAACTAAAGTATTTCACAAACATAAGCATTCATTGTAAAATGATAAACAAAATGTCTAAAAGCAACCATAATCCTAATGTCTCTTTTGTCAATCTTTTCTCTTCCTCTTTCCCGACTTCACGACCTAGTTAGTTAGACATTGGATCATACCCTTCAATTGTTTGAATTCTTCGGTCTCGTTTGGAAGAGTTAGAAGTTGTTCAAAGTAGGTTATGGGGTCCAAGTCGACGTTGGCAGCGCGGTTGACATTTACTTCCTCTTCGTCTGAGGAGTCCGGGAGAGCCCAAGGTCTTCTTCCATTGACTATGAACCGTTTAGAGGGCTGTTTGGTAAGTGGTACCATGACATGATCGGAAAGGAAATGATCATCGTTGAGTGGAGATGGTTGCATTGCACTAACATACTCACAGAGTCGTGTTAGGAGCATACCATAGGGAAGTACCATGTTGGCGACTTTGAATACACCGGCTATTCTCTTCACCATGTAACAGGCAAGATTAAATGGCCTTTGGTGAATGAGGCAATATATCATTTGGACAAGACATGCATTTGGATGGTCTTTGTTTCCTACCAAACTAATGACATTTTCCCTAAGAATTTCTTCCCACTTTCTATAGATGGGATGCATTTCGAAGAGTTCCATTTGAAAGGGATCTGGTGAATAAGCTCTTTGTTGCGGTTGAAGCGCGATTGGTCGGCTCTTGTTAGGATTTAGTAAATCCAGTTATTAAAGTGTCGGTTACCTCAAGTATATGTAATCGTTAGAAAGCTCGTAGTCGTAGTTATTTAATGTTAGTTAGTATTTAGTTTTGTAACACCGTGGAGGACGGACGGGTCTTTACCCACTGTATGCCTGATCCACAGCCCGTAGGTGGCATTTATATAAGATACTATAAATACCCTCTACCTCCCAAGGTAGAGGGTTGGAGCTCATAATAATACTTTTACTTTCTCTCACTAAGTTCCCAAACCTCTAACTCTTTCTCTCTCTAAAAACCTTATACTATACGCCTACATTTGATCATGGTTTGATGTGTTTATGAAATCCAATATGTTACAAATGGTATCAAGAGACATGGTTTGATCATCTCTCTTACATGTTCTTGGATTTCTAGTGGTTTTATATGGTTTTTGGGTTTGAAAAGGTTTAGTGGTTTTTGTATCATTTGGATCATTTCTTGTGTTAAAGTTTAAATTTTGAGTGTACTTTTGTGTTTAGAATCATTGTAAGTGCTTGGGTTTTGATTTGGAAAGCTTGAATCACTGTGGTTGGGCTTGTTTTGGATTGAAAAGGGTTGTGTTTAAGTTTTTCTAGCTAGCGACTTGACTCTCGGATAATTTTCTTCGTAGCGACTTGCTTCTTTAGTTTTCAGCGACTTGTAGTTGAAGTGGTAGCGACTTGAGCTTTAGCGACTTGTCTATTGAGACAAGGAGACAAATAGTACAAAGTAGTGGAAGTACCACTTCGGCTAGCGACTTGTTCAATGCAGTGACTTGTCTTTACTATTCTCAGCGACTTGACTTTGTTGTGACTAGCGAGTTGCTCTTTAGCGACTTGGCATCTTAGCGAGTTGTTCCTTAGCGACTTGCCCACTTAGCGAGTTGTTATTTAGTGACTTGTCAGCTTAGCGAGTTGTTGCTTTAGCGACTTGTGTCTAGCAACTTGGTTCACAGCGACTTGAGCTTTTAGCGAGTTGTTACTTAGCGACCTGGTGACTTAGCGACTTGTCTTCAAGGGTTATAGCGACTTGGTTGATTATTGTTTCTAATACGGTTTTCTCTTGATTTAGTAAAATCCCGTGAAAGAATCTATTTCCCGGTTTAATCATAGAGTTATAAAATCCCGTGAAATCTGTAAACATGTCTACCAACGTGCCTACAATCATCTCTTCTGTAGCTGAGGACGTTCAAGCAGCTGGATCAGATACTCGTCCACCCATGCTTGACAGAACTGACTATGACTCATGGGCTCAACGAATTAGGTTGTATTGCTTAGGAAAGGAAAATGGGGTCAACATTCTCAAGTCAATTGATGAAGGACCTTATCAGATTGAGACTACAAGAGACACACTTGAAACTGCTGCTGATGGAACAATGATCTTAGGATTGTACAGACCAAATACGTATGATGAGTGATGACGTATAGTCCATATTCGGGTCATGAACCCGACCAATAGACGCTACTAACACTCGAGCCCAGTACGAGTGGGCTAGCACAGCGACGGTTTGGGCTCACGAAGGGCCAAACCCGAAGTTATTTTTGGCCTTGATATTGGATATCTCTTATTTATAGGATATGCATTAGCCAACCGACTTAGGCGAGATACACTGAAGGTTGGGGAACAAGAAACCAACAAGGATTTCGTGTATATATAAAGGGCATCTCGACCCTCATTAAAGGTACGATCTTAAAACCTAAACTTTCCACTAAACCCTTCAAGCAGATTACGTACTCCGAGAGATCCACGCCGGTTCATGTAGTATGCACTCAGGACCACGATCCGTTGTAGCACGCGCTTTACGGTCAGGATACTACTGGCCTACGATGCACCATGACGCGCGGGACTTAATAAGAAAGTGTGGCGACTGCCAAGTTCACAGACCAATTCCACGCCAACCACAACAGGAGCTAACACCTATTATGTGTCCATGGCCATTCTATAAATGGGGTATCGACATTACAGGCCCCTTCCCTGTTGCAGCAGGGGGACTGCAATTCCTTATAGTGGCTATAGACTATTTCACTAAATGGATTGAGGCAAGGCGGTCGCGACAATCACAGGTAACCAGGTAAAATGATTTGTTTGGGAAAATATCGTATGTCATTTTGGATTACCTGGGGAAATCATCTCGGACAATGGAAAACAATTTTGTGACAACCCTTTCAAAGAATGGTGCGAGAAACTGAATATTGCCCAACACTTCGCCTCAGTTAAACACCCACAAACCAATGGCTTGGTCGAGCGTGCAAATCGAAGTCTAGGTGAAGGAATTAAAGCACGCTTAGACAAACACAAAGGAAGGTGGGTGGAGGAATTATCGCATGTCCTGTGGGCGTACCGCACTTCAATAAAAATTAGCACGGGAGACACTCCCTTTTCTCTTATTTATGGGACAGAAGCCATCATACCAGCCAAAATTGGGATGCCAACTATTCGCACTGCCGAAGTTAATGTTACAACCAATGACGATGAACAGCGTATTGACTTAGACCTGTTGGAAGAAAGGCGCGAGCGCGCAGCTATATGTGAGGAGAGGGCTAAGTAAAAAATGAACGGATACTATGATGCTAAAGTTCGAAGCGTCTCATTCAGACCAGGCGACTTCGTATATCGCGCCAATGATGCGAGCCATGCAAAAGATACAGGGAAACTTGGACCGAAGTGGGAAGGACCTTATGAGGTCATTGAAGCATTAGGAAAAGGCGCGTACAAGCTGCGTGACATGGATGGTCGTGAGCTACCACGCACATGGAACATCTGCAATCTCAAACGATGTTTTCTCTAGGAATGGCTACGGCCCAGCACACGGATACTCCCACACTTTAGTATAGTGCTCAATAAATATCCATGTATTTACATTCTGTTTTACTTAGGCAAATGTCTTTTTTCTTTTTATAAAAACTTGCAAGTATTAATAAAACGTCGCGGTTTCTAGCTAACTCCGCGACACATTTCAATTTTTTATTTGCATAATATTTATGTTTCAACATTGTTGTTATATTATCTTTTGCCTACATGGCTTGCATGCACTTACTAAACCCACGATGGTAAAAAGGATGAGTAAACCTACTAAATAACTCGTTGAGTAAGAGGGTTGCAAACCCATCAACATTGGATCATGCATCCTTGTTAAACACCTTATTTTCAAGACGTTGGAATAAGTTCAATGCGCATCCCACGATGGATGCGCAATAATGCATACTGTGCGCGTTTAACAAACTAGGAATCAAGACTCTTGACTCCTTAATATGATATTTACAGTACGCTGCATATCAAACAATATACGATTATGATACAAGTACCTAGACATTATGTTAGATCATGACTTTCATACATGATTAAGGACTTCATATATTCTTCGCGCTTATACAACCGTTTGATTCTTAGACAACGAGAACGTTTTTCATGCAAAGACGGATAACTAAGTACAAAAATTATAAGTCGCAACCACATTCAGATCAACACACCTTCAAAAAAATGAAAATTTTATTAAGGACCACGAGTTCTTACAAAAAGGATATTTACAAAGAGGCTATAACCTATATACTATTACAAAGCCTAAGAGATGAGTTCTCCACATGGCTTGCAGCGTCCCCAGCCTCCTTCAGTTTCTTCAACAAATCAAAATCCTGGCGCGATACCGTGGCAACACTAACAGGTACCTCGTCAGATCTAGGGAGATGCGCTGCGCCTAGACCACACAGAATGGCCTTCCGCTTTACGCCCTTCTTCTTCGCGAGCCTCGTGGTATGGGCCTCTAAGGACTCTTACAAAGGAATTTCCTTCTCAAGAGCAAAGGGGTTCAAGAGGTTGCGGGGGCGAGCGAAGATAGGCACTTGCAGTTGTGACTCATCAGGCTTCAAAAAATAGTCAGGTTGCGCCTCTGCATTATCAGCACGATGGTGGGCCAAGGTCAATCCCTCCATAATCACACCTATGGGATAATCCTGGTCGCGCTCCAACTACGCAATCAGTTGAAGCTCCAACAGTTTCATCTTCTCCATTGCAGCAACCAAATCATCATACGCTCGCTCATTATACCTGGGCACCTGCGCGGCAGGCACCTTCAAAAGGCCACCCCCATGAAGCTCTTCTATAGCCTCTGCCTTGCCACGCGCTAGCGCGCACTGCACAACCCCCCCCCCCCAAATGCGTCTACCACCTCTCGAGATTCCAAGGTACTAAGGGCAGCAAGGCGCAAACCATGGCTGATAAGCCACCTGCGCTCGGCGATAGTGGAAACCAGCTGAGGATACAGCTCTTCATCATATTCAATACTGAGCTTGTGCAGTTTCATCTCCTGCTCCTTCAACATTCCATCCATAGCTTCACGAAATTTTCCCAACCGAGAGAAGTGCTCATCCTTCCCCTTCTCCAAATGATTAACAGCCCAGACACAAGAAGCCTTGTACTCTTCCAACGCGGCACGCTCCTGGCTCACTTGGGTCAGCAACGCCATCTTTTCCCCAACAAGATTTGGGAATAAGAGCGCGCTGACTCTGCTTCAACCTGAGCAGTAGCCAAACGTGCGTCCAGCAACTCAATATGCATGTCCTTCTGCGCGCTCTGGCTACTCTCTCCAGCATATCTTGACTTTAGCTGCGCAACCAATGTAGCCTGGTGAGCAGCAGCCAAACCAAGCTCCTCAACAAGTTGGTCCATTGGCATATCCCCATATACCAATGGATCGGCGCCTTGGTCCTCTGGCGTCGGAGGATCAGTTCGAATATGTTGGGAATTATGCAAAGTAGAGATTCTGCTGAAGATACTGCTGAATGGATTCTGCTGAAGAGTATGGATTCTGCTGAAGAAGAGTTTCTACTGAAGTAGTGAAACCGTGTAGATGGTTTCTGCGGAGATAGTTATTCCGCGTATTCTATAGTTAGTTAGGATATGCATGAGCTTTATTAGGAAGTGATTATGTATATCTTATTTAGTTTTATGATTATACGTTTCTTAGGAAACAAGTTAGGGTTCCTTGTCTATAAAAGAAACACAATAGTATGAATGATGTACGAATTGAAAAACAAAGTTTTAGGAATATAAAGATCCATAGAGGATCAACGAGTTCTTAGTTATCTGTGTTTATACTTGTGTTTGATTTCCGCTAAAGAATACAAGTTGAAGAGATTTTCTATTAGTTTGTTTGTGATTACATAAGCAATACTAACGATCTACGAGAGCTCAAGATCTATCAAGGTCTAACGTTTCAACAAGTGGTATAAGAGCCTCGGGAGAGTCTCTACGATACTAAGAACAGTCTTTTCTAAACACCCATACAACCAACACAACATTCACCATGCCTGGATCAGAAGATGATGTTGAAGTCACCAACAACCACAACACCACCCATATGCAACAACTAAGTCTCTCTAACAGCAATGCTAAGTTTCCATACCTCAAGAAGGAGGAGTACGATTTATGGGAGATGAAGATGCATAACTGGATCTCTAACATTGATTGGAATCTATGGGAGATTGTAAGGAATGGGAAAAGTTTGAAGAGAACTACCACAGATCCTGATGGTAATCTTATTTATGTACCTCCCAAATCTGCTGAAGAATTACTGGCAGTTCAGAGAGAAACCAAAGTTAAAACAATTCTTCTTCAAGCTATTCCTGAGGATCACTTGAGTTATTTTCACTTCATGCAGGATGCTAAGGATATTTGGTTGGCAATCAAGGCAAAGTTTGGAGGGAATGAGGAGTCTTGGAGAATGAGAAAATCGATGATGAGACAACAGTTTGAAGAATTTCAAATCTCTGAAGAGAAAGGAATTCACAAGGGCTATGACAGGTTTCACAAGATTTTAAGTCAGTTGAATCAGCTTAAGGCAAAGCCAGATAATGATGATTGCAATTCCAAGTTTTTGCGATCTTTACCTCAATCCTGGTTACAAGTAAGCATTGCCTTCAAAACTAAAGGTGGGCTTGATATGGTTACCTTTGATGAGCTGTACAACAAGTTTAAAGCTCTTGAGCATGATGTCAGAAGTCCCTTCCGTTCATCATCCACTGCTAGTCACACAGCATTTATTGGGGCCTCCACCCCAAAGATGATCCATGCTCCAAGTCTAACTTATTCATCATCATCTTACACTACCACTCCATCAAGTTCTCAATCTAAAACTAGTGGTGTAATGGAAGATGTGCTTGGATCCTTCTTTGCTGATTATGACCCTCAGCAGCAACTTGCATATGAGGATTTCGAACAGGTGGATCCACTGGATATGGAAGAGATGAAGTTGAAGTGGCAAGTGGCCATGCTCTCTATGGACATAAATAGATTTGAGCGTAAGGATGGGAGGAATTTTGGTTTCCAGGGAAGAGATCCAGCAAGGTTTGACAAAAAGAAGGTCAAGTGCTTTACATGTCATCAGATGGGTCACTTCTCCAGAGAAGGCAAGGATAGGAAGGCTGGTGATGAGGTGAGATACTCTTCCTATCAGCAGAATCAAAGGGATGCTGGAACTTCAAAGGTTGGATCCTCAGTTGCTATGGTCACTATGGATGCAAATGTTGACTGGAAGTTACATGATCAGGAGAATGATGAAAGTTCTGGTGCTGATAATATTGGGTTGCTTGCAAGCTGCACTTCAAAAGATAGGCATGATCAAATTGCCTTGATGGGCATCTCTCAGGTACAAAATTGTTTGTTTGGTTGTAGTGAACGTTATAATGAACTTAAGGAAGCATATGATATTTTGAAACCTAAATATAGTGAATGCTATGTTGAAGTTGAAGCTTATAAACATGCTTTAAAAACATTAGAAAGACAAAAGGTGTGGTTTCAGAAGAATCAAATAGTTTATGATGAAAAGATTAGGGTGTTAGAAAGTGATCTAGAATGTACTAAAAATGACTTAAAAAGGATTGAGAAATTGAAAGCTGATGTGGTGTCTGAAAACAATGTGTTGAAAGAAAAATTAGATGCAGAAATAGCTAGACATAACAATTGGCAAAAAGTTGGTCTTAATCTAGCTAAAGAGATTTATAGTAGTCAATCTGAGACCTCTGCAATAGGTTTAGGTTTTCAAAAGTATGTAGGATTAGAAGCTAGGCATGACGGGCGTAAAACTACACCAGCAGGTTTAGCTCATTATGTCAAAGAAGGAAAACTACATGTTGTCCCTGGACCCATTAGAGGAGAACATATGCCCATTGACCTTTCCATTACTGTTGACTTTGATGGATCACATCATCTTTATGGCAAAAAGTCAAAAGACTTGCCAGACCCTGATTCTTCATCTAATGATTTTGTCTCTTGCTCTGACAGTGACAAATTTTCTGATCAAGGGTCTACTTCTTATGCCAGCTGTGATTCAAGTGATAAGTCAGACCTACCCAAGACCTCACCCAAGCCTGCACCTAAGACTCCCTACAAGCCTTTTAGAGTTGCTGCTGAGGAATCATCTACCAAGCCAGTTTCCTCTGAAGACTTGTCTTTTAAGTCTTTGCATAATAATACTGTTAAAAACAATTCCTTTAATGTTTCTGGTTTGAATGCTTTTACATGTAATAGAACATCTTTTAATATGAATAAATTTTCTAAAAAGAAGACATGTTTTATTTGTGGAAGCAAATTTCATTTGATTAAGGATTGTGATTTTTATGAGCAAAGACTGGGTGTATGTGCTAATCAGCAGAAATCTAGACCAATGTGGACCAATGTTAATGATATACCACCTTATGTTCCACAGGCAACCCATAATAAATCTTCTTCATTCCCTTGGAGAAGATCTGTTAATAGACCATATGTGCAACCTACTAGTTCCTATTTTAAAAATGGTTATTGGCCTGGATGTGTTGACTCTATGTATGCTGGGAAGGGGTATAGGGGTACTGCTGTGAAGCCCTCAGCAGGTTGTTCTTGGACTCAAAAGGAACCTAAACATCAATGGCAACCCAAGAACAATAGTGGATCTTATAAATCTGCATGGCCTAAATCTTATGATCCACAAGGCAGGTTCAAGTCAGTGATGACTTGAACCTCAATAGTGTACTAATTTTTGTATATATTTTCTTTGTTGTTGTTGTAGGATCATCCTCTTAAGCATAAGGATTTTGGCATTGTTGATAGTGGTTGCTCAAGAAGCATGTCAGGAAACAGAGATATGATGCATAATTTCGTACCCATAGGAGGAGGAGGCAATGTGACTTTTGGTGGAAGTAATGGTAGAATTACTGGGAAAGGGACCATCAAAACACCTCAACTGGACTTTGAGAATGTGTACTATGTCAAGGAACTACAACACTTCAACTTGTTCTCGGTTTCACAAATCTGTGACACCAAGAACAAAGTATTCTTCTCTGAGGATGAATGTCTTGTGCTATCTAAAGACTTCAAACTACCAGAAGATACATCAATTCTGCTGAGAGTTCCTCGTACTCACAATCTTTACACATTCAACTTAAATGATGTTCAACCAGAAGGTGACCTAACTTGTTTGGTGGCTAAAGCATCCCTGGATGAATCTACAAAATGGCATAGAAGGATGGCTCATGTGAACTTCAAGACCATAAACAAGCTTTCTAAACTGGGTCTTGTGGAAAGACTTCCTTCAAAGGTCTTCACCAATGAACATAATTGTGTTGCCTGCAACAAAGGAAAGCAACACAGAACCTCTTACAAAGCTATTACTGCTGTGAGCGTTATCTCCGAACCTCTTCAGTTGCTGCATATGGATCTTTTTGGTCCAACTCAAGTCTGCAGTATTGATCACAAGTACTTTTGTTTGGTAATCACTAATGGTTATAGAAGATTTTGTTGGGTATTCTTTCTGAGGACCAAAGATGAAACATCTCAGGTGCTGAAAGACTTCATTACCCTTGTTGAAAACCAGTTGAACAAAAAGGTTAAAGGAATTCGGTGTGATAATGGGACAGAGTTCAAGAATGCTATACTTATAGAACTCTGTAGGTCTAAAGGGATAAAAAGGGACTATAGCACTCCAAGAACCCTACAACAAAATGGGGTAGCTGAACGTAAGAATAGGACCTTAATAGAGGCAGCTAGATCTATGCTTGCTGACTCTAAGTTACCCACTATGTTTTGGACTGAAGCAGTTGGCACAGCTTGTTATGTGCTGAACAGGGTATCCATTACTAGACCTCATTTCAAGACACCATATGAACTTCTCTTTCGGAAAGTTCCTGCTATTCACTACCTTAAACCTTTTGGATGTCAAGTGACTATTTTGAATACTAGTGATCCACTGGGTAAATTTGATGAGAAGGCTGATGAGGGATATATTGTGGGTTATTCGACTCATAGTAAGGCTTATAGGGTATACAATTTGAATGCTAAGAAGATTGAGGAGACATTGAACCTGAGATTTCTAGAAGACAAGCCTAATGTTCAAGGACAAGGTCATGTTTGGTCTTTTGACCTTGATTACTTAACTGATTATTTAGGTTATTCTAGACATGTGGCTAACCAAAATGCAGGTACACAAGAGTCTCCCACTGACAGTGCTGATATCATGAATGCTGATTCTGATAGTGAGTTTGAGGATGATGAACATCCTATTATTGTACCTTCTTTCTCCCCTAATAATTTTTCAGGTGACACTTCCAAAGTTACTACTGATGAGAGTGAAGATGAGTCCAACAATGCAGAGGACCTTTCTAGGCTTCAGAAACAGGAGTATGCAGCTAATCTAGAAGCTGAGAAGAATGCTGGGGAGGTTGCAAAAGAAGCAGTCAGTGGAAATCATAATTCTGCTGACAGTGATTCTGTTTCTCCTAAGATTACCAAATCTGCTGAAGGTCATGATGTTTCTACTCCCATTTCTACTAGAGTGTCCACAGACTTTGGGGAACCTTATACACGATTTCCAAGTCCTACAGATCTTGGTAATTATCAACCCAAAACTGGCATCTTCACCTCACCTTCCTATGATAGTGATTTTGAGCCAACTGTGACTAATCTTGATACCTCCATTGATGTCAACACCACTGCTACTAAAAGGATCAACATTACTCATCCACAGACCAATATTATTGGTGATCCTAATGCACCAGTTAGAACTAGGGGCACTGTAACAAGTTCTTAATATGGTCAAGTAGCTTTTATCTCTTATGTCTCAAACCAGCAAAGGGACAATCACACAGATTTTAAGCATTGTTTGTTTGCCTGTTTTCTCTCTCAAGTGGAACCAACCAATGTTACTCAAGCCCTGGATGATTCAAGTTGGCTTGAAGCAATGCAAGAAGAGATGCAACAGTTCCAAAATCAGTAGGTTTGGATATTGGTCCCACTACCTGAGGGAAGTATGCAATTGGGACAAAATGGATTTTGAAGAATAAAAGAGATGCAATGGGTGTTGTGATTAAAAACAAAGCAATATTAGTGGCTCAGGGGTTCAGACAAGAGGAGGGGATTGATTATGATGAAGTGTTTGCACCTGTTGCTAGAGTTGAGGCCATTCGTATTTTCTTGGCCTATGCATCTTACATGGGTTTCATGGTCTATCAAATGGATGTTAAAGGTGCATTTTTGTATGGTGAAATAGAAGAGGAGGTTTATGTCACTCAACCTAAAGGATTTGAAGACCCAGATCATCCAAATCATGTGTACAAGGTTGTTAAAGCTCTCTATGGACTACATCAGGCACCAAGAGCATGGTATGCTAGGCTTTCATCATTTTTGTTGAAGCATGGCTATAGAAGAGGTGCCATTGATAAAACACTTTTCCTAAAGAAGAATGCTACAGACATCATTCTTGTGCAAGTTTATGTGGATGACATTATATTTGGCTCCCCAAAAGAAGCTTGGTGCAGGGAGTTTGAGGAGTTGATGAAGGGAGAGTTTCAGATGAGTGCTATAGGGGAGCTTACTTTCTTTTTGGGTCTTCAAGTTCAGCAGAAACCTGATGGTATTTTTATCAATCAGGATAAATATGTGAGGGACATCTTGAAGAAGTTTGGAATGGAGAGTGTCAGGACTGCCACAACACCTTATGAAGCTCCAAAAACAAAGAATATCACTGAACCAGATCTACCTGTCAATGTTCATTTATACAGATCTGTGATTGGTTCATTGATGTATCTAACAGCTTCTAGACCTGATATTACATTTGTTGTGAGTGCTTGTTTTAGACATCAAGTCACTCCACTTGCTTCCCATCTGAATGCAGTCAAGAAGATCTTTAAGTATTTGAAAAGCCAACCCCATTTAGGTCTTTGGTACCCAAAAGAGTCTCCTTTTAAGCTGGAAGCATATAGTGACAGTGATTATGCTGGTGCTAATCTGGATAGGAGATCCACAACTGGAGGTTGCCAATTCCTTGGCAAGAGATTGATTTCTTGGCAGTGCAAGAAACAAACTATTGTGGCTACCTCATCTACTGAAGCAGAGTATGTTGCTGCTGTAAATTGCTGTGTACAGGTTCTTTGGATATAAAATCAATTGTTGGATTATGGGTTTAACTTCATGAACACAACAATTTTTATTGATAATCAGAGTACCATATGCATAGTTAAAAATCCAATTTTTCACAGTAGAACTAAGCATATTGAAATCAGGCACCACTTTATAAGAGATGCATATGAAAAACATTTGATAAAAGTGGTTAAAATTCACACTGATGATAATGTGGCAAATTTGTTAACAAAGGCTTTTGATGGACCAAGGTTTCAACACCTGGTGGTCCATATTGGTATGCTTAACCCTTAACTGCAAAGTTTAAGGGGAGGCATAGGCCTCAGGGGAGGCATATGCCTCAGGGGAGGATTTATGTTGTAAACTTTGTATATTTGTTAACATTAACAAGCTAATGTTTTGTGAGTTTTGTTTGTTTTGGTTTGGTTTGTGTGTTTCTCTGTGATTGTTTTGTAGATTACATATTTCAGTTCAAGTTCATCAAGTTTGGTTCATTAGAGACTGGTCATGTAAGCTAGAAGCATGTTTTCTGATGAAGCAAAGTACTGAAGTAAACAAATTGTTTCTACTGAAGATAAAGTACTGAAGAGATGTACTGAAGTTTAATTGCTCATTCATTCAAGAAATAGTTTACAGCTTACAATGATTACAATCAACTTCAAATGGAAATACATATCTATACATGATCTACTAAACCTATTCTAACTCCAATCATCTACTAGCTCATATCATCTATTCCAAACGCTGGAGATGCATAACCAGTACGACGAAGAAGCTAAGGATCAAAATGGGAAGGATGGATTGATGAAAACGAAGATGATGAAGATGAATACAGTAGATGGATGTGTGATATGACATTGTCCTTTGTGCTTCATCTACTGGTTTCACCAAAAAGCAATCAATCCATCTTCCTTTTGCCCTTCCCCTTTACGATATGAGATGAAGCACCAAACCATGGCGCAGGAAGAGCCAACACCACCTGTTGAGGTTGAGGTGTTGAAGGTTGGGGTGTGAAGTTATCTCTTTAGTGGAGTCATCAGATTCATCAAAAGACTCACTTGGATCCACTACACTGTCATCTTCAGAAGAAGGAAGAAAGAGGGATTTTCTAGGTCGTGATGTTTGTGGATGAATGTAAAGACGCCATAGGTTAGTATCATCACTTGATGATGGTGCTGATGAAGAAGAGGTTGGATCTATAACCTCTGGTTTGATATTCATGGTTGATTTTGGTTGATTGTGGCTTTTGGTGGAATTAGGGTTTTGTGATGAAAATTGGGGGTAAATGATATGTGTGAAGTGTGCATTGGGATTGTTATATAGACGGATTCGAGGATTAATGTAATTTAATGCGAGTTGGGTGGCACAGTAACACTCCAGATATTTACTGATGATATTTTTATCTTGGGTGGTTTCTGCTGATTGATTTACTTCAGCAGATTGACCGTGTTTCCGCTGAAGTGTTACTTGGTCATTGGTTAGAGTTGGAATACACGTAAGATATGGTCAACAAAAGTTCCGATATTTTTTACTATAATTTGGGCAACTTCTACCAATCCATTATTCGCATATTTTTACTTTAAATTAACCGATTTTCTCTTCACTGACGTTCAAAACACTTCTAGTTGTGTGATTCTTAACCCTAACTTACAATTTTACACATGGCGCTTCAATTGAAGAAAGATCATAACAAAGTTGCTTTTTTGGGAAAAGCAAAGGGTGATGATTTGTATGAACCAGTGGTGGAATTCTTGAAGAGATCAAAGATTCATTATGCTTTGACGCATTCTCCTAGTGTGATATATGAATCGTTGGTTACACAATTTTGGGCATCTGCTTCAAAACGGATTGAAACAGAGATTGTTGCTATTGTTGACGGAACAATGTATGTTGTGACAGAGGAGTTGATAAGAAGCCAACTTCGCTTGGACGATGTTAATGGGGTTTATCATTCTAATGTTGTGGATATTCTTGCTGGGTTAAGAGCTTGTGGATACAGGGGTACAAGGACTGATACATGGTTCAAGAATCAGTTTTGTCCTATGTGGAGGTTTTTGGTTCACACGTTGCTTCAGTGCATAAGCAATAAATCAGGAGGATGGGATCAATTTTCTACCCAATTGGGATGTGGTATTCTATGTCTTTCTCAGGGGTTAACTTATAACTTTTCTAGGTTTATTTTTGATAATATGGTTGAAAATATTCATAGGAAAAAGCATAAGTTTTTGATGTACCCTAGGTTTTTGCAAATGATTTTGGACATTACTACCCAAGCCCAAGCATTTTGTCCCATAGAAGCTTTAACTTCTAAATTGTTTGCTTCTATGAAAACTCATTATGAGGGGGAACATCATCCTTTACTAGTAGCTATGTTGTCTCAAGGCAATGAGGCTGCTGATGAGGGGAATGTTGTTGGTTCTCCACCCTCTACTACTGTTGATGCTGATGGTAATCCATCAGTTGCAATGGATGAGGGCCCTTCTAATACTGCTGAAGCTACACATATTTCTCCAGACCAACCTCCACTTACACCTTCACCTAGACCTTGTCCTAGTCCACCACCTATTCATGTTACTTCTGATGAGGTTGAGCATGAAGTTAATAGACTACCCACACCTAGTCCTTTTAGGGAATCATTTAATGAAGGTTCGGATAATATTGAGCATGAACATGTTTCTCCTGAAAGGTACAATGAAGCTCCCATTACCACTGAGCAATCTGCTGGTGGAGCTGAGGACCCTATTACACTTACATATGTATATGCTCTAGTGAACATGTATATGGCTGAGGTTGCTGATCTCAAAAAGGAGCTTACAGAGACTAAATCTACACTTGGTGGTGAGATTGTGGAGTTGAAAAGAAAGGTTCAGGACTTGGAGGATCAACTTGGGATTAATAATAAAATGAGAGGTTTGGTTTCTTCTGATGAGGAGCAAGAGGATACTCAATTTGAGTCACTTGAAATTTTGGCTGATGTGGCTCAGAAGACTGATGTTTCTTCACCAGTTGTTACTGAATCTTCAAAGATCAAGAAACCCATTATGTTTACTAGAAGAAAGAGAAGACAATATTTGAGTAAGGATTCTTCTGAACCTTCAAAGGTGTCAGAAGTTGCAGCTGATGATGATCAAATGGAGGATGTTGCTACTTAACCTGGTCAAGCTTCATTTGTTCAAAAACATCCAGGTTCTTCATCTTTAGCAGATCATATTGAAGTCTTTCTAGCTGGAAGAAGTTTTAATCTAGATCCAGCAGTTGATGTCTTTTCTACACCTGTTGAAGATTTATCTCAACATGTTTCTTCTGATGTTCCTGTTGTTGACATCTCTTGTGATGATTCTACTAAGGAATCTGCTGACACAGGGAAAGGAGTAATGATTGATGAAGAGATTGGATCTGATCTAGTTAGTGAACAAGAAATGCAAGCACAAGAAAGATTGCTAGCTGAGTGTGAAAATAACATGAAAAGTCAAGCATTGGCTGAAATGCTTCAAGCTCAGTTTGCTACCAATTTGACTCCTGAGAGACAACGTGAAATTGATAAAATGTCTACTCAGTTCACTGATGATCACTGGGATGTCTATATTAATCAAGCTGCATCAAATCCTACACTTGCTCAGAGTATCTTAGGTGCAGACTTTGATAGTGAGAATTTTGCTGCACAAATGGTGGCTCTTGGACAACAAAGAAAACAAGTAGTAGCTGACAAGAAAAAAGCTCTTGCTACACAAAAAGCTAAAGCTAGAAGAGACAGACCACCAACTGCAGCTCAGAAGAAAGCGTATATGAGAACTATAGTGCTTCATCAGAGTTCTACTATTTTTAATTCTGGTTTGAAAAAGAAACAAGTTTGGGCTTTACCTGATGATGATTTGCAGAGAATGTATCAAAGGATTATGAAGCAGACTGCACAACCTTCTAAAAAGAGAAATGCTGGTAATTCAGATGTTCCAAAGGAAAAGAGATCTAAGACAGTTGAGATTGTAGATAATTTTGATGATGTTACACCTAGGATGGATTCTCATGATGTTTCTCTTGAAGTATCTACTGCAGCTATATCTTCAGCTGAAAGGGTTCAATCTGCTGAACCACAAACGGTTTCTTCTACAGCAGTGCCTTGTGTTGCACCAATTGATATAGAAGGAGACGATATGGGTAAGAAAGCTGAAATAGCAGCTGCTAAAGCTAAGAAGGCCAGAGTGATGCTTACGAGAATGTATGAATTAAGAGGTGCTGTTCCAATTAAGTCTACTTCTTCTATTCCTACTACATATATTCCTGCTACAGATATTCCTGCTATAGATATTCCTGCTACAGATATTCCTGCTATAGATATTCCTGCTACAGATGTTCATGATGATTCTGAGGAGCTACCATGTATGGGAATTTATATACCGGGTAGAAGAAAGAAAAGGATGTCTAAATGAAGACCTATTTCTTTATGGAGATCTGTGAAATCATCTGGGACACAAACATCTAAGGTAAAGAAATCTCATCAGGATGGTTATTTGGATCTTAAAGCTGATGATTCGGATTTCATTAAAGTAGGATCTGCTGATGTATTTCCTGAAGGATCTCATGATGTATTGACTGCTTGGAATTTGATTGATGGACAGCTTAATACTATTTTTAGGCTGGATAATTCTTCTCTGCAGTTTAAATTCTTGAAGGAAATATTTCATCTGGTGGATAGGCAAGATTTGAATACTCTGTATGATCTTGTTACTAAGCATTATGCTCTACATTCACCACAGGGTTCTGGTTTATTTTTGTTGGGTGATCTTCAAGTGCTGTTTGATTCTCAATCTCCAAATGGTAAAGGGTATAATGTGTGGAAGAATTCACATAAGTGGAAGGTTGAGACTTGGAGATTTTACCCTTTGCCTTGTGTGCATGTGGTTGAGACAAAGGGTGGAATTACTGTTTGTATGTTTGCTGATAAGATTTATCCTTTGTCTATGAAATTGATGGAAAGAATGCTTAGACAGAAGTTGGAAGTTCCTCCAGATCCAGTTGGTAATGATAAGTTGCATGCTGAACACTGTGTTGGAATCATTAAGACTCAGCTTCTGCAACATAAAGCATCATCTTGATTGTGGTATTTTGTATTGTTTGTAATATTTGTTTTCTTTGATTGTGTGTTTTGTTCTTAGTTTAAAAAAAATTGTATATTTTTGATTTTATCTAACTTTTATTGCAGGTTTGTTGTACATTGTTCATGGTTATTGACTCACTAGATGTGCCCTGTGTATATCAAAGAGTTGGCTAGTCCAAAGGGTACAGCTTTGGTAAAGACACATCAAATCTGTTGATAGCTGTAATGGTTTGCTTAAAATCATAGGGTCTGCAACCATGCTTAATTGTTGAGGGTTGTATGGTCATCAATTCACCATGGTTTATTCCTTTTTGGAATCCTAAGAATTGACTACTCCTGAGCAAACGGCTACAGGTAAAGACATTTCAAATCCATTCATGGTTGCTGATTTGCTAATAAATCAGATGGTTATCAGTGTACCATGGTTTTCGAACTTAAACATTTGGCTACTCTAGTAGTGATGGCTATTGGTAAAGAGACATCAAATCCATTATTTTCAATGATTCACCTCTCACAGGAGTTAACACACCTGGATGTGATGAGAATAGTTTGAAACTTATATGTTTTGATGTACCTGTTGTCATTTGTTGCTGCAAAGATCTGGTGTTTCAAAGTTTTGTCATCATCGAGGTGCTCTTATTTTGATTCTTTACTGCTGATGTTTGTGTGCAATCCTCTAGTTCTGAAGTGTTAAAGATCTATCAAGAAACTGGAACTTAACCTAGTCAAATTCCAGTTTAGGGGAGGATTGTTGGGAATTATGCAAAGTACGGATTCTGCTGAAGATACTGCTGAATGGATTCTGCTGAAGAGTATGGATTCTGCTGAAGAAGAGTTTCTACTAAAGTAGTGAAACCGTGTAGATGGTTTCTGTGGAGATAGTTATTCTGCGTATTCTATAGTTAGTTAGGATATGCATGAGCTTTATTATGAAGTGACTATGTATATCTTATTTAGTTTTATGATTATACGTTTCTTAGGAAAAAAGTTAGCGTTCCTTGTCTATAAAAGGAACACAATAGTATGAATGATGTACGAATTGAAAAACAAAGTTTTAGGAATATAAAGATCCATAGAGGATCAACGAGTTCTTAGTTATCTGTGTTTATACTTGTGTTTGATTTCCGCTAAAGAATACAAGTTGAAGAGATTTTCTATTAGTTTGTTTGTGATTACATAAGCAATACTAACGATCTACGAGAGCTCAAGATCTATCAAGGTCTAACATTTCAACAGAATAGGACTCGCCATGGGTGGCGACTCCACAGAGTGCCCAGAAGTACTCCCAGCGGTATTAACACTGCACGCAAACAAAGACATTTTATGATTATTTTATACAACAAGTAAGGATGCACTAAGTGTTTTGGCGACAACACTTACTTGGGAGGAGTAGTCTCAGTTGCGCGGAGGGGCGATGATTCATCTGATGATGACTCCACGTCATGAATGATAGGGCGCTTCCTCCTAGATGAGCTTGCGCCATCATCACCTGGCGCCCTCTTGCGCTTGACCCCTTGGTCTGCTGCCTCTGGCTCTTCCTGGAAGACTTCCACGCTCTCCAGTACGTTTGCGCGTGGAAGCTTTGCCACAGGCGAATGTACCCTGGGGCTGGGCACGCTACGCAAAGGGGTTGCCTCTAGCACAACATAAGAATCAACCCCTGGTTCCTCCAGCTGCATCTCCATGGTGCGCCCCTTAGTAGCTTCCAGAATAGGGACTTCCCCCTCTCTCAAAGGGCGCACCCCCACGGTAACCTGGCGAGGTTTCGCCAAATGCATACCGCTAAAAAAATCCATCTCTGCGTAGCAAGAAACAGACAAAAAACAATAGTTATATAAAGTACAAAGGTGAAAAGAAAGGCTCACATTAATAAAGCAAAGGAGTAGGAAGGACGAGCACCCACCCTGGTCATCCTCGTCTAAGAATGTTGGCACCTCGTCAGGACTATCAAAATAGTTGCGACTGATGCCCATGTGCACCAAAAATTCTTCGGGATAAGAACTGAGGGGAATACGATTGGCGTTTATCGTTTCCGCATCATCTGCACTGTAGGTTCCAGGGAGGGGGCGCTCGTCCTTCGGTAGTGAACCCTGGGTATAGAAGCCGAAGTCCCAGGGGAACAACGCCTTATCAACCCAGAAAATTTTCTCTCTCCAATTCCTAAGCGCGTCTAGTTTCTCGGTGTAACACTGCAGCCGTCCGGCGCGCTTGGCAAAAGAAACCCACCCGTTTGACCACGTTGTATGGTAAAACGCGCGGAAGAGATATATGGTGGGGTTAATTGCCAACAAACGACAATTAATCTCGAAGTTGTTATCTTTGATGCGCCTATACAGTGCAGCTGGGATATGTGCAGGCGGTAATAATTTAATACGTCACATAAGAATAAGGAGATGGGCACACGTTGATTCGAAAATTCAAAAAAACGAGTGTATACCCCTACTTTCCCTTCGGGGAAATCCGCTATTGACGTCTGCGCAGCCGGAACTACCGGATGCAGCGCGAACGGGATATAATATTCCGAGGTGAACTCACGAAGTTCATCCTCGGTCATATCGGATGTAAAGTCAGTTAATCCACGAACCATAATAAGGTTTCAGATGCGCACGCGCGGTTACCTTTAAAAGTTTCTGGGTTTCTTGGTTGATAGTTCGAGTTTTTTAACAATGGCGGAAATGATTTTTACTGTGATAAACATAGTAAAAGTTAGGTGGAAGCTTATATAGGGTTTTACATCCACGCGATGATCGACACGTGGATCCCACTTTCTCCAAACGTGTGGATAGGAGTTGCTTACGTGGCACACTTTCCATTCACTTTCCCACGTTTTACGAGGGATGTATTTGACATATTTTAACTGGATTCACCGTATCTTCTTTAAGGCGGGAAACCCTTGAAGCTTCTCCGCTACGCCTTGAGGAATATATGGGTCATTATTAGTCTAGCATCCGCGGGTTTCACCCTGCGCATACTAGACTGGGGGGACATGATGACGTATAGTCCGTATTCGGGTCATGAACCCGACCAATGGACGCTACTAACACTCGAGCCCAGTACGAGTGGGCTAGCTAAGCGACGGTTTAGGCTCACGAAGGCCCAGACCTGAAGTTATTTATGGCCTTGATATTGGATATCTCTTATTTATGGGAAATGCATTAGCCAACCGACTTAGGCGGGATACGCCGAAGGTTGGGGAACACGAAACCAACAAGGATTTCGTGTATATATAAAGGGCATCTCGACCCTCACTAAAAGTACGATCTTAAAACCTAAACTTTCCACTAAACCCTAAAAAACGATTACTTACTCTCACGCCTGAGGATAATCGTAGGAGACAATCCCACGATAAGCCTAACGGTGTTTTCTGTTTACTTAGTGCGCAGGTCTCAAGCATCAAGGTCTAATTGATACTAGAACCGGAGTCCAAACAAGGAACGCCCAACTTTTGTATCAACAATGAGCTCAGTGATAAGGAGAAAAAGAGATACAATGCTGATATCAGGGCTTCAAACATTATACTTCAGGGTCTTCCAAAAGATATCTACAAGCTTATCAATCACAACACTGAAGCCAAGGCTGTTTGGGATAATGTCAAAATGCTTCTCTCGGGTTCTGAATTAACTAAGGAAGACAGAGAATCACAACTGTATGATGAATTTGAGCACTTTAAAATGAAACCAGAAGAAAGTGTCTATGAATATTACGTGAGATTCCACAAGCTTGTGAATGACATAAGGAATATCAAAATGACCATGCCAAATATTCAGCTGAACTCAAAGTTTGTAAACAACATGAATCCCGAATGGCACAAATTTGTCACCTTTGTGAAGCTAACCAAAAGATTAAAGAACACCAACTATGAGCAACTGTATGCCTTCCTTCTTCAGAATGAGAGACATGCTATGTTTGAACGAATGATTCTTGAACAGTTCAAATCTAAACAGGGAGAAACAATTTCGTCAAATGATTCAACAGCCTTTTACACCAATGTTGGAATTACCACCAAAGCTTCTCAAGTCATACCCATGGGTAATGGTAATTACAAGCTCATTCCTAATCCAGCATATAAGCCTCCAGACTCAAACACACTCATGGAAAACTTCATCAATCAACTGTCTCTCATGGTTAGTCAAAATATGAATTCAACTCCACACACCAACAATAACCTCAGAACAGCAACCAATCCACACAATCAAGCTACTGTCAGAGATGGTAAGGTAGTGGTGCAGAATGTGCAAAGAAGACGGTATGAACAAGGGATGATTGGAGCAGGTTATGGTAATACTGGAGTAGGTGGAGGATATGTGGCTAATCAGAATCGTGGAAGAAACGCCAATCAAGGGCAAGCAAAGCCAATCAAATTCTACAACTGTGGTGGTAAGAGACATATTGCGAGGAACTGCACATCTCCAAAACGTCCACAGAATGCAGAATACTTCAGAGACAAGATGTTGCTTGTGCGAGCTCAGGATAATGGAGCAGCTTTGGATGAAGAGAAGTTGTTGTTTCTTGCAGAAGGGAATGCTAAGACATATGATGTTGATGTGGATGAGCAGCCAATTCAGGAAATAGGTCACAATCATCAAAATGCCTTTCAAGTTGCAGACTGTGATGCATTTGACTCTGATGTCGATGATGAACCAACTGCCCAGACAATCTTCATGGCTAGCATCTCACCTATGGTCTTTCCAAAGGTCTCTTCACCACAACAGGCTGGTCCATCCAAAGAATCAATCATCTCAGAGGTATTAAAACTATACGATGAGGTGGATGAGCAAAAGATACATAATGAAGTACAATCTCTTGAAACTTATGAATCAGATATTGATAATGAGGGTAATAGTAATATTGTCCCATATGATCAATATGTGACACAAAGTGAAAGTGAGATTGTACCAAGTGATGTATCTTCTGCAGTCAATGATGACTATGTTTTTGATGAATACACTGCATGTGCCCCTGATGATTCTGTTATCTCTGAACTGAATGCCTATAAAGAACAAGTTGCTATTTATGAACAACGTGCTAAGTTTGAGTTAACTACTCGTGAGCAAGAAATGGATGACCAAATGCGTACAATTATTAGAAAAAGTAATTTTAGAGAAGAAGTGTTAATACAAGAGTTAAACTCCTTACAAGAAAAGCTTTCTAAAACTGTTAAGCAAAAGCAAGAGCTTCAAGAAAATGTTAAAGTGCTTAAACAAGAATTTAATGCTAAGGAATCAAAACTTTTGAATGACTTTTCTAATCTAAAAACTTTGAAAAACAAGCTTGAAAATAAGTTGTACGTACAAGGGAATACCATTCAGACTTCTCACATGATCACTAAGCATAGAATCTTAAGCGATAAGCATAGTATTCCCATAGTAGAGGAACCAAATCATGAGTATTGTAAAAGGGCCAAAGCTTACCATCCGATTGTATATGATGGTAATGAGATCCTTAAGCCTAGGCAAACACCTTCATGTATTGGAAGCACGGAAGAGGATAGAAAATTAGATGATGCCTCTAGGGAGAAAATGGATAAGAAGCTAAAAGATCCTGAGTGTAAAAAGAATAACATAATGATCAAACCTCATGATTACACAAAAGAAAATTGGATCTCCCTGAACAGATTTAAGCCTCAAACTCAATTAACCCCAGAACAAATTTTTTGGAAGAAAGACATGGATAAACAAAAGGCAAACGTACTTGTTGAAACAAACACTCCCCTTAGGAAAGTGCCTGCAGCTACTGTGTATCCTCCGAATACACCAATGCATTTAGTTCCTAGAACTATTTCCACTAATAGCAAGACCTTAATCAGCCTGGATGTTGTTTATCAACTATTCGTTGATTTTAAGAAGACATGTAAGAAGAGAATCACACCTACAGGGATAACTGAAGGGGAAAGGGGTTTTGAGCAAACTAAAGAATGTTATTTAACTAAAGTCATGCCTTTCTTTAAACAATTAAAAGGTCAATTTGAGAGTCTTCAAAAGGGGATAAATCCATATATTAAAGAAATGGAAAAGGAATTTGATGCAATGATAGTTGAGGTCAATGATTATGAACGGGAACTCAAATATAATGAAATTGAAAGGAAGAACCTGCATATCTTAAATGAGAACTTAATATTGAGTTGTGTGGCTCAAGATGTGTTATATACTGTTACTAAGCATTCTATTATTGCTTCTCAATTTCATGAATTATCTGTTGCTTTGAAAGTTTCCCATGATCGTGTCATTGAGCTTGAAAACAAAAACTCAGAACTAAATGAGAAAATTGATCAGGATGATCACGATAATTTGGTAAAAAACTTTTCTAAGCTAGAAGTTGAACATTTTAATTTGCAACTAAAATATCAACATCTAAAAGAAAATGTCAAAACCTCAAACATCAAGACATCCTCAAATGTTCCAGAGTTTGATGCAGTTTTTGAGATAAACAAACGTGACAAACAGATTCAAGCTCACTGTAACACGATTAGAAAATTGAAAGCCCAAATTTCACAAATAAAGGGTGAAAAGAACAATGTGACTGGCCCCCGAATGCTTCCTCCTTTAGATTCTCAGTGTTCTTAAACTTTTCATCTTCAAAACTTGGTTAATGTTTTACAAAAGGAAAATGAGAGTTTTCTAGAAGAAAATGAAAAAGTTATACGACACTTTAAAGAGTTATATGATTCAATGAAAGTCACTCGTGACAAGAACAACAAAAAAATAACGTCTTTACAAAAGGAAATTGAGAATCTGAGGAGTCAGGTAAAATGGAAAATGCCACTTGTCTTTAATGAGAATGTTGCATCAAAGTCATCTGCAGACTCCAAATATATTGTGACTGTTAAATACATTCCTCCTCATCTTAGAAATAACGAACTTGTGTTTCATAACTATTTTGCTCACCTTAAGGATAGTCTAGAATGTCTCCGTGAGATTGTAGAAGAGGATTTCATAAATAAGCCACTTGATAGTGAAATTAGGTTTGCTTGCATTTAGGCCAAACGATCTCAAGAGCTGTTAGAATGTCTAAGAGCAACATGTCCTAAATCCTTATGTGATAAAGATAAAGTTGTGATGCCCTGTTCTATGCCTAGTGCTAAGTATGCATCCCATCCTATGTCCAGTATTAAAAAAGTGAACTCTAAAGTGCCTTCAAGTAGTTCAGATCCCTGCACTTCTAGTTCAGGAATGCAAAAGGTAGCCCAACCAACTAATGTTCCCATAATTCCCTCTACAGGAGTAATCAGTGACATTAAAGCAAGCGGGTCAAAGCCTCCAGGCAATACAAAGAAAGATAGGACCTCGCAAGCTAAGAATGTGCAATGGAAGAAAGTAGAAGACCACCCTAGGAACATTAAGTTTGTGTTGAATAAAACGAATCGTGTTGATTCTAGTATTAGCTATAAGCGTACTGTAATTAATTCAAATTCTACTACTTTTGGCAAAACATGTAATGATGATTGCTTGGTTTCTGTTACTAATCATGAATGTGGTGTGAATGATTTGATTAATGCTGTTAAATGCCCTGTTAAGATTGTTAATGCCAAAAAACATGTTAAGAAGGCTAGAAAGCAGTGGAGAAAGAAGGTTAGAAAACATTGGAAACCCACAGGAAGGAAATTTAGTAACATAGGTTATCAGTGGATACCTACTGGCCGCAAATTCAATCTTGTCAATTCCCATTAGGAAATGGATGCCTACCCGTAGAACTATTCCTTAAAGAAGTGAACATACTTTGAATAGGTCTAATGCGCTCACTAGTACTGCATCTATCCCTAATGATTCTATTGATTCTACTTTTGATGTGGGTGTTCCAATCACTGTTACTAACCAAATAGAACCCATTCTTGCATGGGGATCCCAATTATCCATTTATCCATTCTTGTCTGTGTTCAACTACAGATCGTTCAAATCGTTCTGTGGTACCTGGACTCAGGTTGTTCCAAGCATATGATTGGTGATCGCTCGCGGCTCATGAACTTCGTGAGTAAATTCATCGGGACTGTAAGATTTGGGAACGACCATTTTGATGCAATTATGGGTTATGGAGACTATGTTGTTGGTGAAAGTGTAATCTCCAGGGTATATTATGTTGAAGGTCTTGGTCATAACTTGTTCTCTGTTGGTCAATTCTATGATTCCGATCTAGAAGTGGCTTTTAGAAAACATACTTGTTTCGTTAGAGAACTTAATGGTGTGGAATTGTTAAGAGGAACTCGTGGTTCAAATCTATACACCATCTCTATCGAAGACATGATGAAGTCTTCTCCAATCTGCTTGTTGTCAAAGGCTTCGAAAACAAATTCATGGTTATGGCATCGTCGTCTCAATTACTTGAACTTCGGCACCATTAATAATCTTTCCAGAAAGGATCTTGTAAGAGGCTTACCCAGATTAAAGTATGAAAAATATCATCTTTGTTCAACATGCCAATTGGGAAAAAGCAAGAAATATGCCCACAAACCCAAACCCACAAACTCAGTAATGGAAGTTCTTCATACCCTTCATATGGATTTGTGCGAACCAGTGAGAGTGCAAACGATAAATGGGAAGAAATATATTTTAGTCGTTGTTGATGACTACTCTCGATTTACTTGGGTAAAGTTTTTGAGGACAAAGGATGAAACTCCAGATGTCATCATCAAACTTATCAAGCAGCTTCAGGTTCGACTCAACAATACTGTTGGAATTGTTTGAACAGACAATGGCACATATTTTGTTAACAAAGACTTAAGTCAATTTTATGAAAGTGTTGGAATCAGTCATCAAAGAAGTGTTCCACGAACTCCTCAACAGAACGGTGTAGTTGAAAGACGAAATCGAACTCTTGTGGAAGCCGCAAGAACAATGCAAATTTATTCAAAGGTTCCAATGTTTCTTTGGGCTGAAGCCATTGCCACTGCTTGCTACACCCAAAATCGTTCCCTTATACACACCTCTCATGGAAAAACTCCATACGAACTTGTACATAAACGAAGACCTGATCTCTCCTACCTTCGTGTGTTCGGTGCTTTGTGCTATCCAACGAATGACGATCAAGATTTAGGTAAATTAAGAGCTAAGGCGGACATTGGAGTTTTTGTAGGTTATGCATCAAACAAGAAGGGTTACTGAATCTACAACAAAAGAACTCGAGATATCATGGAAACTATTCACGTCACGTTCGATGAGCTGTCTGGGCAAATGGCTCCAGGACAATCAAGTTCTGGACCCGCATCACAACCTTCATTAAATAGTCCCATTAGTTCTTCTCTTGTACAAAATCTCTCACCAGCAACTCCTTATGTACCTGATTGGCTCCTGAACAGTCAAGTTTAATCACACAAGCTAACCACTTGTGAATGGTCAACCGTAATAAACTTCAAACAGCTCAGAAACCAATGCAATTAAGATCAGAGGAGTATAGTATATCCCCGGGTCGTTAAGTCCCACGGAGGATGAATGGTGTTTAACACAGACAGATGTCGAATAATCGCTAAGGATAGTGATCAGTAAGGATTTTGGAATAATTATACCTAAAGAAAAAGTTTTGTAAATTACAGGAGCTTAAATGCAAATTAAAGAAAATTAAAAAGTTAAAATATATTAAATAAACGCTATCACTATTTTTACAATGATGTTTTTGTGATTTATAAAATAAAATAACTTAAATAAACTATTTTAACTAAAACGTAAACTTAAATTACCTAAAAACGTGACTTAAAATGAAAACGTACGTTAAGTATAAAAATTACGCGAGTGCGCAAGTAAAAACGTAAAATTTTTGAAATAAAAGTCCTACGAGTGTAAAAACAATTTTCTTACGTACTATATGACAAAAGAAAATTTTAGAAAAAAGATTTAAATTTTTTGACTTTTATATTTTTTATTATGAATTAAATACTATTTTAGACTAAATAAATGATTAAAAATACTAAAACTATTAAGAAAAATCTGAAACTTTTTTATAAAATACTTTATACTAATACAAAGCTAAGAAAAATACAAAACATGTGACAACGTATTTGAATAAGCTAGAAATAAGCTGAAAAACTCGTATAAGCTAAAAGAGACAAAGAGGGTTATATATTAGATTTTGCAAAGATATAACAGTCAAAGTCCCAAGGGCGAGTGGTAGTGTGTGTGTGTGGTGAGCTGGGTGGCCAGGGTTCGAATCCCAGCAATGACTTTTTGCAAACTAATTATTTTTTTGATTTTTCTTTTACAAACTAATTAAGCACTATGAAATAAGCAATTTTTATAACTACAACTTTTTATGAAAACTGCTAATAAGCTCAGAATAAGCCTAAGTATCTCAACAGTTAAGCTAAAATTGGAAATAAGCACAAGATTTAAGCTAAATGACTTATAAGCTAGAAAATAAGCACAAGTACACTAGAAATAAGCTAAGCTACTGTAAATAAGCTTATACAACAACTGAGAATGCAAATAACTTAAAAATAAGCACTGATCAATAAGCAAATAAGCACAAGATACACTATTGCACAGGACACTTATTGGTTTCTAAGTACTTTCTAGCTACTTTTTAAGCACTATAATAAGCTAAGAAATGAAAACAAAGACTGCAACTAACAAGTTGACCAATTGAGCTTCCTAAAAAGCTAAAGTTCTCACAGTGTTGTCCACTAGAGAGCTTTTAATGAGCTTATTAAAAAGTCTATAAACACTGATTGTTCTATGTACTAGTTAAAATGGACAAAACAATAAGCCATTAGCAGGCTTATTAAATAAGCTACAAATTGAAAACTAAACACTGGAACTTTGAGATGGCTAGGTGAGCTTCTCAACAAGCTAATACCCACTAATGAGCTTTGTGAGAGCTTGTGAAATGGACTATATCAACTGTGCACAGGGTATGTTTTCAGAAAAGGACTTAAAATAAGCTAATGAATAAGCAGTTAATAAGCTAATTAGAAGTGAACTACTATTTTTCTAATTTAGTTAAGCAGCTAAATTTTACTATCCCAAAAGCTTAAAGGCTAAAACTTGATATTAAATACACAATAAAATTATTTATTTTATTCAAAATCGACCAAATTGAAATTTTGACTTTTAATTTACACTAAGACTTTGACTTAAATGAACTTTGGATTGATTTAATGGACTGAATATGTTATAATAAGCTAAAATAAGATGACTTTAAGCTAGAGTACTAAGTTACAAGCTACTATGATAATTTTTACACTTTAAATTCTTAACAGTTAACTTATTATAGTGAGATTGAAACTGATTTTGACTTTTACTAAAACAAGGACTATGTTTTATGGTTGTTTTGAGTTCTTAGGACCTCATATGACATGAAACAAGTGAAAACAAAGGATTTCACAATCTCTAACATAGTGAACTAGTTAAAACCAAACAATCCTTTTTGAGACTGTTTTGAAGATTTTCAAAGACTTTCACCAATTCAGACCATGCAACTGATTCAAATCTTTAAATTATCATAACATGAGACTACAGAATCATTAAACAACAACAATAACAATATAAAACTAAGAATTGACACTTATACTATTTTAACTATGAAAATAAGATTTTTAGCAACTATGAATTTTAAAGAACAAGCTTACTATTTTATTGTTTAATTATGCTTAACTATGACTAATGAACATGTAAACACAGAGATTCAAGCTAATTACCAACTTAAATAGTGAAATGCCAAAATGGATCAAAATGGCTTACAAGTGGTTTCCAAGCTCAAACTGAGAACTGAGGTATACAAACACAACCTAAAGCTTCCCAATAAGCACTAAAATCTAGAATTCACCTTGCTCCTTGCATTTTTCTTCATTTCTTATGATTTTTGATTTATGACTGATTTTTTTGTATTTTTTAGTATTTTTGCTTTTGACTACTAAACTGATTTTAAAGGGTTTCTAATAGCTTAGATAAGCTATATAGGAGCTTATGTGGGCTTATCAGTCCTTACTAACAACTAAAAACAACATTTGAACTTATTGAAATTTTGAACAAAGGTAAAATTTTGCATAAACTGAAATGGAACTTGATACTGAAATTGATGTTTCACAAAAGCTTTATTATATAATAGAAACTTGAAATACAGAGTTTAAAGGCTAAAACATGCACTGGAATTTAAAAGTAAGATAAAACGACATAGAAAACTAAAAATTACACTAGATATTTTATTACATTGCACCAAACTTCTATATATTGATCTTTTTCATCTCTGTCGACATTTCTGAGCAAATCCCACCAATTTCCAGCCATTGGATTCATCCAACTCATCAAATTCGACAAATGGCAATTTTGGCGCCAATTTTTCTTGAGCAGGTTTTTCTAATTAAGGATTCTTGGACAATAGTGGAGGTGGAAGGGGGTTGGTATAGAGCTGGGAAGACAGGTGTAATGGTGAAAAGGAGAAACCATGGTGGTTTGATGCGTGTCTGGTTTTTGGCGGGCAAGTGTGAGAGAGACAAACAGTAAGGGTGGTGTTTGACTTTGTTTGACCCGGTATTCATAAAGGGGGGTTCATAATTGGGGGGGTCACAGGGTATGACAGGGGGTCAAGTTGAATTGGCAGGGGTAATAATACATAAAGGGTCCATTTGGTAGTTTAATAATACAAGGACTAACTTTGTAATTCGGCCAAAGTTAAGGGACCAAACCTGTCCATTTTCCAAAGTTATAATAAGGACCATATTTGATAATTTCCCATTTTTAAATATCCAAGGACCTTATTTGACATTTTCAAAACTTGAGGGACTAAAGCTGTAATTTTGCAATTTTAAATTTCAAGGACTTGTTTTGACAACTTCATGAATCCCTAAGGACTTAAAATGATATTTTACAAGTTTTGAATATCCAGGGACTGTTTTTGACAACTTTTGAAACTTGGGGGACTAAAACTGCCAATTATGCAAACTTGATACGTTTTTCACCAGATTTTGGTATTTTTGCATTTAAAACACATAAAACACTTATTTGTGATATTTTTATTATTTTGATGCATTTCTGAGTGTTTTCAGATGTTTTTGGCATTCTAAACAGTACAAAAATGATGAGTATTTGCACACTCATCAATCCCCCACACTAAGATATTGCTAGTCCCTAGCAATGATTTGAGAAAAATTAATGGATTTTAAAGAACTCTTTACCAAAAGCCATCACTTCTGGAGTAGCCAATTGTTTCAGTTCAAGTAAGAACCTTGGTACAATGATAACCAAATGATTTTGAGCAAATCATAAGCTGTAAACGGATTTGATTTGTCTTTACCAGAAGCCGTTTGCTTCTGGATTAGCCAATCCTTATGTGGGTTAGACATGGCGGACTGATTACCTTTTGCTGAGTAAGTGTAAAACACTTATACCAAAAAAAATTTGGCCAAAAACGGGGGAATTGGGTGGAATAATTACATGATAAAATTCGTGAGAATTCCCCCCCACACTTAGAAATGAATATTGCCCTCAATATTCAAAGTACCGGCGGTTATGCCGAAACATAGAACAGAAAAGGGAAATACTACGGCCATTATTTTATTTTTGATATATACACACATTTTTTTTTTTTTTAGAAAGGTTTATATACAACAGCGGGGGCTACTCCCCCACACTAGGGTGGTAGAAAAGGGTAAGAAGACAGAAACATGGGTGAAAACCCATATGGTGTATGCTACTGTTTTTGATTCTCGAGTCGCTAGCTTGACTCGATCCCCGCATTCATTGGTTCATGGGGAATGTTTGTAGATCCGGGACAATCACAGGTGGAATGTCCTCTCCAAAGTAATGCTTTAATCGATGACCATTCACTTTAAAATTTGGACCATCAGGTTGAGATAACTCAATGGTACCATAAGGATAAACCTTAGCAATAGTAAATGGACCAGACCAGCGGGACTTGAGCTTTCCCGAGAATATCTTCAATCTTGAATCGAAAAGAAGGACTCGATCACCAACGTTGAAAACGCGGTTCTTGATTTTAGAGTCATGAATCTTCTTTGTCTTTTGTTTGTAGATCAAAGAGTTCTCGTATGCTTGATCACGGAGTTCATTTAGTTCATTCATTTGAACTTTTCTGTGATCACCAGCTGTCTGAATATCGAAGTTGGCATGTTTTAAGGCCCAGTATGCCTTGTGCTCAAGCTCAATCGGAAGATGACATGCCTTTCCGTACACTAGCTTGTATGGAGTACACCCGATTGGTGTTTTGTAAGCTGTATAGAAAGCCCAGAGTGCGTCATCCAGTTTATCTGACCAGGATGCACGGTTTTCGCCTACTGTCCTTTCAAGAATTCTTTTAATACCACGGTTGGAAACTTCCACTTGCCCACTTGTTTGTGGGTGGTATGCAGTAGATAGACGGTGAGTTACACCATACTTTTGCATGACACGATCAAATTGGTCATTGCAGAAATGTGTACCACGATCACTGATTATAGCACGTGGAGTTCCAAACCTGGCAAAAAGAGATTTTAAAAATTTCACAACTACTCGGGCATCATTGGTGGGTAAAGCTTTCGCTTCAACCCATTTTGACAAATAGTCAACAGCCACAAGTATGTATTTGTTTCCTCGGGATGATGGAAATGGCCCCATAAAGTCAATGCCCCAGATGTCAAAGATCTCACAAACTTGAATGGCATTTTGTGGCATTTCATTTCTTTGAGAGATATTTCCGTGACGTTGACAAGCGTCACAAGTTTTGACAAATTCATGGGCATCCTTGTAAATTGTGGGCCAATAAAACCCGAAATAAAACACCTTTTTGGCGGTGTAGTTTGGACTATGATGGCCCCCGGTGGGTCCAGCATGGCAAGCTTTGAGAATGTCAAGAGCTTCTTGTCCATAAACACACCGTCGGATGACTTGATCCGCACAAATTTTGAATAAGTAGGGTCGTCCCAGAAGTAATGTTTAACATCCTTGAAGAATTTGTTCTTCTGTTGGGTCGACATCCCTTTCACTATGAAGTTACCCGCATGGTAATTTGCAAAGTCAGCAAACCATGGGGTAGAAGAGTTTCCATGAAAAGAAACCGCATTGAGTGTCTCGAGAGGAAATGTTTCATTTATTTCCTTTTTCTCGAAAACATCTTGGTGAGGGTTTTCTAATCGGGACAAATGATCAGCAGCCATGTTCTCAGCTCCTTTTTTATCACGTATAATGATATCAAATTCTTGCAAGAGGAGAACCCAACGGAGCAATCTCGGCTTTGCATCTTATTTTGCAAAGAGATATTTGAGAGCCGAGTGATCCGTATACACCACGCATTTGGTCAAGATTAAGTACGGCCGAAACTTCTCAAACGCATACACCACGGCTAATAATTCTTTTTATGTGGTGGTGTAATGGGTTTGAGCTTCAGTCATAGTCTTACTTGCGTAGTGGATAGGCTGAAAATGCTTGGATCTACGTTGCCCTAGGACTGCACCGATAGCAAAATCACTTGCATCGTACATGAGCTCAAAAGGCAAGTCCCAGTCGGGAGCAACGAGAATGGGTTCTTCAGTAAGCTTTTTCTTTAATGTTTCAAAAGCTTCGATGCACTCGGGTGAGAAGATAAAAGGAGCATCTTTTTCAAGAAGATGGGTCATAGGCCGGGCGATTTTAGAAAAATCTTGTATGAATCTACGATAGAAACCGGCATGACCTAAAAAACTCCTAATACCTTTGACGGTAGTAGGATGAGGCAGTTTAGCAATAACATCAACTTTTGCTCTATCGACCTCAATCCCATTTTTTGAAATCTTATGGCCAAGGACTATGCCTTTTTTGACCATAAAGTGGCTCTTCTCCCAATTTAGACAAAGATTGGTGTCTTCACACCGTTTGAGCATTTTATCTAAATGGGAGAGACATGTTTGAAATGAGTCCCCAATGACTGAGAAGTCATCCATAAACACCTACATTTTTTCCCCGATCATGTCGTGGAATATGGCCATCATACATCGTTGGAATGTGCCAGGAGCGTTACATAAGCCAAAAGGCATACGTCTGTAGGCAAAAGTTCCGTATGGGCAGGTGAATGTAGTCTTTTCTTGATCCTTTGGATCAATGGGGATCTGAAAATAACCCGAGAAACCATCAAGGAAACAATAGTATTCATTCCCTGCTAATCTCTCAAGCATTTGGTCCATGAAGGGTAGAGGAAAATGGTCTTTACGGGTAGCGTCATTCAACTTTTGATAGTCAATGCACACACGCCATCCCGTAACCAATCGAGTTGGAATTAACTCATTTTCTTCATTTGTGACAACAGTTATGCCACCCTTTTTAGGAACACAATGAATTGGGCTAACCCAAGGACTATCTGAGATAGGGTAAATCAATCCTGCATCAAAAAGTTTGATAACCTCCTGTTTGATAACATCATGGATTTTTGGATTTACTCTTCTCTGATGTTGAACTGTTGGTTTGAAGTCATCCTCCATCAAGATTTTGTGAGTACAAAATTCAGGGTTGATACCCTTAATGTCGGAGAGTTTCCAAGCAATTGCTTGCTTGTGTGACTTCAAGACCTTTATGAGAGCAGTCTTTTCATCTTTACTCAAATTTCGAGCAATAATGACAGGTAATTTATCATCACCCTCAAGGAATGCATACTCTAGATGAGGTGGTAAGTCCTTAAGTTCGACTTCAGGAAATTCTTCAGTTTTCTCAACTGACTTGACTTCCTTGTTATGAAGCTCGACGGGAAGGAGCGATGGTGGATCATCATTAAGCAACTTCTCAATGAGAAGTATGTCCCCCTCAATGTCGATGGGAGCGTGATCAATTTCCCATGGAACAGAATCACTAGACAAGTAGGCTTCAATCTCTTCCAAGATGAAGTCACTTTCCTCAAAAGGAGTGAGAGAAGGAGTAGAATTGGCGATGATGGGTTGAGATGAATGAGTGAGATTATCACTCGAAGAATTATGATCATAACCAAGAACTTCTTGAGAGTACTCTTCAGAAGCAACATCAATGATATCTATTCGGTTAACCGATTCAGAATCATAGTTTGCGGAGTACCTCGAAGTTTGATCAAGGTTAAAGGTGACAGCTTCATTACCAACACGTAATGTGATTTCTTGCTCAAATACATCAATGAGAGCACGGCCCGTTCTCAGGAATCCTCATCCAACAATGAGAGGAACCCGATGATCGGCATCGAAATTGTAACACCCCCGAAAATCTTAATGACAGCGGAAGACTAATTCGGGTGTTACTTGAATGGAGATCATAGTCAATAATCATAGAAAACGACTCGAAAGAGACGTTTTATTAAAATAGTTATCATTCATCGAAAACTCATAGTTTGTTACAAAATATTGTAAATAGATCAAGTGTTTTTCCCAAAAGAAAGATCATGAGTTTGAAAGAAATGATAACTTTTATGTTTTACACCACCAGATAAGCCTTGCCATGCCCCGTTCCGCACCTTGGTCATAATCTTCACTGATTACCTGAGATAACATGCTTAAAAAGGTCAACAAAAATGTTGAGTGAAGTCCATAGGTTTAAAATAAGTTGAACACAAGTATAAGATCATGATCATTGTAAACTAACAATATCATAAGAAAAATATCACAGATTATTATGCGCTAAGCTCATGAAACCAAGACTCAACTGCATACACCGAATTACCAGTGTACGTAAATATGCCCCAAAGGAGGTAATAGCCAATTACCTAAAGAAATTCGATATGGTGCGCCCCGGTTATTTCTCTATAACCGAAACGGGGTTCGTTATTCCCCATAGTACTATTCACGATATCTACGTTCACTCGCGGTGACTAATGGTTCATGATCAGGGGACTTGTGGCTAACAACTTAGGCAGTACCAATAATCAAGAAGATCAAGCATTTATGAAAAACCCTTGTGTTCTAGTTTAGAGCATGTATCTCCCTCGCGGGGTTTGTAAAAATAAAGTAAAAGCGAGGCTATGAACTCACCTTGATAATAATGCACACGCACAAATAGATCAAGCACAATGTAGCGGAGGTTCCAACTCGAAACCTAAAATGATGAGATGGCGAGTCTCAGTAATGAGCATTTTGGTTCGCGACCAAAATAATAGAGCATTGAATATTCTTATTCAATAGATCATTGGATTGTCCAATCCAATAGTGTGCGATCGTGATTAACGTTTTAAGTTAATTTAAGTGCTACATTGCCTTAGTTAATGATCCTCACTTACGCATAAGTGAAATGTTCCCCCGTTGTGATCGTAATAAATTTGTTGCGTATTTTAACGTACTTGAATAAATTCCCCGTGTGTTTTATCGGATTTGATATATATATATATATAATTATAATCTTATATTATATATATATATAAATAACACATTTACCGTTATCCGAAATAAAATACTCATAAGATCCAAGTACTTGTTTTTACGAAGTTATAATGGGTTTATAATTTTTTCTAAACTTTTCCCGAATTTACACTTTTTACCCTCAAGTTACAAAAAGTACGAGTTTAATCCTTATACTTTTAGAAATTGACACTTTCTACCCGAATTATATTTTTATACCGAAACTTTCAGAAATGACAACTTTGACCCTTGGTAAAACTGTTTTTACAAAATCAGCCCCTTAAGTTCCACTTATTCACTTTAAACCTTCATTTTTCTTATTTTACACTTTTAGTCCAAAACTTATATTATAACTAGTTTAAGAGATTTACATGATCGGTCCTTGTGGTTTTCATGCATACGCATGCACGTACATATTTCCCCTTGACTTATCGAAAATGACTTTTCCAGTCCTTAGACTTTTACAAAGTATTTGTTTCACTTATAAGTGACCCTTTAACTTTTAAATATGTTACCTTTTGACCCGATACTCATTTGTTTTGCAAATTTGATCCGAACTACTTTTGAAATAAACGAAAACTTTACAAAACTAGTACAAGCTTATCTCTAGCTTATTTCTTTAGCTTATTAGCTTATTACTAACTCATTGGGCCGGGTCGAATCTTTATTGGACTCGAATTGGGCTTATTGGGCTCGACAGTTGGGCTTTAGGCCCGTTTGTCTAGGCGTGTGTTTAACGAAGTGTAGGTGTGATAGTTAAGTGCTCGTGTTGTGTTTCTAAAGATTTGTGATGTGTTCTCAACATGTTAGACTAGTTTTTAACGTGTGACTATGTGTTGTGATCAAGCATACCATACGAGTTGTGTTGTAACGGTGCGCATATCATATCTAATGTGTGAGAACTAAATGTAAGCAAAGAAATGAAATGGAAATGAGTTGGGAGGGACTTACTTCACTCAAAATGAGTGGTGATGATACGTGTGAGGTGTGAGCGAAAGGAATGACCAACGAGAACCCCTTGTTCTCCTTATAATGTTACTCGTTTTGAATGTTTACCCAAGCTTCTCCTAGCTTTCACCTTGCAATGTATCCTTATCCTAGTTCGATCGACTTCCACAGTGGTTGATTTTAGAGTGAGAGATGTGTAGATGTTTTTGAGAGTTTATGTGAAAGAGTGTGTGTGTGTCGTGTGCTTTTTAAAGAAAACACAAGCATGGCTTTTTCATTTTTATATTTCACTAGCTCTCCTAATCTCTACTTCATTAGTCACATGTTACATTGGACTTGGCTATAGTTTTGAAATGTTTCTAGGTGTGCAAGATGGTTGTTCCACTTAGAGGCATGCTCTTGGTTTGTCACTTCATGAAAAACACAAGATCCTTTGGTTAATGAAGTCAAAGTTGGTCAAATGGTTCTAGAGTTAGTATAATATTGATTTAGGTTAGCTAAGTGGAAGGTTTTTGTCTCCTCTTTTTGCTTCCATACGCAAGATGTGAGACCAAATGTGTCTCAAGTTTAGTTTGGTTGGGATTTAGTTAGCTTGGTTTTTGGTTCTTGCTTCTCATTCGGTTACAAAACAGAAACACAAAACATAGAAGTTGGCTTATAAGTTCTTATTAGTTGCTTATGGGCTTGGGATTTTGGATCCGCTTGGACGAGGCCCAAAAGGAAAGAATGAGAAAAATGGTGTTGGGCTAGAGATGCAATCCGGCAAAGGCCCAAATAAAGATATAGCGTGGGCTTGGCCCGGTTACAAGGCCCATTTACGTGTCGGGTTCGAGTGGTGAAAAGTCCAATGAGTTCCGAGGCCCAATACGAATATTATATATTTTTATTATAATTTAATTCGTAATTTTTACAAATTTTTACGTATTCAGTACGTATTTTATGGTTATCAGGATAGTGGGGAAATTTATTTAGATCACAACGGTATATTTATGAACGCTCGAGCTGCGTTGATCATGCATATGCCAACTGATATGCAAATGTGATGTTTAGAAAATTTCATGACTAAATAGATCGTGTTTAATTCTTGATTAAAACGTTAAGTACATTGAAATTTTCCGGGAGCTTACAGTACCTACCCCTTAAGAGAACCGCGTCCCGCGGTTAAACTCGCAGAGGTTGTCATGGGTGATCTAGATGAACAGGTGGGGATACTTGGAACGCATTATATCCTCGCGCTCCCAGGTGAACTCTGCACCTCGTTTCTTATGATTCCATCGAACTTTAACGATAGGAATGCGGCTTTGCTTAAGCCTCTTAACTTCTCTGTCCATGATCTCGACTGGTTCTTCGACAAAGCTAAGTTTGTCATTTAGCTGGATGTCCTTGAGTGGTACGACTAGAGTTTCATCCGAAAGACACTTTTTAAGATTCGAGACATGGAACGTGTCATGTACTCGGCTAAGTTCTTCGGGAAGATCAAGTTTATATGCCACTGGACCAATTCTTTGAAGAATTTTGAATGGTCCGACGTATCGAGGTTTGAGCTTTCCTCGTTTTCCAAATCTGACCATCCCTTTCCAGGGTGATACTTTAAGCATTACACGGTCTCCGACTTGGAATTCCATTGGTTTTCTTCGAACATCTGCGTAGCTCTTTTGTCTATCTCGAGCTGCTTGCAATCTTTGCCGAATTTGCATTATCTTTTCAGTTGTCTCTTGGACAATTTCGGGGCCTGTAAGTTGTACTTCTCCAACTTCCGCCCAGCAAATCGGCGATCGGCATTTTCTTCCATAGAGTGCTTCAAAAGGAGCAGCTTTAATGCTGGCGTGATAACTATTGTTGTAAGAGAATTCAGCCAGAGGTAAGTGCTTATCCCATCCTTTTCCGAAATCAATCACACATGCTCTTAGCATGTCTTCCAGAGTTTGGATCGTTCTTTCACTTTGTCCATCTGTTTGAGGATGGTACGCGGTACTCATATCTAAGTTGGTACCCATGGCTTTTTGAAGCGTTTGCCAAAATCTTGAGGTGAATCGGCTATCACGATCAGATATGATAGAGATTGGTACACCGTGACGAGAAACAATCTCTTTGATGTACAGTCTAGCTAGTGTAATCATCTCGTCGTTCTCCTTGATTGGCAAGAAATGAGCGGACTTTGTAAGGCGGTCTACTATAACCCAAATGGTGTCAAAACCATTAGAAGTTTTTGGCAACTTTGTGATGAAGTCCATTGTGATTCTTTCCCATTTCCACACAGGAAGTTCTGGTTGAGTTAGTAATCCAGATGGCTTTTGATGTTCAGCTTTAACTTTCAAGCATGTCAAACATTTACTGGCGTATACGGCGATATCAGCCTTCATATTAGGCCACCAGTACAAAAGCTTTAGATCTTGATACATCTTGTTGGGACCAGGATGTATGGAATACTTCGATTTATGTGATTCATGCATGATGAGCTCTCGGATACCTCCAAAGAGTGGAATCCAGCTTCGATTTTTGAAACATAGCGTTCCGTCAGATCTCTTCACAAATCCATTCTCATTCTCCGGCATGCCATAAATCTTCTCATTCGGCCTATTTTCTTCTTTAAGGGCTTCAATTTGAGCTTCAAGAATTTTTGATGGTAGGGGTGAATTGATTACCATTCCCAATGATCTCACTCTAAGTGGCTTAGGGCGATCTTTTCTGCTCAAAGCATCGGCAACAACGTTTGCCTTTCCAGGATGGTAACGGATCTCGCAGTCATAGTCACTAAGCAATTCGAGCCAGCGACGTTGACGTACAGATAATGTCTCCATAATTTTGATCTAAGATGTGTTGAAGACTTTTGTGATCAGTGTACACTATACACTTGGTTCCGTACAGATAATGTCTCCATAATTTGAGTGCAAATACCACGGCGCCAAGTTCTAGATCGTGAGTAGTATAATTCTTCTCATGAGTTTTGAGTTGTCGTGACGCATAAGCAATCACTTTGTTCCTTTGCATGAGAACAGCGCCTAAACCCATGTGTGAAGCATCGCAATATACTACAAAATCTTCGGCTCCTTCCGGTAGTGCCAAGATAGGTGCTTCGCAAAGCTTGTTCTTTAGGAGTTGAAAAGCTGATTCTTGATCGTCTCCCCATTCGAATTTCTTCGTTTTCTGGGTTAACTCGGTCAATGGTTTAGCTATTTTCGAGAAACCTTCGATGAATCTTCGATAATAACCAGCAAGTCCTAAGAATTGACGAATTTCAGTGGGGTTAGTGGGTACCGGCCAGTTCTTAAAAGATTCAATCTTTGCGGGATCCACATGGATTCCTTCACTGTCGATCACATGACTAAGAAATTGGACTGTCTCAATCCAAAATTCACACTTGGAAAACTTTGCGTACAATTTTTCATCCTTGAGTAACTTCAGGACAGTCTTCAAATGTTCCGCATGTTCTTCTTTATTACGAGAGTATATAAGAATATCGTCAATGAACACAATGACGAATTTATCCAAATATGGTTTGCAGACTCTATTCATGAGGTCCATAAATACAGCGGGTGCATTAGTTAAACCGAATGGCATTACCTGGAATTCATAATGTCCATATCGAGTTCTAAATGCGGTCTTGGGTATATCTTCTTCTCTTACCCGTAACTGATGATATCCAGATCTTAAATCAATCTTCGAGTATACACTCGAGCCTTGTAATTGATCAAACAGATCATCGATTCTTGGTAAGGGATAGCGGTTTTTGATTGTGAGCTTGTTCAATTCTCTATAATCGATACACATCCGGAATGATCCATCTTTCTTCTTAACGAATAATACCGGTGCTCCCCAGGGTGAGGAACTTGGTCTAATGAATCCTTTCTCAGATAGCTCTTCTAGTTGTTTGGATAACTCTTGCATTTCTGAGGGCGCTAAACGGTACGGTGCTCGTGCTACAGGAGTAGCTCCAGGAATAAGATCGATTTGAAATTCGACTTGTCGAGCAGGTGGAAGTCCAGGTAAATCTTCTGGAAACACCTCAGAAAATTCATTGATTACAGGTACATCCTCTAGTCGTTTCTCTTCCGACTTCTTTTCCGTTACTTGAGCTAAGAAGGCATAACATCCTTTTTCCATGTACTTTATTGACTTTGCACAGGATATGATACTTAAGTACTTTCTACTTTGATCTCCTTGGATGACTAATGTTTCACCGTTGATCGGGATATGAACGGTTTTCTCGTCACAAACAATCCTAGCACGGTGTTTGGACAACCAATCCATGCCAATTACGACATCGAAACTTCCAAGTTTGATTGGTAAAAGATCTATGAGGAACGAGTGATCTTGTAATAAAATAGGACAATTACGGATTACGGTGTTGGTTCCTATTATTTTCCCATCGGCAAGTTCTATCTCATAAGTTGTATCTAAGGCGATTGGGGATATTTCAAGTAATGGTGCAAAAGTAGTAGATACAAAACTCTTATCGGCTCCAGAATCAAACAAGATTTTTGCAGAATGATTGTTAAGAGAATACGTACCCGTCACAATGTCAGGGTTCAACGGTGCATCTCCATCTCCTAGCATGTACACTCTTGCACGTGCATTGTTTGTTTGAATGACATTTAACTTTGGGCATTGACTCTTGAAATGACCAGGTTCTCCACATCCATAGCAGTTCATGTTTGTCACAGTGTTGCCTCTTCCAGGGTTTCGACAATGTCTACCTTGATGACCTACCTTGTTGCACTTATCGCACTTCACAGTACAAGGTCCAGAATGGTGCATCAAACATCGGTTACACTGGGGATGTGGTCCTACGTACCCTTTTCCAGCAGTGGGTGCAGCATAAGCCCTTGCGGCTTCTTGCCTTCGGTTTTGCCGATTGTGATGTTGATTTCTGTTGTGGTGATATTGGTTGTTGTTGTTCCGATTGTTGTTGTTGGATCGATAGTGGTTGGAATTTGAGGTTTTCCGATCATCAAACTTCCTTTTGTTGTCACTTGAGCCTTGTGCATTTGCAAGCTTTAGTATTGGTTCCATAAGGCGGTGGGATACGATGACAACTTCTTCAACAGTTTTTGGCTTCGAAGCGATGACATCTCCTTCGATGCTTCGAGGTAAACCTCCGATCATAGCTTCCAAAAGTTTTTCATTGGTGGGAAACAGATGAGGACATAAAGCTCTCAGCTCGTGGAATCTCTTGAAGTATGTCTTGAGATCATTACCTTTAGCAGCCAAGTGGTAATACTCATCTTCGAGTTTCTTGATCTCAGTCCTCGGGCAATACTGTTTCATTAGCAGTTGTTTCAGATCTGACCATGAAATCTTACAAGCTTCTTCCATTCCAATTGGTTGAGCATGGCCTTTCCACCAAGATAACGCATCTTCTAACAAAGTTTCAGTTGCAAACTTGACTTTGCAATCATTTGTGCAGTCACTTAGCAGAAATACAGTCTCGGTTCTCTCAAACCAATGAAGTAAACCAATAGCACCTTCAGTGCCCTTGAAGAATGTCGGCTTGCAGTTCATGAACTCTTTGTAATTACACTTGCGAGTTACAGAGGACTCACTTTGATTTGGAGTGTTAGTTGCATTTGAGTTTGCCATTTCAAGAAGACGTGCAGCTTCTGCGACACGATTCTCTTCAGCAATGCTAGCAGCTTCAGCCTCACGTGCTGCTTGAGCGACACGCTCAGCTTCAGCCTCTCGAGCAATTCGGGCATTCTCAGCTTCTCTTGCAATTTCGGCTTCTCTTGCAATTTCAGCTTCACGTGCCTCTTGGGCAATTCGTTCAGCTTCAATGCGTTCAGCTTCGGCTCTAGCAGTATCAGCAACATGTTGAGCTATAGCCGCGCTAACACTTTCAGCGACCATTTTCTGAATAGCTGCGGGAGTGATGGTGGATGAGGTATCTTTCTTCTTGACCATTTTTCTAAAATTTCCAAGAATAAATACCAAGGTTAAGAAATTATCGATCGATGATAAAATTGATTTCATATCATACATTTCATAATAGTCCAGATTACCACTTTAAATTAATGATATGATATGAATATGATTTTTCTCAACAAATCATAATATATATATAAGGATCGGTTCGGCATACATCACCGAGGAATAATATCATAACATCGGAATATAGGAAATACAACCATGGAATACATCGTTACATAGTTTTGTTCACAACCATAAGTTACATCATCATAATTCTTGTTCCAAGGTTACAAACCAAAAAGATACAAGCCTTAATGCCTCATATGGCGGCTTTATGATACATACTAAGATAAAGATGACTAGGATCTACGCATCTCCCGATGCGTCATCCTGACGACGACGAATCTCCTCGACCATAGCTGTCAAGTCTCGAATCTGCTGCTCACGGGCTCGGTCTCTCGCCTCGAGGTTATCAATCCTCTCCTCCAGAATAGCAGTGTGAGCATGAGCAGATGCAAGCTCGTGATGTAGGACTCTCTCTCGACCCAAAGCAGTCTCTCTCAAAGTGCTAGCATCACGAATAGTAGTCTCCAATCTCCGAGTCAATTGGTTAACGGCCTCTCTTGCCTCCACAATCTGAGTACTCATCATATCAAACACAATCTCGATGGAGTAGCGACCTACCACGAGGTTCTCGACTTCTTCCTCCAAGCTCTCTATCCTCACTAGTGGAATCTCATCATAATGTGCCATGAGTTCATTCAGTTGATCTTCGTGCCTGATAAGTCTTGTAGCCAACAGAGGAATAGTGTGGTGCACTGGTTCACCGGTAACAGGTATGACTGGAGCTGGTGCAGTATTCGAGCTTTCTCCAAGCTCAAACGAACTAGGTGCTCCCTCGTCTTCTCTCCAACGTCTGAGTAGAGGTATCAAGAATGACCATCTTCTAGCACCGGATTTCTTCCTTGGCCCGGCCTCGTTGTCCACTTGAGTAGGCTTTTCAGGATCAGATAGTGATGGTGGGTAGCACTTGATGCAGAGCGGTAAAATTGGCTCACTAAAAGTGTCCAAAGGAGGTGATGCTGTAGGTGGTGATGAAACAGGAACAGTAGTAGTCTGATGGTAGAACACAGTAAGTGGCAGTGGTGGTGAAGTAGCAGTAGGTGGAACAGCAGGTGAAACTGGTGACGACTGAGCAGGTGGTGACTGAGCTGGTGATGACTGAGCAGGTGGCATCACATGAGTCATAGTGATGGGTCGCACACGCTTCCTAGCTGTGCGTTTGAAGGTCTTACCATTAGGATGCAATCTATAGGGTACTCCAAACGGTTCAGGTTCATTAGGCTTAAGAACACGAATCCTACGTCGGCGACGACGGATAGCTTGGGCAGATGATCCAGAAGAATCTGATGAAGCAGAGTCAGTGCTTTCTGATGATTTGGATGATTCATCATCCACAGCAACATCTGAAGCAGGTAGCCATTGCTGCGACTCATAGTACTGATCTAGGGTCATGGAAGCAAAAGCATTGTACTCTTGAGGATGAGCAGTCATAGCTGGAGCAGTAGGAGTTCGGGCAACCTCACCTTCCTCAAAAGGTTCAGTTTCGTCCGAAACAGTAGCTGGTATGACAGGACTGGGATGAACTGGCATAGTGACAGTCGTAGAGGACATGGTGTCATCCATCTCGGTGTCTGAGGACAGAACAACTGGGTGGGATGCAGACATGGTACTGTAACAACCCATAAATTAATGTAAGTAAATGCCAAATAATATAATTATTTCAGTTAGCTAAGCAAATCTCCATGCCTAACTTAAAATGAATGCCATTTACTTATGATCTAGTGATGCATCAATCCTAATGCATAGAGCGGTCACGGAAGGGCGTAAGGCAGTGGTGTAAAATAGTCCCGTTTTAAAAGTGCGGTTATAGTCCAAATGATTTTGAAAAACTCTTTGGTTCTCTATAACCTTGGCTCTGATTACCAATCTGTAACACCCCCGAAAATCTTAATGACAGCGGAAGACTAATTCGGGTGTTACTTGAATGGAGATCATAGTCAATAATCATAGAAAACGACTCGAAAGAGACGTTTTATTAAAATAGTTATCATTCATCGAAAACTCATAGTTTGTTACAAAATATTGTAAATAGATCAAGTGTTTTTCCCAAAAGAAAGATCATGAGTTTGAAAGAAATGATAACTTTTATGTTTTACACCACCAGATAAGCCTTGCCATGCCCCGTTCCGCACCTTGGTCATAATCTTCACTGATTACCTGAGATAACATGCTTAAAAAGGTCAACAAAAATGTTGAGTGAAGTCCATAGGTTTAAAATAAGTTGAACACAAGTATAAGATCATGATCATTGTAAACTAACAATATCATAAGAAAAATATCACAGATTATTATGCGCTAAGCTCATGAAACCAAGACTCAACTGCATACACCGAATTACCAGTGTACGTAAATATGCCCCAAAGGAGGTAATAGCCAATTACCTAAAGAAATTCGATATGGTGCGCCCCGGTTATTTCTCTATAACCGAAACGGGGTTCGTTATTCCCCATAGTACTATTCACGATATCTACATTCACTCGCGGTGACTAATGGTTCATGATCAGGGGACTTGTGGCTAACAACTTAGGCAGTACCAATAATCAAGAAGATCAAGCATTTATGAAAAACCCTTGTGTTCTAGTTTAGAGCATGTATCTCCCTCGCGGGGTTTGTAAAAATAAAGTAAAAGCGAGGCTATGAACTCACCTTGATAATAATGCACACGCACAAATAGATCAAGCACAATGTAGCGGAGGTTCCAACTCGAAACCTAAAATGATGAGATGGCGAGTCTCAGTAATGAGCATTTTGGTTCGCGACCAAAATAATAGAGCATTGAATATTCTTATTCAATAGATCATTGGATTGTCCAATCCAATAGTGTGCGATCGTGATTAACGTTTTAAGTTAATTTAAGTGCTACATTGCCTTAGTTAATGATCCTCACTTACGCATAAGTGAAATGTTCCCCCGTTGTGATCGTAATAAATTTGTTGCGTATTTTAACGTACTTGAATAAATTCCCCGTGTGTTTTATCGGATTTGATATATATATATATATAATTATAATCTTATATTATATATATATATAAATAACACATTTACCGTTATCCGAAATAAAATACTCATAAGATCCAAGTACTTGTTTTTACGAAGTTATAATGGGTTTATAAGTTTTTCTAAACTTTTCCCGAATTTACACTTTTTACCCTCAAGTTACAAAAAGTACGAGTTTAATCCTTATACTTTTAGAAATTGACACTTTCTACCCGAATTATATTTTTATACCGAAACTTTCAGAAATGACAACTTTGACCCTTGGTAAAACTGTTTTTACAAAATCAGCCCCTTAAGTTCCACTTATTCACTTTAAACCTTCATTTTTCTTATTTTACACTTTTAGTCCAAAACTTATATTATAACTAGTTTAAGAGATTTACATGATCGGTCCTTGTGGTTTTCATGCATACGCATGCACGTACATATTTCCCCTTGACTTATCGAAAATGACTTTTCCAGTCCTTAGACTTTTACAAAGTATTTGTTTCACTTATAAGTGACCCTTTAACTTTTAAATATGTTACCTTTTGACCCGATACTCATTTGTTTTGCAAATTTGATCCGAACTACTTTTGAAATAAACGAAAACTTTACAAAACTAGTACAAGCTTATCTCTAGCTTATTTCTTTAGCTTATTAGCTTATTACTAACTCATTGGGCCGGGTCGAATCTTTATTGGACTCGAATTGGGCTTATTGGGCTCGACAGTTGGGCTTTAGGCCCGTTTGTCTAGGCGTGTGTTTAACGAAGTGTAGGTGTGATAGTTAAGTGCTCGTGTTGTGTTTCTAAAGATTTGTGATGTGTTCTCAACATGTTAGACTAGTTTTTAACGTGTGACTATGTGTTGTGATCAAGCATACCATACGAGTTGTGTTGTAACGGTGCGCATATCATATCTAATGTGTGAGAACTAAATGTAAGCAAAGAAATGAAATGGAAATGAGTTGGGAGGGACTTAATTCACTCAAAATGAGTGGTGATGATACGTGTGAGGTGTGAGCGAAAGGAATGACCAACGAGAACCCCTTGTTCTCCTTATAATGTTACTCGTTTTGAATGTTTACCCAAGCTTCTCCTAGCTTTCACCTTGCAATGTATCCTTATCCTAGTTCGATCGACTTCCACAGTGGTTGATTTTAGAGTGAGAGATGTGTAGATGTTTTTGAGAGTTTATGTGAAAGAGTGTGTGTGTGTCGTGTGCTTTTTAAAGAAAACACAAGCATGGCTTTTTCATTTTTATATTTCACTAGCTCTCCTAATCTCTACTTCATTAGTCACATGTTACATTGGACTTGGCTATAGTTTTGAAATGTTTCTAGGCGTGCAAGATGGTTGTTCCACTTAGAGGCATGCTCTTGGTTTGTCACTTCATGAAAAACACAAGATCCTTTGGTTAATGAAGTCAAAGTTGGTCAAATGGTTCTAGAGTTAGTATAATATTGATTTAGGTTAGCTAAGTGGAAGGTTTTTGTCTCCTCTTTTTGCTTCCATACGCAAGATGTGAGACCAAATGTGTCTCAAGTTTAGTTTGGTTGGGATTTAGTTAGCTTGGTTTTTGGTTCTTGCTTCTCATTCGGTTACAAAACAGAAACACAAAACATAGAAGTTGGCTTATAAGTTCTTATTAGTTGCTTATGGGCTTGGGATTTTGGATCCGCTTGGACGAGGCCCAAAAGGAAAGAATGAGAAAAATGGTGTTGGGCTAGAGATGCAATCCGGCAAAGGCCCAAATAAAGATATAGCGTGGGCTTGGCCCGGTTACAAGGCCCATTTACGTGTCGGGTTCGAGTGGTGAAAAGTCCAATGAGTTCCGAGGCCCAATACGAATATTATATATTTTTATTATAATTTAATTCGTAATTTTTACAAATTTTTACGTATTCAGTACGTATTTTATGGTTATCAGGATAGTGGGGAAATTTATTTAGATCACAACGGTATATTTATGAACGCTCGAGCTGCGTTGATCATGCATATGCCAACTGATATGCAAATGTGATGTTTAGAAAATTTCATGACTAAATAGATCGTGTTTAATTCTTGATTAAAACGTTAAGTACATTGAAATTTTCCGGGAGCTTACAGAAATCAACAACCACAAAGTCAGCTGGAAAATGGAACTTTCCTACTTTCACAAATACGTCCTCGACAATGCCAAGAGGACGGGATATTGTACGATCTGCAAGCTCGAGAGTCATGCATGTAGGAGTAAGTTCCGGAAGAGAAAGTTTCTTCCATACTGAATAAGGCATCAGGTTGATGCTTGCACCAAGATCTGCTAAGGCAAAGCATTCAACCATTCCTGGAAATACACAAGGTAAGAGAAATTTTCCAGGATCTCCAAGCTTTTCTGGAAGCTTCTTCAAGATAACTGAAGAGCAATTCTCATTCAGAGGAGTTTTAGCCATTTCAAACAGCTTTTCCTTGTTGCTTAACATGTGTTTGAGAGTTGATGCAAACTTGGGCATCAGCATGATAGCATCCGCAAAGCTTATGTCAAAATGTAATTCTTGGAAAATTTGAAAAAATTTGTCCATTTGATGACTGGCTTTTTCGTGGAGCTTTTGCTCATTCAAACGTGATGGGTAAGGAATAGAAGATTTGGATTTGGGGTTTTCAACGGGAGCTACTGGAGGTTCAAAAACAACTCCTGGATTGGATTTGGGTTTCTGGACAACTTGAGGATGGACATCGTTGGTACCTCCGTTATTAGTAGGAAGTTCCTTGTCCTTTGTTGCCTCAGGTTCACTTTCCACTACCTTCGGGAGAGAAGAAGAAGAGGTAGTAGGAATAGCGGGTCCATTGTATGAAACACCACTTCTGGTTGTGATCGCCTTAGCATCGCCCCTCGGGTTAGCGATCGTGTTGCTCGGAAGTTTTCTTGAGCCCGAGGGTTGATCATTTAAAGACTTCTTAAGATCAGCGATCTGACTGACCAACAACCTGTTCATTTCATCTTGGGATTTCATGAACTGCTTCAATAACTCATCAGATGATGGTACTGGAGGATGTGGAGGGAAATTTTGAGGTCGTATGTTTTGATTATGACCTTGTTGTTGAAAATTCCCTTGGTTAGGATTCATATTCCCATGAAATTGATTCCCTCGATTGAAATTATTTTGATTAAGGTTTCCTTGATGTTGGAAACCTTGATTGGGTCCGGGATAGAAATTACCTTGGTTTTGATAACCTTGGTTCATTCTAGGTTGGTTCTGATTCCGGTTTTGTATGCTAGGATTCTGGTTAAAACCGGGTGGTGCCTGATAAGTATTAGCACGGTAACTTGGTTCATTTTGAGGACGGTATTGATTACCTCCCTGATGTGAAGTACCGGCTATAGCATTGGCTTCAAACGGACTACCAGCGGTGGCAGTACAGTTGTAGTATGCATGAGGACCACCACAAGTAACACAAACTTCAACTTTCTTCACTTCACCATGTGATGGTGTCTGTGTGAAAGTGACTTTCTTTTGGTTAGCAAGAACCAAAGCCTGAACAATATACGTGAGTTTGTCAATCTTAGCATCGGTGCTAGATGTACTCACAGGAGATGAAGTAGAAGGTCCAGCATTAGACTGAGATTGATATGTTTTTGTGCGGAAAGGGCGGACCTGGGACTTGTTTTCAATGATTTGCAAGGCTTCTTTTGTGGTCTTGCTCAAGAAATTACCTCCCGCGGAGGCATTTAGAGAGTCTTGGTCAGCTTGTCTCAGACCATTGTAGAAAGTATCCATTTGCATTAACTCGGTAAAACCATGATGCGGACACTTGCGGAGCAATTCTTTGTAACGATCCCATGCCACCCCGAATGATTCATCAAATCTTTGAGAAAATTTCATTATCTCATTCATAAGACTTGTAGTTCGGGATGGAGGATAGAATTCGTTAACGAACTTGGTGACTAGATCTTCCCATGTCTCAATGGAACGAGGGGGTTGTTTCTCAAGCCAATTCCGGGCTTGTCCCTCTAGAGAAAATGGGAACAGAAGAAGCTTAATTGCTTCATGTGGGACATTCTTGTATTTGATGGTAGATGCAATCTTGTTAAACCATCGAATATGTGCATGAGGATCATCCCGCTCAAAACCATAGAATTGGCTTTGGGTTACAAGATTAAGCAACCCGATTTTGAGCTCAAAGGTATCAGCCACGATGGCTGGGACAATAATGGCATCTCCGTAACCCTCGATGGGTGCTTAGAGAAGCTCATTCATCGGCTTATCTTCTGCCATTTCGACAGGGGGTGGTGGTGGTAGATGTTCCTCAGTCACGGCTGAAGGAGCAGAACGTCCTCTACGTCTACAAGGAATATTTGCAAGCTCAGAAAGTGGACTTGTAGAACTGGAAGAACGAGTACGCATGCACTAAGTATAAAAATCAGTTTTCAAAACAAATGCGAGGCAAAACGACAAGTGAACTTAAACCAATAATCACAAATGAAATGGCTTCTTTGAAAAAGGTACACCAAATCACAAGGACACAAAGGCAAGTTTTAAATCTGTTGTTCGGGAACTTATTAATGGTCACACCCCCAGTTAGTAGGTGTACTGCCTTGATTTGCGGTGGTTGATTTTTATGTATTTATTTAAGTACCACTGAAAAGACGTAGGTAATGATTTGTGCAAAGGGTTTAAAAACTTTTGGACAATATTTTTGGTATCGTCTCGTTTAACCAAATCGTATCTCTTTAAGAATCACCTTAAAGGAAACACAAGCTAGAAAACGTTACGATTGTTTTGGTGTTTTATATATTTTTTGTGTTGTTAACACTTTAGGAAAAGTATTAATGAACTTTTTGATTTTTTTTATAACTTTATAAAAAACTGTTTACAAACGGTGGTATATGTGCAAGTACGGGTCTGAAAACTGCTTTAAAACACGCTTACAGCCTCCCCGGCAGCGGCGCCAAAATTTGATTGGCTCCTGAACAGTCAAGTTTAATCACACAAGCTAACCACTTGTGAATGGTCAACCGTAATAAACTTCAAACAGCTCAGAAACCAATGCAATTAAGATCAGAGGAGTATAGTGTATCCCCGGGTCGGTAAGTCCCACGGAGGATGAATGGTGTTTAACACAGACAGATGTCGAATAATCACTAAGGATAGTGATCAGTAAGGATTTTGGAATAATTATACCTAAAGAAAAAGTTTTGTAAATTACAGGGGCTTAAATGCAAATTAAAGAAAATTAAAAAGTTAAAATATATTAAATAAACGCTATCACTATTTTTACAATGATGTTTTTGTGATTTATAAAATAAAATAACTTAAATAAACTATTTTAACTAAAACGTAAACTTAAATTACCTAAAAACGTGACTTAAAATGAAAACGTACGTTAAGTATAAAAATTACGCGAGTGCGCAAGTAAAAACGTAAATTTTTTGAAATAAAAGTCCTACGAGTGTAAAAACAATTTTCTTACGTACTATATGACAAAAGAAAATTTTAGAAAAAAGATTTAAATTTTTTGACTTTTATATTTTTTATTATGAATTAAATACTATTTTAGACTAAATAAATGATTAAAAATACTAAAACTATTAAGAAAAATCTGAAACTTTTTTGTAAAATACTTTATACTAATACAAAGCTAAGAAAAATACAAAACATGTGACAACGTATTTGAATAAGCTAGAAATAAGCTGAAAAACTCGTATAAGCTAAAAGAGACAAAGAGGGTTATATATTAGATTTTGCAAAGATATAACAGTCAAAGTCCCAAGGGCGAGTGGTAGTGTGTGTGTGTGGTGAGCTGGGTGGCCAGGGTTCGAATCCCAGCAATGACTTTTTGCAAACTAATTATTTTTTTGATTTTTCTTTTACAAACTAATTAAGCACTATGAAATAAGCAATTTTTATAACTACAACTTTTTATGAAAACTGCTAATAAGCTCAGAATAAGCCTAAGTATCTCAACAGTTAAGCTAAAATTGGAAATAAGCACAAGATTTAAGCTAAATGACTTATAAGCTAGAAAATAAGCACAAGTACACTAGAAATAAGCTAAGCTACTGTAAATAAGCTTATACAACAACTGAGAATGCAAATAACTTAAAAATAAGCACTGATCAATAAGCAAATAAGCACAAGATACACTATTGCACAGGACACTTATTGGTTTCTAAGTACTTTCTAGCTACTTTTTAAGCACTATAATAAGCTAAGAAATGAAAACAAAGACTGCAACTAACAAGTTGACCAATTGAGCTTCCTAAAAAGCTAAAGTTCTCACAGTGTTGTCCACTAGAGAGCTTTTAATGAGCTTATTAAAAAGTCTATAAACACTGATTGTTCTATGTACTAGTTAAAATGGACAAAACAATAAGCCATTAGCAGGCTTATTAAATAAGCTACAAATTGAAAACTAAACACTGGAACTTTGAGATGGCTAGGTGAGCTTCTCAACAAGCTAATACCCACTAATGAGCTTTGTGAGAGCTTGTGAAATGGACTATATCAACTGTGCACAGGGTATGTTTTCAGAAAAGGACTTAAAATAAGCTAATGAATAAGCAGTTAATAAGCTAATTAGAAGTGAACTACTATTTTTCTAATTTAGTTAAGCAGCTAAATTTTACTATCCCAAAAGCTTAAAGGCTAAAACTTGATATTAAATACACAATAAAATTATTTATTTTATTCAAAATCGACCAAATTGAAATTTTGACTTTTAATTTACACTAAGACTTTGACTTAAATGAACTTTGGATTGATTTAATGGACTGAATATGTTATAATAAGCTAAAATAAGATGACTTTAAGCTAGAGTACTAAGTTACAAGCTACTATGATAATTTTTACACTTTAAATTCTTAACAGTTAACTTATTATAGTGAGATTGAAACTGATTTTGACTTTTACTAAAACAAGGACTATGTTTTATGGTTGTTTTGAGTTCTTAGGACCTCATATGACATGAAACAAGTGAAAACAAAGGATTTCACAATCTCTAACATAGTGAACTAGTTAAAACCAAACAATCCTTTTTGAGACTGTTTTGAAGATTTTCAAAGACTTTCACCAATTCAGACCATGCAACTGATTCAAATCTTTAAATTATCATAACATGAGACTACAGAATCATTAAACAACAACAATAACAATATAAAACTAAGAATTGACACTTATACTATTTTAACTATGAAAATAAGATTTTTAGCAACTATGAATTTTAAAGAACAAGCTTACTATTTTATTGTTTAATTATGCTTAACTATGACTAATGAACATGTAAACACAAAGATTCAAGCTAATTACCAACTTAAATAGTGAAATGCCAAAATGGATCAAAATGGCTTACAAGTGGTTTCCAAGCTCAAACTGAGAATTGAGGTATACAAACACAACCTAAAGCTTCCCAATAAGCACTAAAATCCAGAATTCACCTTGCTCCTTGCATTTTTCTTCATTTCTTATGATTTTTGATTTATGACTGATTTTTTTGTATTTTTTAGTATTTTTGCTTTTGACTACTAAACTGATTTTAAAGGGTTTGTAATAGCTTAGATAAGCTATATAAGAGCTTATGTGGGCTTATCAGTCCTTACTAACAACTAAAAACAACATTTGAACTTATTGAAATTTTGAACAAAGGTAAAATTTTGCATAAACTGAAATGGAACTTGATACTGAAATTGATGTTTCACAAAAGCTTTATTATATAATAGAAACTTGAAATACAGAGTTTAAAGGCTAAAACATGCACTGAAATTTAAAAGTAAGATAAAACGACATAGAAAACTAAAAATTACACTAGATATTTTATTACATTGCACCAAACTTCTATATATTGATCTTTTTCATCTCTGTCGACATTTCTGAGCAAATCCCACCAATTTCCAGCCATTGGATTCATCCAACTCATCAAATTTGACAAATGGCAATTTTGGCGCCAATTTTTCTTGAGCAGGTTTTTCTAATTAAGGATTCTTGGACAATAGTGGAGGTGGAAGGGGGTTGGTATAGAGCTGGGAAGACAGGTGTAAGGGTGAAAAGGAGAAACCATGGTGGTTTGATGCGTGTTTGGTTTTTGGCGGGCAAGTGTGAGAGAGACAAACAGTAAGGGTGGTGTTTGACTTTGTTTGACCCGGTATTCATAAAGGGGGGTTCATAATTGGGGGGGTCACAGGGTATGACAGGGGGTCAAGTTGAATTGGCAGGGGTAATAATACATAAAGGATCCATTTGGTAGTTTAATAATACAAGGACTAACTTTGTAATTCGGCCAAAGTTAAGGGACCAAACCTGTCCATTTTCCAAAGTTATAATAAGGACCATATTTGATAATTTCCCATTTTTAAATATCCAAGGACCTTATTTGACATTTTCAAAACTTGAGGGACTAAAGTTGTAATTTTGCAATTTTAAATTTCAAGGACTTGTTTTGACAACTTCATGAATCCCTAAGGACTTAAAATGATATTTTACAAGTTTTGAATATCCAGGGACTGTTTTTGACAACTTTTGAAACTTGGGGGACTAAAACTGCCAATTATGCAAACTTGATACGTTTTTCACCAGATTTTGGTATTTTTGCATTTAAAACACATAAAACACTTATTTGTGATATTTTTATTATTTTGATGCATTTCTGAGTGTTTTCAGATGTTTTTGGCATTCTAAACAGTACAAAAATGATGAGTATTTGCACACTCATCAGTACCTCCTTCAGAAGATGATTTGAAGAAATTGTTTGATCCAATGTTTGATGAACACTATGAGCCAATTGCAAATGATATGTCAAATCCATCAACAGAGGTTGCTCATATCCCTATCAATGAAGTTAACCCTTCAGTTTCTATGTCTTTAAGTCAAGAAGAGCCTGCTGCTGATCACGCTGTCTCATCAACAAATCCTCAATCATCGAGTGTACATCATGCAATTTTTTCTGGCACCTATGATGGAGATAATCCCTTTGCTACTCCTGAAGATGCTCCCTTTGAAAACATATTTGCTCCTGAATCATCATCAGAACCATCTTCATCAGGAGAAAACGACTCTGCTACTTCAGTTCCTCAAACACAACCACATGAACACCTTAGAAAATGGATACATGACCATCCATTGGACAACATCATTGAAACCCCTCTCGTCCTATATCCACTCGTAAACAACTTGCAACTGATGCCTTATGGTGCTTCTTCAACTCCGTACTGTCTAAGATCGAACCAAAAGACGTTAAAATTTCCATGAATGAAGACAGCTGGTTCAATGCCATGCAAGAAGAAATTCATGAGTTTGATCGACTAGATGTATGGGAATTAGTACCTACTCCTGACTGTGCTATGATCATTGCTCAAAAGTGGATCTTCAAAGTAAAACTTGATGAGCATGGTGATGTATTAAAGAAGAAGGCTCGATTGGTTGCAAAAGGATACCGTCATGAGGAGGGTATTGACTTTGAGGAATCATTTGCTCCAGTTTCACGTGTCGAGGCAATCAGAATCTTCCTGGCTAATGCTGTAAGCAAGAATATGGTAGTATATCAGATGGATGTAAAGACGACTTTTCTTAACGGAGATCTTAAAGAAGTCGTATACGTCAGCCAACCTGAAGGTTTTGTGAATCCTGAGCATCCTACTCATGTCTATCGCTTGAAGAAGGCTCTTTACGGTTTGAAGCAAGCTCCACGGGCATGGTATGATATGCTTTCAAAGTTTCTTCTATCCACTGGATTCCGCAAAGGAGCAGTTAATCCGACATTGTTCACCAGAAAGTCAGGAAAACATTTAATTTACGTTCAAATCTATGTTGATGACATTATTTTTGCTTCGACTGACTCCAATGAATATGACCATTTTTCTAAGGAGATGGGCTCCAAATTTCAAATGTCAATGATGGGACAAATGTCATTTTTCTTGGGATTACAAATTTCACAAAGTCCCGGAGGCATTTTTATAAATCAATCTAAATATGCAAATGAGATTTTAAAGAAATTTTAATTTGATTCTTGTGACCCTGTTGACACTCCCATGATAGAGCGTACTAAACTGGATGAGGACCACTCAGGGATCATGGTAGATCAAACGAAATATCGTAGTATGATTGGATCCCTGATGTACCTCACAGCCAGTAGACCTGATATTCTGTTCGTTGTATGCATGTGTGCTAGATACCAGGCTAAGCCTACCAAAAAGCACCTTGAAGCGGTTAAACGGGTCTTTCGGTATCTCCAAGGAACCATCAATATGGGACTTTGGTACCCGAAGGACACCGGTATGTCACTAACAGCCTATGCAGATGCTGACCATGCAGGATGTCAAGATACACGTCGAAGCACGTCAGGAGGTGCTCAGTTTTTGGGTGATAAGCTTGTGAGCTGGTCTTCAAAGAAACAAATGAGTACTTCTATATCCTCTACAGAGGCTGAATACATAGCCATGTCATCTTGTTGTGCTCAAATCCTATGGATGAGATCCCAATTATCTGACTATGGCTTTGAATTCAATAAAATCCCTCTGTATTGTGATAACAAAAGTGCCATTTCTCTCTCTTGCAACAACGTTCAACATTCAAGAGCAAAGCATATCGACATTCGACATCACTTCATCAGGGATCAAGTGGAGAATGGTGTGGTGGAACTTTATTTTGTAAGGACTGAATACCAATTAGGAGACATCTTCACCAAAGCTCTTCCTAGAGAACGTTTTGAGTTTATCCTTCCATGACTTGGTCTAAAGAGTCTACAACCGGAAACACTCGAACGTCTTCAAGAGGAAGACGAGGAGTAAAGGTTTTTCTTCATCCATCTCTTATAAATAGTTATTCAAAAAAGCAAAATACAAAATTACAAAACCAACAAAAAGCAAATAGAAAAATATAAAACTTTCAAAAATCCATAAAAATTTGAAAATCTTGAAAAATTTCAAAAAATATTGTCATTTTGTCATGTTTTTCGTGGTGGTTCGATAATATCTACGGTCTTTGTGCTGACATTCAAAGAGTGACACGGGTCTTTAGATGTTGTTCGAATGTACATAAATTAAAAAAAAAAAAAAAAAAAAAAAAAAAAAAAAAAAAAAAAAAAAAAAATTGTTTGAGAGAAAGTGAAACAAAGGCTTATAGTCATTTCAGTCTATAACCCGTTTTAAAAAGAAAGAACAGAGCCATGCTTAATCTTATTTTTCAAATCTCATGCTCTGATTCTTAAAACAAATGTTTTTCACCAAAAAGACAAATGTTTCCTTTCCAAATATTTTTCCTTCAAATGATTCTTCTGAAAAATATTTGTCATCTAATGAAAACAAAATTGCTTTGAAAATACCTTGAACTCTATTTTTGAAAATCATCCGGGCTTATATTTGTCAAAATCTCTATCTCTCAATCAACAACTTATGTCATTGATTGAGGGGGAGAATGATTTCATTTAAATCAAAAGGTTATTTGTCATACAATTGGTTCAGACCAAGGTTTATGTCATGTTTTCAAAATATATTTAAGCATGTTTAATCTTTGGAGTTTAAAGTCTCAGATTTGATCCTTATCGATTAAAAGTTTTCATAAGCAAGTCACAATTCTCATCAAAAACTTTCAAAATCAATTTAAATCTACAGAGATCACAAATCTCAAATGATTTGAAAATTGTGATCGGGGGAGAATTTGTGATTTAAATTGGATTTAAACTGATAATTCGATAATTCGATAAATGGTTTTATAGTGATCTACAAGCTCTCCTCCCCACATGTGCCAAACGATTTAAAATTTTCCATGCACATGTTGAGGGGGGAGCATCTATTTCAAACAAAAAAGGATTGAAATGTGATTGATTTGTTTCAATGTGCAGGTTTCCCTAATATGTGCAAAACACTTTCAAATTTCTATGCACATATTGAGGGGGAGCAACTTTTTGAAAACCACATCCTTTCCAAAAATACCCTTAACAAAGTATGAAAAATACTAATTTTGATCAGGAAAGTGATGTTGATATTTTTTAGAAAATGGTAATCAAAGAAGTGAATCCTTCCTGTTTCCTCCGTGTGCCAAAACGATTTCAAATACACGATGCACATGTTGAGGGGGAGCTCTTTTTCTAAAATATCAAAAACAATTCAGGTACAAAATGCTTCGACAATATATCACAAGTATCTGGATTGATTTTCAAATGGTTTTCAATTGGTTCCAATGGCAGATGAACAATACCAAATAGACCGACCAAATTTACTTTATGTATGGTGATATAAGGATGGTTAGGTTAGGTATTCGTTCCCTCGATCCCGCCAGAACCGGAGGGATCTACCCAGGGACAATCCACTAGATAGTGTAGAAGTCCTTAGGTATGATGAAAAAAAGGAGAAAAGTGAGAAATGGGAATAGTGCGGACTGAGATAGAGCTAGAACTGGAATAAACCCAACAAGGTTCTAGTTATGAAGTCTCGGTAAGCACTGAAGAGTTTGAAGAATGAAAAAGAATTAAATGAGAAAATGGTGAAAAGAAATAGCCCTCCATTATTTCAACCTTAGGGTAGAAACCGGGTTCAATACATATGCTACTGGTGGTTACTAAGGTAACACCGGTATTGAAGACAAGACGTCATAGACCCAGTGACGCACTACACTACAACTTCCCAAGCCACTCAAGTTCCTCTTAAAAGGACTTGTTTCATTCTCACGGGGAACCTACATAATCTATCAACTTTCTCTTAGAGTTTGTTGATATTGAAGAAGGAGACCCTCTACCTAGTCTTCGGCATAGGAACCAAATGTGCACTATTGAGTATAGAGCCACGAGATCATCAAATAAATCTCATTAGGACACTGTCAATGAAGACTCTCTGTTTCACACATTATGGAAAGAGAGATTATATCTTAAGAGCCCTACGCATTATCCTTGTGGTATTGCCATAACATCTGAGTGATATGCAAACATATTCACAATGAAGATGGAAAGCCTTCTAGAGCCAACATCAAACAAGCTCTTGGTAGGTGGCATGTGAGATCTATCCAATAGATCAATCATGTGACAACTGAATAGAAACAATGGGGCGATTCAAAATTATGAATCAATCCTGGTTCAGGTTATGGATTGACGGATGCCTTTGAAAAACCAGTCGTTGTGCCAAAAATTCTTTCCTCTTGCACATCGAATGTGTATTAATTTTTCAAAATAAAAGGTGTTTATGATTGATAATTGATTTACATTAAAACCCTCGTTGTATTGTAAAACCCTTTATATTATGCAATACACGGTTGTTTTTCAAATCATTTTTCATCAATCAGTGAATCTTATTTCGCTGGTTCACTCACTCCGTGTTGTCTTCTTTGAGATGTTCCGGTTTCAGAACGGCTAGAGCAGCTGCGAAACCCTGTCAAGGAGATTCTTCGGAATTATACCTGATCACAGGCAGTACTTGTACTGATTAACGGGGAACCGTGGGCCGTGTACCTCAATTCAACGAAAGTGATCAAAGACACTTTCGTGCGCTTTATTGCTAACTGTTGTATGCAGGTACACCCGATGTTTGCAGCTGATCAGAATGGAGAGGTCAATCCATAACCGCATGCTCACACAATACATTCACTTCTAACGATATCGTGATAAGTGCATCAACGACTCTGATATTTTCACTCCATGCTTCTGCTACACTGCTGTAAATATCATGAATCAACTAAAGCTTCTGCTACTCTGATGAGAAGATATCATGATCCAGTATGTGAGCATGTCGGTCCAAAAGCCACAACATCACATAATGTCAACACTACAAAGGAAGAGTCAGAGATTTATGGTAGCTGATGATCTCAAAGCTGGCTCAAAACTCATTATCATGTGGATCAGTTAAAGACCTCCACTTGGATTAACCAAACATGCAAAACATGAAGAATCAAAGACTACAAGCTATAGAGCTAAGAACTTTAACAAGAATCCAAGAACAATCTTAATGTTATATCTGTTTGTATTCAATGTAATTTGAGGTGACCTCCCTTAGGGGGAGATTGTTAGGATTTAGTAAATCCAGTTATTAAAGTGTCGGTCACCTCAAGTATATGTAATCGTTAGACAGCTCATAGTCGTAGTTATTTAATGTTAGTTAGTATTTAGTTTTGTAACACCGTGGAGGACGGACTGGTCTTTACCCACTGTATGCATGATCCACATCTTGTAGGTGGCGTTTATGTAAGATACTATAAATACCCTCTACCTCCCAAGGTAGAGGGTTGGAGCTCATAATAATACTTTTACTTTCTCTTACTAAATTCTCAAACCTCTAACTCTTTCTCTCTCTAAAAACCTTATAGTATACGCCTACATTTGATCATGGTTTGATGTGTTTGTGAAATCCAATATGTTACAGCTCTAATTTGGAAAATGGTGTCTCGAACAATTGCGGGGTCATCAAGAGGAGTGCGGTAGATTGGTTTGGAATCTAGTGCAAAGGATTGAGTAGATATTGCCCAATCTTGGGAGTACATACAAATTCCTTCACAAGGAATGCGGAGGATTTGTGCAAATGTGTTGAAGGGTAGAGTAAAGTTTTGTTTATTGATGATAAAAGCGATTGAGATGCTATCATCACTATTTCTAATGATCCTAACGCTTTTGTAAAATTCAAAGATGAAAATCGGACAAATTTGTTCATTAATATCAAGAAGACAATCAAAGTTGATTGCCGAGAAGACTTGACGAATGTCGGTATTTTCAAGGAAACATTCCTTGACCACACGACCTTCATGGATAAGTCGTTTTTCAAGTCTTTTGAAGATTTTACGATCGGTTTTTGAAAGCCCCTCTTTTCGATAATATTTGGTGAGGTGAACGGTATCGTGGTGGTCTTGTTGGGTAGCTTTAGGCATGGTTGGTCCTAGAAAAACAAATATTCCAATTAGATATAATTTGTTGAGATGGGTTTATGATTTTGATTTGTATTAACAATGTTGTAAGCATAATGGAGTCTTAGTTATGTGAAAACCTTTTCTAGTGATTAATTTTGCAAAATCTAATTTCATCAACTGATTAAAAAAAATTGAAAACCATAAACACTAGGATGGGGATGATGAAGATTAGAATATATGAGTGTAACTACTTACAGTGATGTTCTAGAGGAATATGCTTGAGGATGTGAAGCCCTATGGAGATGAAAGCATCAATTGGGTCGTTTTTGTGTTTTGTGAGGAGAGGGAAAAGAGCACACTTGGTTTTGAAAAGCGTGTAGTTGGTTTCTGTCACACGGTTCCCCCAGATCCCTTGAAATTGGGATCCGGCTAGTACAACTTGAGGGATCCGGCTACTGTGGACCATTAAGATGGTGTTTGGTGTTATTTTTGTAATAAGTTATACACTAGCTTATGGAACAAAAATAGCTTTGAGGTTCCTAGATGTTTGGTCAACGGGATTTGATAAGTTAATTATCAAAGATATATTTGTGACAGCGGCGTTAGTTTGACGACCTTTTTAGAAAATCAAAGAGGAATACTATTCCCGATGATGAGTAAGTCGGGAAAGTGGCGAAATGAGACTTTTTAGAGACTAGTAATTATTAACGTAAAAAAAATATCAAAATATTCATGTAGACGTAAACTAGCTAAGGATAAGTGAACATACTTCTACGCTCTTGATATGGTTTATAGAGACCATAAAACCGAAATACTTCATGAGCTTTTAAAGTAATCTGTTGTACTTAGAATAAGTAGGTTGCGATTACTTTTAGGTTCTTCCTTGAAAGTTGACTTCATTATTCTTTGAATAGAAATGAAGACTTTATAGAGATCCTAGCATGAAGATTTCTTGAAAAGAAAATATTAGAATAATCTATCATTATCCAACATAAATGAAGCAATTTGTTTTAAAAGATTTCCTTCTTTGTAGTTTCCAATCATACACGGATCGTATCAAGTTTTTAAAGTACAACATACTCTAAGAAACTTGGTAACGAAGCTCTGATGCCAATTGTGGAAAACTAGAAGGGGGTTGAATAGTTTTACCAATTAAAACTTCGTTTTAAAATATTTAGATCGACTTATGTCAATCTATTTAAATGTGTATGTTGGATGTTGATAGATAGATATGGAAATGTGTAATGCAAAGGTAAAGAGTAAGAAACACAAAACCACGACACGAGTGTTTATAGTGGTTCGGCTACAACGACACCTTCCTTGCCCTACTCCACTCCCCGAGTCACCTACTCGAGAGTTCGTAATCACTACACGACACCAACTCCTTATGGCGTAGAAGCCTTCACAACGTCTCCTACTCTTTTTTCGGTACTAGGCTAGACACCGGGTTCTTCCACAAGGTAGAACCACACCTAACACAACGTCGCCTACACTTTATCCGGTACAAGGCTAAACACCGAGTTCCATTACAAAGGAGGAACTACTACCCAACACAACACAACACCTATCCCAAAAGGAGACCCACTCCATATTACAACATCATCAAGGATATCAATGTCCTTGGATACAACTTATCTCTATTTGTACATCGATACACCTTATCGATTGTACACCCTTGGCATCTTTCACTAATGCCTCTTGACTTGACTTCTAGGCACCCTTCATTAATTCCTTTGACACGGACGTTCGGCACCTTTCACTAATGCCTTCGTCTTGACTCTTTTGGCATCCTTCACTAATGCCTTTGACACGGACGTTAAGCACCTTTCACTAATGCCTTCATCTTGACTCTTTCGGCATCCTTCACTAATGCTTTTGACACAACACTTCTAGGGAGGAAGAAAGAACTATCAACAAGAGAACCTCAGTAGTCTTGATGATGATGAAGCATGGCAACTCATGGAATTGAGCTTGCTCGACTTCGAAAGGTGGTGATCTCGCCTTTAAGAGGAACCTAGAGAATCACACAAACTACATAGAGAGATCCTTAGGATCAGATGTTAGAAGGTTTACAATACTAGGAGAAAGTATGTGTAGAAGTGGCAACCCAAATGAAGAAATGGCTCACTATTTATAGAGGAAAATTAGCTACTGTTCCACGGATCCCACGGATCCCTTACTTGAGGGATCCGTCCAGTGTAAACTGGGGGAACCGTTGGACGCTCCTCTTTGCCCATGGGTTTTGGGTCATGGGTCATGGGTCATGGGTTATGGGTCCTAGACTTTGGACCATGGGTATCCAAGTAGATACAATGTATCTAGTATGTGCAATGTATCTAGTCCATGGGTCATGGGTTAAATCCATGGGTCATGGATAATATCCATTCATGACTTATGCATGATGTCATGCAATGGGTTATGGGTTATGCTCCATGGGTATGGGTCATGGACTTTGAGTTATACCCAACTACATTCAATGTATTTGGTCAATGGGTCAAATACTTAAACTTCTACCCATTATATTACCCATTATAATACATACTAATTATGTATATATCTACTCAATATGTAAACACTAGTTGTTGTACATATGTATTACTAAATCATAAAATCACTATTACTTGTTTAGTGTTTTATGTGAAAACGTAAGTGTGTTAGTAAACTATTGGCTCAAACCGATTACGTATTTTATTTGTTTCGTTAAAATGATTTTACGTTTGTTATCGACAAAACATTAGAAGATCGTAAAATATAAATAAACATTTTTACGGCTTATTTGTATTAACAAGTTTTGATCTTTAAGAAAACACCACCACCATTTAGCTAGCATGGCTAAGTTTGAGGCTTGAAGGCTACCAATCCCAAGACCCCCACAACTAGTAAAAGAACAAAGTTGTTTCCATCTAATCCATGCCATTTTCTTGGATTCCAAAGAACCACCACAAAAGAAATTTATCCTTAATCTTTCTAGGTATCAAATTACCTTTTTTGAGCATTGAACAATGAGAGTAATAGATTTCAAGTGCACCAAGAACCAATTTTAAGAGATTAAATCTTCCACCATAAGAGAGGGTTCTAGCTTTCCATGAAGTAAGCCGATTGTGAAAATTTTCAATTATCGGCTTCCAATTACAAATTCTATTCATGTTGGCACCAACAGGGAGACCAAGGTATGAGCAAGGGAGGGTGGATGGAGTACACCCAAAAATAGATGTTTTTTTTTTTTTTGAACAAATTTGTTTTAACCATACTAGTCCCAAGACCAAAAAAATTACTTTTTGAAAGTTAACTTAAACATGAAGCTAACTCAAGACATTTAAAGATGCAACAAAGGTTCTTAGCATTTTCTAAAGACCATTTGCCCATGATTATAGCGTCGTCCGCAAATTGGAGATGAAAGATATCAACTCGATTCGAGCCAACTATGATACCCTCGTAGATATTCTTGGACTTTGCTTCTTGAAGTGTGACATGAAGGGCTTCAACCGTGATAATAAAGAGAAAATGCAAAAAGGGGGTCACCTTGGCGAAGACCTTGACTATTTCTATCCTATTTTTTCTAAATCGAAGATGGCGAAGTGACATCGTCACGCCCAGTTATCTATATAATTGTTTTTTATTTTTCATAGTTCGTGTGCAAAATTTGGAAATCAAACCCTAATTGAATTTATGAGCTTTTCAACCATTTCTTTTAATTTTAACCCAAGTATAACATCAAGATAAGTTATTACCTTAATCATTCCATTATGTTCATCATTCATTGCTTGATTATGTCTATTGCTTATTCTTCGTATGCTATGCTAGGCTAGATTTCTTTGTGTTTACTTACGATTGTATGAAACTTATTATTATTTAGTTGTATTTACTAATTTATTGTTGGTGTTTATACTTATTTATTGATTGTGATGTGATTAGATCTTAAATAGTGATATTTGTGCAGTAAGTTTTTAATAGTCAGACGAAGAACCACATAAACCTTAGAATTTGCTTAGGTTACTGCCCTAGTTGAGTCACCTAGGGTTTTTTGATCAAGTTTATGTGCAACACAAAGCGACAGTAGAGCAGTGTTGGGTTGCGAGACATTAACGAGTTGCATAGGTAATGCATAGTTGCTATAGGGTGTAGAAGTTGAACCAAGGCACTACATTATTTTAGAAAAATCATCCAAAATCATATCAATCAAGGCATGACAGATTAAATAGATATAACTAAGTAATAATAAGGGGTAGTACCCCCTTGGTACATACGTTTTTCCATCATATAAGTTTCGCCAATTTACTTTTCTTGCAATTTAATTTGCTTGTCTTTTTAGGTTAATATTATTCTTAAAATCAAATCTACAAAAGATATTTACTTGCTTTTTATTAAAATACACAAAAAAACAAAAAGTAGTCTTCTTTAGTTCCTTTAGATCACTTTGTTATACTCTACGATCCTAACCCACTATTCGCCTAGCAAAACGACTAATCCCCCATACTTGCCTTTACCACACTACATCGATTACGTACACTGCCTATAGGTTTGCAAAGTTTTCTTTGCAATCAACGCAAATCAACACGTTACGTTTTACATAGCTTGTATACCCTTAATTGTTATAACGATATAAATCTATCATAGGAAGTTGTCACATGACATAGATTTATTATGGGGAAAAGGATGAAGTAGACCAAATATGTATAGAAACCATGAAGATGTCAAGTCACCAACATAAGTATTCCGAACATGTAATTGAGAATTACCTTTTATTCCTAAAGATGCGTCTTGTTTTCACTAGATGAATCATGTTGGACTTCAACGCAACTTATTTTTTATTGTTGCGGCGAAATCTATAGATTAACCATAATGTATTAACGAACTTTGAGTTTGTAATCTGTTGTAGTGACCAAGGCTTCAATTTAATCACTTTTTCAAGGAATTGACGGTTTAATATTGGAGATGAGTTTTTTAGTAGAATTGAGTTGGGTTAATACGACACACAAGTTTTCCGGTCACTATAAACAGGGAAAATGAAAATCGTAATACCTCACAATTTGATCGCAAATTCTGTCATATACGTACGTCATACATATTTAATTTGTGATGGGTTCTCAATACGATTTTAATTGATTGCACTTGTCGTTGCACTCCGAAAAATCTTATAGATGGAAAATGTTAGATTTAGTAACTTATGGCTAGTTGATGATGCTACAAACATAACTGCAGTTAGTCGACAAACATTCAACAAACAAAATAGATGTATTTAATATATTAAAGTACACAATACTAGAAGTAATCTAAGCATTAAAAGGAAAATTTACTTTTAGTAATAGGGCTAATAACCTTTTAAAGCACTATACTTGTCAAGAATGGCAGTTCTGCGTAGCGAACTAAAAAAATAACTCTTTTAAACATTAAAGTTGACATTTTTGTCTTTCTTTAAGTATTATGATCATAATATGACCATTTTACCCTTCGAAAAATATTTCAAAAAAAAAATCAAAAAAGAATTTCAGAAATTTCAAAAAAAAAAGTATTTCGAAAAGAAAATTCAAAAAAAATATTTTGGAAAAAAAATATTTTGAAAAAAATTTAGAAAGGGTAAAATGATCATAATATGGCCATAATACTTAAAGAAAGACAAAAATGTCAACTTTAATGTCTAAAAGAGTTATTTTTATTAGTTCACTATGCAGAACTGCCATTCTTGACAAATATAGTGCTTTAAAAGGTTATTAACCCTTAGCAATATACTACAAAGTTGAGTGAGATTAATAATAAGTTTCACCTTCATAAATGCAAATTTCCAATTATTTAAACCTCGCACTTTTGCTCATGAAGTCCGCATACCTTCTTAATTGGACGGTGCAATAGAAATAGGACAAAATGTTGTTTGTCGTCCTTTCTACACTTATTGTAAGAGTATTCACAATCATAACACCATAACACCAATAACATCATCCACGTCAGCGCTACATCAGCTTTAACATTTAACATTAACATCCTCAAAAAACACCCACAACAATAACATCCCAATAACATCAATAACATTCTCAACAATTTACAAAAACAACCCCTCATTTAAGGGCATTAAAAATATATATATATATATATATATATATATATATATATATATATATATATATATATATATATATATATATATATATATATATATATATATATATATATATATATATATATATATAACGGGCGTTAGCCCTGTAACGCCCAGAGACTAACGCCGAAATAACGCCGGAGGTCCAAGGGTGATAACGGCATAACGCCGTTAATTTGATGCAAAACGCCGTTAGGGCGTTAACTTTGTACATGCTCTAAGAAACGAATTTCGTGAAAAAAATTACTTAATTCTTATTTCCATTTTTTGACTCAAAAAACAAACATGTAAATATATATTTTTCTCATTCTCGACTTTCCATTCTAAGTGTACCGAACATCCCTATAAATTAAACAAGACTTTAAACACGTTAAACATCTGTGCATCTTCATCCGTAGTTATATTGTCCATTTTTTATTAATTTTATTTCATTATTATTACATTTCTATTACGGTAAAATTTTCACAATTTTATACCACCTATATTCTCACAAGTCAACGATACTTAAACTCACAAACTCGTAAATTTTGATAAGCAGTGTTTATGCAACTTGACTTTTTGGACCACTGATCGTAAAAACTCGTGTATAAGCTTCAAGTAATCTCTTTTTTGGGTACTTCCTAGTTTTAATATAATTCTACGCTAATAAAAAAATGTATATGTAAGTATCCGACCAGTTTGAACTCCGTCGACGTCTGACCTGGAAAAGAGCCATACTCAAACTTTGAACTTTAAAACCAAGTTGGCATGACACAAACGAGCTCTTTACAATTGAACCAGGAGAACTTACGTATTTAGTTTTGTTTTGACTATTGCTTGGGGACATATATGAAAGAAGTTACCAGCTAGCTAGTGTACTAGTGTAGTGTTGGTTGCAGCCCTAAACATATATACGGAGTACTTGAATTCTGAAGCCCTAATATCCTGAACCTCATCAACATCTTTCTTAA